>VZTD01001888.1:524421-987036 GCA_013397725.1 Rhagologus leucostigma
CCGCGGCTCTCCGCGGGCACGGGCGCAGCGGCGCCGGTGGGAGCTCCCGTCCGCGAAAGGGGCAGGGGGCAGGAGGAAGGACAAAAGTCGGCAGAGGCGGCGCGGCGGCGGGCTAGGTAGCCAGAGGAAAACCGAGGTGAGCGAGGACGGCCGTGGCCTCTCCGCGCCCGCGCAGGGCGCGCCCTGCTCCGCCCGGCTGGGGAGGGGGGCACAAGTAACTGTGGCCGAAGTTTCCCGGGCCGGGCCGGCGGCTGTCCTTGCACCAGGTGTGAAGAGGGATCGGCAACCCATTGGGAGAGGTCTCGGTTTCCTGTTTTAACCCACTTTTTTTTTTTTTTTAATTTTTTCTTACTTCATATATATACATATGTGTGTATATATATATATGTATATACATTTAATTCGGGGTGTTCTTGTTCGTGCCTGTATCGGTGGCGCAGCGCCGGGATAGCCGAAATCCTGCCGCTCCTCTTCGTTACTCGCCCGGCATCATTTACGCATGATAGCGAGAAAACGCTACTGTCTCTTCCGTTTCCCCAAAGGACACCGAGCTGCCTCCAGGGGGAAATTTATTTTCGATTTTGCGGCGTTTTCCGTGTTTAAGAAAATTTCGAAGTCGGATTTCTCTACTCAGATCAAACTAAAGCGAACGCTTTTTCTCGCAGCATTTCCGCGGCTTTGTTTATAGAGGAACGACGCAAAAATAAAATAGGCGCTTTACTAACTCGGAGGCTACACCTGATCTCTTTGTGGCTATTTTAAAATTATTTCAGCCTGGAGTGAGTTTTAGTTATTTATAGCCGTGGGCAGGGGGCTAGGCAGTTATTGCTGGAGGGGAAAGCGAACCCTTGGAAGAGGCCAAGTTTTCCGCGGGTCGTTAAGTCAGCGGCTCCTGGGGAAGCCCAGCCGCAGCCGTCAGCACCGCCGCTCCACGGCGTGCTCAGAAAAGCCCTTTGCGACGCCGCGGTGGTTGCCGCGCCAAGCGGAGGGGGTGACGTTCTCTCGCAACAAATGAAATGGTGTGGGAAAATCTAGGGAGAAATAAATTAGTTAACTGCGTCCTTGGCTGCCTGCGTTTCTATCCCCGGGAGCTCTCTGCCAGGTGAAATCCAGTTTCTCCGCGCATCCGAAGAAAAAGCGGGAGTGAGAGGGTCCCCCAGCTCCCGCCTCTCACTTTTGTTTACCCGGGAAAAGCAAACTGCTTGCGCCGGTGTGCATCTTCCCCACACGCCCAGCTCCGTTGTGTGTTGGGCAGGGAAGACTGGGACGCCCGCCTTGGCAGCGCGGCCGCGGAGCGGGACCGCCCGCCGTTCATCGACCGCCTCCGCGCCGGGCGGCAGCGGTGTCCGTCCGCCCCGGAGAGGCTAAAGTGAGCAGCTGGTGGGAAATGCAAATGGCTCCTGGAGAAACATAAGATACTGGATGATTTTCATTCCCTCCTCGAGTGTGTGGAAGGAGCTGGACATACGTTTCACGCTCCTAATCCTTCTTTTACATTTTTAGTCATACTCCTATTAAACAACTAATTAATGCCTAGAATCACCAGGGAATACATTAGACATGCTGCCGTGGAAGAGGGGTTCCAGGGTGTCTGGAAACTATGGAGCCGACTTAATACGAGGATTTCAATTTTTTTTTCCCTTCTGTCAAAGCAATAAATGTAATAATAGATTTCAGGGCGAGCAAAGGCCGCGACGGCTGTATTTATAGTCTATCTCCTCCCTTTCGCCAGCGCAGTGACAACAGCTTTAAAACCCCCGAGGAAGCTCGGGAGCCATTCCCCGGCGGGCTGAGGCGGCAGTGACGGGGGGCTCGCAGCTGCCCCGGCCCGGCTGCGACGCGAAGAGCCGCGCTGAGAGCCCTCCGTCCCGGCCCCCGGCAGGCAAGCTGGCTTTCCGAACCGCTTTGAAAGAGGGTCGGAGTTATTTATCGCCCCGACAGACGGAAAAGCTGTTTTCATAAAGCCTATCGCGACTATCCGTTTGCAGGCACCCGGCACAGCCAGCGGTGCTCCCGACTGCGGCGGGTGCCGTGGGGCTTTTGCCCGGGTGATCCCGGGTCACAGAGTGAGCGAGGTAAAGGAGAGCCGGGTCAGCTTCCCTGCTGCCCAGGGATGAAGGAAGGAGGGAAGGAAGGAAAAAGAAAAAGGCAAAAAAGCCTCCCCCAAACAAAGAACTCCCAAACCCAAAAAAACAAACAAACCAACAAACAAAAAACCCCCAAAGCGTATGTAGCGGTGCCTGAGCGCAGAGTCCAGCCGTGTTTCGGGCAGCCCTCAGCGTCTGGCGTAGGCCGCCAGCGCTGGGGACCGACGGAAAAGGGAGTTATCCTCCGAAGTGCGCGATGGGGCAATTCACGACCATTTACTTTCTTCATTCCCGGATTATGATCTCAGCCCTCGCAAGCAAACCCTCCCGTCTTCCCCCAGCCTCTCCTCCCACCTCTCTGAGCTCCTTATCTGTCAGCAAACGAGTATGTAAATACCTATAGCTGGCTGTGTTTAACACACTCAAACATTATTGATTTGTTGGGCTGCTCGAATATTTTCTTCCTGTCCAGATCTGGTTTCAAATTGCTCATTCAGGCTGTTTTTTCCCGATGCTACAATACAGTAATTGTTAAAAAATTAAGCATTTCAAATGGACCCATTGATTTGCATATAAATTAAAATTACTACGCCTCGCGAATTCCAGTGTTTTATAATCATTTCGAAATTAGCGCTTAACCACTTGATCTGAAAGAAAATATAAATGTCTGTATTGACTTACTAATGAATTGCCTAATTAAAACTTCCCGAGGACATCGTTCGTTAGGAGGCTTGTTAAATCGGGGCACATTAGGGGTGGGGATGACGGTACGAACCGGAGCGAAGCAACCTCTTTTAACACAGGGTAATATAAGCAACGATTCCCATATTTATTTTCCTTTGCTTTGATCCCTTACCCCTCTTCTATTATTTCTTTTTTAAAAAATATTTATTTACTCTTTCTCTCTTTCTTTCTCTCCTTCTCTTTTTTATTGATTTATTTTTTTTTAATAATGAAGTAAAAAGAAGAAGAAGCGCAAATATCTGCCTGTGTGCTCCGAGCCTGCGGTCGCCGCTTCCCGGGCGGGCGCGGGTGCCCTCGGCCGGAGCCGCTCTCGGCTCGCACCTTCCCGGCAGCGACCGTCTGCTGGAAGCAGGGAAGAGCAATCAGAGCCGGCGAGGCCCGTCCCGCCAAAGAGATGCTAACACGGCACTTACCTTCGTCATGAAACTAGGGATAAAAAGGTAGCTCTTCCTAGGAGAGGCAGTGCAAAGGAATGCGAAAAGTTCAGGGGAAAAAAAAAAAAAAAAAAAAAAGAAAAAAAAAAAAAAAAAAAAAGAAAAAGAAAAAAAGGAAAAAGAAAGAAAAAAAGAAAAAAAAGACCGGCGGTGCGAAAATCTGTAGCCTCGGGGGCTAGCCAGCAACCTCTTTCATTTCAAGCACTTATTGATTTGCTGTTGTCATCTTTGGCGACGCAGAAGGACACTTGAAAGAATTTCTGATGGGGCTCTGATCTGAGATACGAGGTGACCTGACCAGGCTCTCACCAAATTCTTAATTACCACATCAACTGCCTTAAAAATAAAATTAAAAAAAAAAAAAAAAAACAAAAAAAAACAAAACACGGAAAAAAAAGAGGGAGGGTGGGGGGAAGAGCAGGGAAAAAAAAGGGGGGGGAATATTTGACAGCACTAGAGTTTGCTTATCCGAACTTCTTTAACCACTCAGAAACTCTCCTTGTCTCCTGCTCTCACCGCTGTAGCCGCAGCCCTGCATCCAGACGCCCCCATCTCCTCCCACCCTAGCCTCTGCTCCCCGTAGCCCCGCGCTCTCGGTCCACCGGCGCAGCGATCCCGCCAGCCCGCGGGCGCGGAGCAGCCTCGGGGCGCTGCAGAGGGGCCAGGGCGGTGAAACCGCGCTTCCTCCCGGTGGCCAAGGCTGCGCGCACCCCCCGAAGTCCCCTTTCCTTCGCCCAGAACGAAAGCAGGTCTGGGGAGCAGCCCTCCGTGGGCCAGGGAGGCGAGCCTGGGAAGGGAGTTGCTAAAGAAAACACTTCAAATGCAGCAGATCTCGGAGGAGAAGGGGAGAGAGGTCAGGACAAGGGGGGTGTGCGTGTGTGTGTGTGTGTGTGTGTGTGCGTATTTGTGTGTGTTACACTCGGCCAGACATGCAAGCCTGCGACTTGTCTGCAGCCAGCTGTTTGAGTGTCATCAAAACTAGATGTATACACTTTGAGCAGGGGAGCAAAAAGGAAAATTCAGATGAGGAAATCAACACAAAAAGCATACTGTCAAAGGCATTGAGAGGCAAACAGCGTTTGGTGTTGCTTGTACACAGGCGTACAATGCTGACAGATGACAGCGTGGTCTTGGCTGAAGAGAAATACGCTGCCTTTGTCCCACATGGTGTACACACACATGAACATTCCTTCTTCCTACTCTGGCTGCTGTACTGCAGGACAAAGCAAACCCCATCCTTCATATGCATCATTATCCCCCACCCCCTTTTCTCTTTCTATTTTTTTTCCCTCCCCTCACACATCACTCCTCCCATGTGTGGTTGTTCTTTATTTTAGTATCAGAAAGCTGAGGGATGGGATTAGCAGCTATTTTGGCATCTCTGATTCTGTCCACCTCACAGCAGTGGCCATACCCAGGCTGTGAAAGCCCAGTAGGCTGTTGCTTAGCATTTTGTACCCTTGTTAGCTTTGAAGGGGCATTGTCCTTTCCAAGCAAATGTCAGTCCCACCAGATCACATCTGCCCATCAAGTAAGGCTGATGACGTCCCTGTTTTCTGTGTCTGCCATCTCTTTCCCATTTCAAGTGGGTCACCTGCTCGAGTATGGCAACCAGGACTGTCTAATTACACCTGTGTCTTACACTCTCTGTTGAGCCTCAGCCCTCAAAATTCTGGTTCGTAGGACGGCACCACTCATCAATAGAAATTAGACAGCCTAGCATTCGTTTTCAAGCCTCATTGTATGGTTTCAGTCATCTGTAACAGAAATTTTCGGCTCATAGCTTGCTCACATCCTGCGTCCAGTACAGTGTACTTAACATGTCTGTCTTCTCCCTACATGCCTGACACTTTGCAATACTGTCACTGAACTTCCTTCTCAGCAGTGTCAGGTTGTAGCAAAGCGAATGAATGAAACCACCCCTTGTTATCTTACAGGAACTGGATTCAAATTTGAAAGATTTGGGAGTTTAGTAGACAAACCCTAAAAGAGGTGTCACTTGGATTTTTTTTGACACAACTCTCTATGTTGCTTCGAAAACCTTTTCCAAAGCTTATAAAAACCCAGGATCTCCGTGTAGTTGCTTAATTTATTTTCATCCATACTTGGTAAAATTAGACCTTCTGGTAAGTACTGCAGGTGTAGGCTGAAGGGGATGTCACATTTTTCAAAAAACAGGTACTACACTACAACAGTGCTGCCAGTGTTGGAGTGTCACGGTCTCCCTGCCACTTTCATCTGGAAAGCAGGCAAGGTGTCACACCTCCTGTCTGTCACAGCACGGAGGAACCCATCCCTCATGCCATGAGTGCTGGCAGTGTTTGTGCTCACCCTCTTCAGGGAGCCTCTGTCATGCTTATCAAGTGACTGCTTCTCCCATGTCTCTTGCCTTTGTTGCTGCCAGTCCACGTCTCAAGCTGCAAAATGCTCCACCTAAAATGTGTGATCTCTGGCTGTGGCCTTTGAGTGTTTCTGAAGGAGAAGGGGGAGAAATGATGCCAGAATGACCCTAAATTATCAGTGTACTGCGGTTTTGTTACAGAACAGTACTCTTTCCTACTTTGGGCACAACACAGTTGTGATGAAGCTTATTGAAGCAGATGAAGTAAATGTGCATTACCTGGACTTTGCTCTCCTCTCACACATGATTTCATGATCATTCAATGTGATGATGTGCAATCGATCCATTCCTAGGTCTTGGTATCTTTGCTGAGCTACACATGGCTGAAAAGATAGATGCACACTGAAAGTATCTACCTGTGCCCGGTCTCACATCATACCTTACAGCAAACCTTTCTAGCTCCTTTCTGCCTTCTCTGTCTGGGCTGTCCCTGCCCTGATGCGGGTCCCCCGCACCCTCAGTCCCTTACCACACTTGCCTCCCCCTCACCACAGAGGCCCCAGAAGCACATCTTCTATCCTGGCTGATGGGATTTTTTTGGTAAGAACGTTTGGGAAGGGGTGTTGTGTGTGCTTTGAAGTTCTGATATGAGATTTTGGGATGTACAGTCAGGTTTTGGTAGGCGGCAGGACTATTGCACTACCCGGCCTTTGGAGATGGCTGGAGCTGGCTGTGACAGACCCTGGGCGGCTCATGGTTGCCTGAGGGGCGGCTGCACAGCAGCCTCACTGCAGCCACTGCTATTCCTCCTCACCCGTGGCTGGGACAGGTACAAACCCATCCAGGAGTGCAGGGTATCACAAACTCCCATCCCTGCTGGCAGTGGGATGAGGAGAAGGAGGGGAAGATCCCACTCAGCCTCGGGAGGCCTAGCTCTTGTGTTGGAAGGGACACCTGTCACTGCCTTTCTCTATGGCGTGAGGTGACGGGATGTGGCCAGGGTCAAGACAGGCTTCAGTGCCTGAGGAGCTGGCTGAAAGCACGGGAAATAGAGCTTACCAGCATCCCAGCTGTTTAACTGGGACAGGCTGGTAAGCCCTGTTGCTGTGAGGGGAGGTTCCAGCCTCGACGCCCCTGACCCACCAAGAAGGACATGCTGCCCTGGCGCCAGCCCCTCAGCAGCACTCCCATCAACCCAGGGTGGCTGCTGGGCAGTCAGAATGGCTGGTCAGGCCATGTCCCAGCCTTTGGAAAGTCTCCATGGTCTAGGAAGGTTAAAGTATTAAGTGGCATTTGGGGAAATTGCTTGAGGAAGGGCAAAGGTGGCGGCGCCCGGTGGGTCGTTCTCCGTCTGGGAGTGTGGCCAAGCTCTCTTACTCACTGTAATACACTGTGTCCAAGTGCTGGCTTCTTATTAGACACTGCATTTTAAAAGTATTTCACTTGGAAACGTAATCCTAAATTTTCTTCACCAGCTGAGGGCTGCTGCCCTACTTGATTTTTATTTTCCCTTTCCCTAATTTTATATGGAGCTGTTCTGACATCCTCCATCAGAGAAGATGTTGAATGCTCTCAGAAAAATATTTATTCTGATGGAATTTATGATGTGATCTGCTCTTCAAATTTATGGTTAGCTTGATGTGGTAGGTTAGGTAAAAAGGCTCTTGATGACATTGTGGCAATCACATAAAGCCGTATTTTTAGGCACGTTTGGACAGCTTACCAAAACGTGTTTGGAAACAGAATGCAGGCATAATAAAATAAAGAATAGATTTGGAAAGACTGCCAGATTAAAAAACCCCACAGAGTCCAAATCCTAAACTAAAAGACAAGTTTATAGGTACATTGTAGGAATGTCTTAATATTCCCCAGGTAGAAGAAACACTCTGACTTTGAGGTCAAACTTGAAGAGAAAAGGGAAAATGTTCTCAGTACTAATTTTGGGGAAAATTTTCATTTCGGGAATGAGTGTGTCCAAATCACTCAAGCAGACAAGAAAGCAGAAGAGGAGAGCCTGCCAGCAAGTTTCTCTCCCACATTTCTCTGCTTTCAGGAATCTTGCTTACTAGGAGAGCAGTGTGTCCGCTGGTTCTGTCAGTGTTGTTCCACCCTGCTAGACACAGAGGCAGCCTGGTGCAGCGAGAGGCAATCTTCTTCCCAGCTGCTTTCGCTGGTAGTGTTGATAGAATCTCCTGAGGACAGCATGCCGCATAAACCAGTTCTCCATTCAGCTGGGTCATCCCTTCACCTTTGTTTCTAACTAGTGGTGCTCCATCAACCATCATGGAACACGTATTTGTGGAGTTGCTCGTGATATCTACAGCCAAGACTGAACTCTTTACACACCTGCCCATCTCACTTTTTTTCCTGTCTGCTCTCTACTGGCCTGGTTTTGCAGGCTTTTATCACCCTGGGCAAGGTTTACTCATGCCACTGTTTCTGCGGATAAGAGTCGTGCTGCCTTTCTCTGTTTAGCATCATGCTATTTAAAAGAATGTATTCCCCATGTAAACTTTAGGGAGAAAAGAAAGAGACCTTTTAAATTTGGCAGACTGCTGGAGACCAAAGGAGACCTTTCTGCAGCTGATTTATCTGTCTCTGCCTGCTACTGAGCAGCTATAGCACATTTTGGTTGTTGTTTTCCCTCCTGATTTCTGAGACCAAACATTTTCACACAGCCTATTTGTCTTTAACTGATTTTTCTTTTTGCCTCAGAGCACTGGGAACACAAGGGGCCATGAAGACTTTGTGGCAATTACCTTCCCATGAAAGGAAAGCCCAGATTAAAGCAGAGAGGTTTAGAAAACATAGCATTATAAGAACAGCTGGGAAGTTACTTCTGTCTTCTCAGATTTTAAAAGCTACTGAATATACCTGTGATTATAAGTGAGCTGTAGGTCAACAAAAATTGCTGTTAGTGCTTTCATTATATTCTCAATTGTTGGGAGTTTACTTAGCACAAACATTTGCTTTGTGGTGAAAGTATGGTATGTAAGTCTTTTGATCTACAAGCAGTAAAAAAAAAAACTTCACCAAATTTTTTGCTTGGTTTTCATTCCCTCCAAACACACTTTATAAACTGCATTACAGCATGAGGGATCTGATGTTTGAGCTGTAAAACATGGCAAGAATATAGATGACACTGGCCACTCCCCCTTTGCTTGGTTTGGGAGAAAAATCTTTTAAAAAGGCACGATAAGATCTCTTTTGAGTGTGCTCAGTAGCAGACTGCACTCCTCTGCAAAAAGATGAGAAGCCTGAAATATGGGCTTTGCCTTATATATAGCCCTGTGAGTGATAGACAGAGGCACTCCCTCTGCAGCTCTGGGAGCTGCAAGATGGCAGAGAAAGGCTCAAAATATGGTGAGTGTGAAGATTTTAAGCTTCTTGAGTTCACACAGGACAAGAGACCAGTGAAAAGTCCTGAGCTGATTTTCTTTTTTTTCCCTCAGTTATAAAGGCTCCTCTTCTCCCACAGAAAAGGAAAGCAGCCCACTTGTTGCTTCTCTAGGCCTTTCCAAAGAAATCAGCAATGCAATGCTGAACAGCTGGGCTCCTTCTTGGCACTTCACAGACAGGAGGGTGAGAGAAAAAGATTTCCAGACACTTAAGCAGCAGTTGCAGCTGCTGCTATGGCAGCAGTTTTCTCGTGAACAAGCAGGTAAGGATTTTTGTAGTGCCTGGGCAGGCTGAAGTTTCACAATGGGCACAGAAATGGGCACGATGGGCAGCAGCATCACTGCCTGCCGAACTCCGTCCCTGCCTGGTACCTGGAAAGGCCAGTCGGTGTCAGTTCACACGGAATGGAGGCTGCAGCTACCCAGACAGTATCAAATGACAGGCTGTTTCTTTAGAAAGCCTGTCTGTGGGTTTTCCTAATCTGCTGAAGCACAATGAAACACATCACGTTTCACTTTTGGGCTGTTCGTCATGCCTGCTGAGCCATGGTACAAGCAGTAAGTAATCCTATATTTGCAGGTGATATGATAATACAAAAGGAAGGTGTCTTCATATCATTTAGGCATTCCTGAAGGGAGCTTTTTTTTGTCCTTGGAAAGATGAACTACAGAGTTGATTGTGATCTTCCTATTCCATCACTCTGCCAGAGGACTCACTTTTTTGAGACTTTCTCCTTGTTTCTCTGGTCTCTCTCTCCTACACCAGCTTTCCAGATTTTTGGTCTTGCACATTTACTCCAGGTTTCTATTCTGGAAATGTTTACATACAGTTTATACAAGGATTAGAATTCAGCCTTATGCATTTTCCTAGAGATATAGAAAACTCACCCTAATGCAGAACCTTACCTTGCCACATATGCTACACATTATTGAAAAAGATACTTTTCCTAACATGTAAATTTTTAGTAGAGTAAAAAATTTTATCTTTCTCTTCTTTTCATGAGTTACTGGCTTATTAAAGGCTGACTTTTCTCCTAGAATGCTGCTTCAACACAGAAAAGTACTGCCTTCCCAGTTAAAATTTAACATTGTTACAGGCAACCAAAAATATTGGTCTTACGACAGGCACTGCGAGGAAAGCCTGAGTGCAAGAGGAAAACACACAGTAGCGATCAACAGCACCATTTCCATAACCGCGAACACCTGTTAACTGCAGTCAGGTGTTGGCACTTTAAATACCAACCCTAGGAGGACTATTTTTGCTGGGGTTGAGGGCCTATTCATCTTGAGAAGCTGAAGATTTAGAGAACCTTTGCTCCATCCTAAAAATCCGTTGTGGAGGAAGAGTTGGTTTCAGCAATTCTGTCCACTTTCCGTCCACACAACTCTCATTTGGCTTTCCTATCCTTAAGGTTAGTGTAAGTGTGTATATGTATTTAAGAGAAAAACTTGATACTCCTGGCTGTTTTGATGGATTTGATGTTTGCTGGAATTTTTTCTCTTTCACTAAGGTAATGTTTAGTTACTTAGACTTCTAAATAATTCCTGATAATGAGCAGAACTGGGGTTTGACTTCATATCCAGAAAAAAGTCTCTAAAGCTAAGTAGCTCACTTCAAGAAGGTATGCTGTGAATTCCTTAAATCCACAGAGCTGATGTTTTAGCCTGAATTCTCAGTTTCTTAGGTGGCTTCATTGTGTGGGCGGTCAAGTTAGTTTGCATCCTCAAGAAACTGCATTGTGCAAACTGGAGGGGACCAGCCTATCCGTGCTGATGGAAGGCTAACTGTTTTCTGACTGGCTAATATGACAGAATGGGAATTAGGAAGTACACACATGCTTAAGGAGTGGACTAGACTTGACCTATGGTCGAGAGGATTTTAACTGTGGCTGATGTGGTTGATAAAAGCCTGTGGACTGGTCTTATTAGCAAATATTTCCACTAAGCATAAGACTCCTGCTTTTTTATAGTCTTACATTTTCCTTTAATCTTAGATTTGGCAATTTCTCTGTATATCTGAGATGTTTGGTTTCCTGGTTTGTGCAATCCTTTCCTTAGCTCTTTAGCTGGCATAAGATTTTCTGGGACTGGGAGTGTTTGGATGTCTGTTTCTGCTTATTAGTGCAACTCATTGGTCTTGTGTTTTTTTCTTTTTGTTTGTTTGTTTTTTGTTTGTGTTTTTTTTTTTCCTTCTATGAAACGAAGGCAAATTAGGTCTCCTTTTCTTTCCTCCCCTTTTCTGGCTTTATTATTGGTTTCTTTGATACTGTATTGACCGTGTTCAGCTTGCTACATTTCTGACTTAATAGTGTTAATATCTTGAATATGTGTAAATGCATACACAAGGAAATTGTGCTCTACTTTTATGAGCAAGTAACAGAAAAAATTAGTTAGGTTGATCTTTCTTATTTTATTACTATCTTAAATATGTCAAACTCTTCACTATTCCCTTATTAAAGGTTAGACAGTCCAAGTTCTAGCAGTAACATAAGAGATGGTGTTTTTTTGACGAAGTAAAGCTGAATTTTATTGTATTAGGGAACTTTATGTTAGCAGGTTGGTATTTAAAGATTATTAGCAAACCTTGGATTTCTACATCATTGAGCTGTTGTATTATACAATAGCTTTTGTTTCAAGTATGTAAAAGTGGTTTTTTTGAGATTAAAGCATGTCTGTGAGTTCTTGCTGAATAAAAGAAACTGGTTGTACTAATTCAACACACATTGTTTGAAAATCTTTTTTTTTTTTTTTGGGTGTGTGTAGGCTAGAATACCAGTTGGGTATCAGAAGGCTGCTGCATCTTTGAGCATTTATTAAATGTGCTTGTAATGTAGATGTTAGAGTGTACCTTTCAGTTTTGTAAAAAGTCTGACCTGAGGGGAGGGAGGGAAATGTAATAATAAGAGTAGGTTTAGAAGTGTCAGGATTAATGCCAAAATTAATGCTCAGGTGCTTAACTTCTGATATATCTGGTACAATCTGTAGATGTGCTAAATGCTTGGCATTCTTATTAGTGTCAGTGAAATAAAGATACTATGGAGTGAAAGGGTTATGAAACTTACTCGTCCTGATCATCTAATTATGATAACAGTGCTACTTTTAATTTATCTTAGCTGATCGTTACATGGGAAAGTGTTGAAGTAAGAGTCTAATGTTTTCTCCTATCTGCAAAACAGAAACACCACATTTTTTTGGTAGTCTGCAGCTCTGAACCCTGTAACTGGTGAAGAACACAAGTGCTTTAACTGTGATTAGAACGCTGATTTTTTTTTTTTCCCCCCTACTTTTTCTTCACACTCACTTACCTTTTGTCCTTGTCTATAGGACTGCTATTAGGAAGAACAAATGGGATTTTGGGTTTTTGTTAACGTTTATAACCTAGCAGCATACTAACTTCTCTATCGTTGTTGTTTGAAACCTTAGATGGTTTCTGGTGTACTAAGGCTATTTTAAGACTGAGATGCTTTGGTTCACGTGCAAATAGAAGCTGTCAACTGTTCAGCAGAACCAGGATACTTTCAGCTCCCCAGCTGAAGGCTGCCATATACTTTCAGCATGTCCTTGTCTGCCTGAAAAAGTTCACAGCTGGTTAGTTGAATGACATGGAGCAACTTTTTTCTTTCGTTGTGCAGCTGGTGCTAACTAGTGACTCAGAAGTGGAAGAGAATAAGAATGATGAGATTCAAGAAGGAACAAAATGTGAATTTAAGCCCCCCAAAAAGGCCAGATTTGGAAGTTTGTGTAAATTGCAATTCAAAACCAGAGGAAGAACTCCTGTTTCCTTTTCTGAATTGAAATTCTCTTTTGGTATCAAATTGAAAATGTGACAGTGAAGTGGCCCCTTGCTCCATCTCCATAGTGCTTAAATATTTGATTGGACGCTGTTCTAGAGATAAGGGGTTTTTTTGTTCAGAAATTGTTCTACTCCTCCTGAAAAGCAAGCTTTTTCATACAGGCTCAGAGAGGATTCCTAAAATTGCTAGTTGCCCATGAAAGGTTGTCTGTTTTTCCGTTTTCTTTTTTTGAGGGGGGTGTCCCAAGTAACATACCAATGGATGTTGTATTCCTGCTGAGTATTTTCTGTCATTTTACAAGTGTGTTTTTAAATTAAGCATCTGCTAGAAAGCAATGGTAGTTAATGACTTAGTTTCTTGGCCAGGACAAATTTTAGTTTCCTTTTGTTATTAGTTCTGTGTCATCACAGAAAGTAGACTAATGTTATTTTGAGTTTGTCTTACTTTTTTTCCTAGACATATTGGGCTGAATAGCTCAACATAACAAATTATTCTATGTGCTTTAGTTTCAAATTTTTCATGTAGAATCCAAGTTTTAGCATCAGGATTCAATTAAATGATAGTTTGATTTGACTGAAAAATTAATGGTCTAGAACTGAAACTTTGTAGTATTTTTTAAAGTTCTTATTTTCAGCACTCCTGTTTTGAATAAAAATCTGGACTCAGACCAGTAACATAAAGCTACATGTTCTCTCATCAGCTAAACATACATAATGATTAAATTTAACAGTGATTGTTTTCTCATTGCTTCTTTTGGCTGCATAGGTATCTTTCTGCATTCATAAAATTAATTCTCTGGCCATAAGTGGCACTATACTGACTTGCTGTGAAAAGTTTCTTGCTACTGTCTGTTGTCCTTTTCAGGAAATAATCGTTTGCCAAATACAAATCGTATTCTATAATTATACGTCATCTTCAATGACAGCTTGAACATTTGACTCCTGTTTACGCTTGAATTGGACATATTGATTTTTCGTTTTAATGATAAACAGATTGGCATGTAATACATTTGACAATACATATGCTTAAAATGTGTTAAGATCGCTGAATGAAAAGAAGGGTTTGCAGTGCAGGCTAGTGGAGGCACTCAAGCCAAAAATAAAATGAGGATGCATGCTACTCTAGGTAATTCCCAACAAAAGAGTTCAGTCCCTTTGATCTGGTATCATAGCAGGCATGTTTATAATTGACTTTTCTGGTTTGCTTTTAGTCTGTCTTCTGGCCAGGAGAGATTCTGTAGCCAAGAATACTGGGAGTATTTAAAAAAAAAAAATTACTGTGGCTTTTTTTGAAAAATGTTTTTGGGGTTGAATTTTGATTTGTTCTCACAGAATATACTACAAATAAAAATGGAATTCGGCCTAACTATAGAGTTTAACCTCTTGTTATCTGTGCATTCAGTTCTAAATAGTTTCATTTTTGGTGTTATATACATCTGTGTATATGTATCTTAATGTGTTAGGGGAATGTGTACTGACTGTATTAAAAACACCTTCTACTAAACTGTTGCTTTTGGACAAAGATGAAAGTTTCCAGGAATATTCCAGTTTTGCTGATCGTAATAGTTTACTTAACCCCCTAAAGTTTCTTTAGAACTTAAACTGATACCTTAATTTTGAGTTCTTAAAATTTTCCTGTGGACTTGCACGTAAAACAGAGTGCTTGACTTTATTATATGCTATCTAAATGTTATGTAAAAGCCAGTTATCTAGCTTTAGTTTTAGTAGGCACTGTAGATAATTGTTTCCAAGGAGAGTACTCCTATCACATACCAGGTATTACACAAAAACATGAAAGTATATATATACACGCGCATAAGGACACCCTGTATGCACTCAAAAGCCCATGATTGGTAAATGTTTGAAGTGCTGCGGATAGAGCAGATTTAACCAGGAAATTACTGACGTCTTTTGACAAAACACCAGCACAAGCTTTAATGGTGGAATTGGTTGTGAACGCAGAAGTGTCTCAAGTGAAAATGTACTGAAAGAATGTCTAAGTATTTATTATGAAAGCCTTATGGCTGGTAGTTTGGAAAGCATGGAATTGAGAGCTTTGGATAATCTTGATATTTGGATTTCTGTCACTGAACGTCTTGAGGATCTTCTTGATCAGTGAGACCATCGCATGTGTTCTGTCCTGAAAATCTTTGTCCATAGTGATTTTCAAGGCTATTTCTCTCTTCAGACTTTCATAATTTGAAACTTGAAGACAAGTGGTTCGTAGTCCTGTACCACAGAAGAATGTATTTTTCATTATTAAATAAACCATGAACAGTTTCAGAGTAACAGCAGGTTTTTTGTTGCTCAAAGTGGAGTGAACCTGAATGGTTTATCTTGACAGAGCTTTTCCTAGGCTGTCTTTGGTGGGGGTGTGTGTTTTTATGTTCAGGCTTAGTTTTTAACGTGAAGGTGATACAGTGATTCCTCTAAGAGCTCTAAGGGTACCATATTTCTGTGGTTAGTTTGTTGCTGATGTTTATTCTATTTGAACACCATGCTCTTCACTTTGTGACTTACTAATACTTTTCTGTACTTCCATGTTTTCTTTGATCTCATTTCCTTGTATTTTCAGGATGCTGCTTTTATAAGTACTGCTGTATTTAGTGACACAAATGGTAAATCCATATTCAGGGGGCGTGGTCTGTCATGACTTTACTTGCATTTCTGAAGATCCAGAGAATAGAAGACTCTATAGATTCAGTATGTTCCTGTGTTTTATTCAGCTGCTACGGTGTGGAAGTAAAGTATCCATGCTTGTCTGAAAAAGAAAAAAAAATTGTAAATTGAGTATTGATTAATCGTGGTCAGTTAATAGGGAAGGTGTAGAGGATACTTCAGGAAATGTAGAGATCTACAGATGGTTGCTTTTGCAACAGAAAGGCATTTTTCAGTTAAAGAAGGAACCTCACACCTTAGAAAGAAAAAATGCATCTGTTAAAGAAAAGTATAAAGAAGCAAGGAGCTGCTCGTTATACTTGATTACATACAGTGGTGGTATGTTTTCTCTCCCAAACAAACGTACTTTTCCTGCCAGTCACGTGTCTGAATTGGGGTGGGGAGGATAAAAAAGGCAAGCTTTCAGGCATACAAGACTTTCTTCATGTTTGACTAGATGCAGCACACAATTACTACAGGTCCTGTAGGCACATGGGTCTGGTACAGTACACTTGTACAGCAGTGGTATAGGCTTTTTCATGTAAAATGTGTATTTGAGTGTATAAAGCAACAAAGATGGTATCTTAAATTTGTTCTTAGTAAAATATGTCAGCTTATCTTAATTTTCTCATTAGTGAGATACATGATAAATTACTGGAGACTTAGCTACTGTGGCATTATTTATGTTAACTGATACAGCATAATAGTGTGATGATGAAAAGGACCTGGGAGAGGAAGAGGGAAAGCAGAACTTGGACAGCTATCTACTGAAATGAAAGTAATCTTGACACCCACTATGTTTTAAGTTGTTCTCAGTTGTAAAAGAGGCGTTTTGATTATATTACTAGCAATTAACGCATACCCCACCCCCCAAAAAGTCCCAAACAAAGCTCTCAATCCCCCCCCAAACAACCTACCAGAGCAAAACCTGGGGCTGTATCATCACCTGACTAGGCAGTTCAGTAGCTGTTTTGACTTGGATTTGCACCTAGCTCTAAATAGCAAAATTTAGAGTTGCCATTTCAAATAGAGATTCTTTTTTTTTTTTTCCTTCTGTGATAACATCCCGATTTCTGAAAAAGTCTAGGAGCTCTTCGGTGAGTTGGTGCCTGGCTGTTGATACGTAGCTCATCAAGGCAGAGATCTAAATGCCAACTGTGAATAGTAAAGAGTCTGTACATTCTATTAGAATACCTTTGCTAGCTACAAATAAAAGGGTAGGAGACAAGCCACCTGGCAATGTCCCAAGTACATCTTAGGTCATGGAAGCCTCCCGGCAGAGACAGAACTAAAGAGAACTCATGTCATATGTGATTGTTGTTAAGGTGAGGGTTGAGGTATGTGTGCATTAGCTGGGGGGAGTGTTGCTCTTTAGAGCACAGCTCCAGAAACAGTGGAAAAAGATAATTTGGTTCATGACTTGTGTTTGGCACATAGCAATGAGCAGGAATCTTCTTGCCAGACCCCCTGTTCCTCTTCAGAACCACAAAAATAATAGAAATAGGCCGTTGGAAAAGGAAAGATGGATGTTTGAAAAGGGCACTTGAAACTGGCAAAAGTTAAGCAACACTGAATAGTTGAGCTGAGCCCTCCCTTCTCTTCCTGGTCTCCTGCTGATTTTAATACGATTTGGTTGTTACTTGAGTTGTTCCTATAGTCAGATTACATGTGGGTATTTATAATTATCCCTGCTATTTCTTTTCTTCGTGGATTTTTTTGGTCACACTTGCATGCATTTTGTGTCTTCAGTTATGTTGTAAACCCTGAATGGTGGGGTGTGGGAAAGATTAGCTTTCTCTCCACTATGACGTGGGTCTAACCTCTGGAAGGTGGCTTTTCACTGTGCTTAAAGCACACAAGAGAGCAGGAATGAGGATGACTGGTTTTTGGGTACCCTTGTTCTTCTCAACCACAGCTGTGTCTTTTCCTACTAGACTTTCAGAGCCAGTGAAACCCCAATCCTAATCTAGCTGACAGTCTCCTAGGGTGCTATACTGTGGAGAGGGCAGACACTTCTCTGTTGTTTTATTTGTGTTTGGGCACAGTGAAAACAAAGTGGTGCCTGTTGCTGTGATGCTGGATTGGAGAGCTGCTGGACACCCGTGCATTTGAAATACGAGTCCAAACATTGCTGCTTGTAGCTTTTCCTGCTTAAAGATGTCTGCCCATGTGTCTTTTTGCTCCCACTGCCTAATTCAGCAGCTGTGAGCTGCAGGCAGTAGCACATGTGCATTGGCTAAAATAACCAGCCAGCCTCTCCCTTTGCTCTTGCCAGAGTCTCATGTTGTTGAAAAGAGTTTTTAGGATCAGATCCGGCTTCTCAATTTACGTTATTCCTTTGCCCAAGACCAGCAGGAAGGCCTCATCAGGGTGGCCTGTCTTCTTATTCTTTTCTAGATCAAGTTTAAAAAATAGTAATTTGGGGAATTTAGTACAGTAGCTAAGTGGTTCTTATTTTAACTTTAAAGTAGTATTACATATCAGGAAAATGTCTTTTAGAAACAGGCTTTAGGGTTTTTTTTTGTAGTTTTTTTAAGAGCTCATTTTTATTTTTACTCTTTTAAACATGTTAAAATACTATTTGAGTTTCTACATGCCTTTCACTTTACTTTAAGAAGCAAGAGCTTTTGTTCTTCAGTTACCCAGTAGAGACTTACAGACCAGGTAGGTAGAAATGCAGGTTGCTTGCTATTCGCTTCAAACTGATCCCATGTATGTGAATGATACGAATATGAACTTTGTAAATGCAAATATCATCTTTTTAGGGAGAGAGCCTGGACCCTATGCCCAGAGCAAAATGCACTCTCCTTTATCTGTGGGCACTTACTTGTACATTCCGGTCCAAATGTTCTTATGCCAAGATGCATCCTGAATCAAATTTTTATTATTGAGTTAAAAGACCCTGAAAACTGTTTTTATAATGGATACGTTGAAAGGCCATCAAATTTAGGACCAGGCACAGCTATAATTTTACATGCATTAGGCATCTGAAATAACTTTGTCTAAAGATTACACCTGGATTTGTCATCCGTTTTCTAGGAAATACTTGAACTGTGTTTTGCGCACACTAAAAGACTTACTTCGTAAGATAAGGAGCTCTGAGATTTACATTCCAATATTCAACAACACTTTTAAGTGCTTTTTTCATTCTCATAATAGAGCTGTCATAAACTATGTATTTTAAACCTATCAAATGAAATTTATGAAAAAATTCTACATGGAATCTTGATTCTGCATATTTGAAGTGGAAAGTGTCCCATAAGGTTAGGTCAGCTTTTTGAAAACCACATCTATTAACAGAGAGTCTTGTAGCTTTGCTTATTATCTAAGTAGTTGCCTTAAATTACACTTTCATCTATGAATGCTTGATGTGCGAGGCATATTCCCTGGGGCTGCATCTTGCAGTCTGGGAGGAAACACATGAAGAGTTGCTGTTTCATCAAACAGGCAAAACACTTGCAATATGTTTGGGTGCAGTGGAAGAAATTTTCCTGACAGGCTGGAACGAAGGCAAGGCCTGTAAGGAGGTTGTATTCCAGCAAAAGGATGTGTGTCCAATTCCTGCATCAGCCAGCTGTTGATGTGCACTCCCTTGACATAAGGAACAGCAATGCATCACTGTCAGAATGTCACGCTGGCTTTTAGGGGTCAATTTTATGTTGCTTGGATGTCTTGTAGTGACCAAAGTTCTGTCATGTAGAGCAGTAAAAGGTTTTTTTTCTTTTCAAATTTGACTTCAAGCAGTGCTGGACCTCTTATTTCTGAGGGATAATCTGTTTTCTCTATAATGTGGACAATGTCTTTTGCAGAAAAGATATTGAAATGCTTCCCTTCGGTTGCCGTAAATGATATAGAATGGAGAGCATGCTACCTGCCACAGACCTCTGAGCAAGAACTCAGTAATGTGACTGAATCAGCTAAATAATCCCATTGGACTGCATCCTCAAGGAGTGTCAGGAATCAGTGTCTTAGGTAGCTCAGAGAATCACAGTGTGGCCTAGGCAGGGTGCCTGTGGCTGTACCTCTGCAGAGTGTGACACAAGACTGTACACTACATGTAGGCCCAAATGTTTCTGGCTGTGCTGGGATGTTCTCTGTTTATTTTCATACAGATGCTCTTACTACAGACTTATTTAACAAGTGTTATTGCACGAACCTTACTTTTCTGTGCAAAGTTCAGTTCAGTGTGTGTGCGCTGTGGGGGACTCGGCAGGGTGAGAGATATGGGTGATCAATGCATGACCAAATTTCACTTTATTTTCACTTCTCTTCAGCTGGGAAGCTGGGATGATATAGGTGGTTTAAAAACCTCAATCATTAAGGCTACTGTAGAGTTAAATAGTGGTTGCAGAGATTTCCTGTGACTTGGAAAGGCTGCTGTTACAGCAAGGAATATCGAGGGGAAGCTCTCATTAGTTGAATATTTAAGTGAAGTGTGAGTTGAACCACACATGAATTTAGCAGTGTAAATTATTGTAGTGATAACATAATCCACTGAAGAGATGGGCATTGCCATCATTCTTGTTGGTTATTAATCACTTACCAAGTTAGGGAGAAATTGTAAGGAGAGTTGATTATATTGCTACTTCTCCAAGCTAAGCAAATAAGCAGTGGCTGAAGGAGTTACTTACCTGTCTGTGGGAGGTAAGTATGTGAGTAGAAAGGAGAGAGGAAATTGGTAACTCTTAATAGGTGGTGTATATTAAGTGTATGCACTGAATATAAGAAACCCAGCATCTAAAAAATCCTTTGTTAATTTTTTCTCCCTTTCTATCAATAAAAATGTTATTGATCTTATAATACTTACTGTATCAAGTTAATTCAAAAAGTCCATTTATTTAAAGGCTAAAATTTGCATATCTAGTTATTTCTTACATGCACATTCTAGGAGCTTTTGTCTGCTCAGTTCTTGTAAATAGGTAAACTTTTCAACTGTCCAATCAGTCATAACCATCTTGCTCTAAAATCATTTGCTGGCATCAGGGGAGATAATGTTGTCCACTTTCTTGAAGTTCTTCCCTACTTCTATCATTTTTTGTCAAGTATCATTCACATCTCCATGCTTTCTTCCTGATGAGGAAAATCCATTTGGGAAGATTTTGGATAAAATCTTGGTCCTCCTGAGGTTTATGACAAAGTTTTCCCTGCACAGCCACAAATGCAACCCATTCCCACAGAAAGTGGTTCAAACAGACCATGCGGATCACCACCTCAGGTTCTCGTGTAGCAGCATACTTGCAGTTTGAGAGAGGACTGGGTTTTGTCATGCATGACCAGCTTGTGGCCTCACCATGGCTGTGTGTTGGGAAGGCTGCAGCTTTGGTGTGTACCTGTGGCGTGCCAAGCACCATGGTCTACTTGAGAAAGAACCAACTGAGTTGAGTCTGGGACCAGCTTCTTTGTGTCAACAAGGTACTGGACCCCATCAGTGTGGGTCCAGCACTGTGCTGAGGTGGTGCTGTGGTGTTGGAAACCCTTATATCACACTGTGTGGAGCATTGCTGCTCTCAGAACTTGCTCAAAAGGCCCTGGAGAACGTTGTTGTATTGCGTCATGTAGGATCTGCCAAGCTTCTTGTAGGCAGAGGGGTGGGAGTAGCTTTATTATTGTGCTTTTGCAGATAATGGGAATGACAGTCTGTTTTGCTCCAGACTCTGCTGCAGGTCTCTACGGAAGAGCTAGGAGATTGGTGTGTTCAAATCTTGGAGTTCCTTATCCATTATGACTTTACCAGTTTAATAGGTTTCAGATGTAAATAATCTGTTGACTATTTGGCTGATGAAATGTTTCACACCTGCTTTCCCCTGCTTTTATTTTTTTGGTGGGTGGAATTATCTGGGGAAAAGTGCAGATCAGGTGAAGTTGGAACCTGAATAGTAAGTGTCAAATAAAAATTATGGGAAAGGCTTGCAAAGGTGACAGAAGCACAGTCAAGATTGCAGTTAGATATGTGAGTGCTTTTTGAAGAATAGATGTGTGGTTGGTCACTTCAGAAAAATATATATCCAGAGAGGCACGTAGATTCAAGTATAGAAAGCACGGAGCATGTCTCAAATGGACTTAATTTATCAACTTTATGAAGTCACGTTAATTAGTAAAAATGGAAGCAGGGTGGTGGTGGTAATGTTATATCTAACTTACTCTGCTTAAAACCCAGAATGTGAATCATATTTTATAAGGGGATCCCAAGAAAGGTGTATGTTGAACTGTCCAGATGTTTGAGTTCATGGTCTGTTATTTATCTGTTGTAAGCTCAAATGATGAATAATGGAGATACTATAGACCAGCTGTCCTGGAGGTGCTGTGGAGACTGCTTTATTCTGACTGCAAATTTTCATTTCCTGATGATTTCTTATCACTTATTTAGGCATTTCTAAATAAGTGCAGGAAATCATTCTGCAAACCATAACATTATGATGTAAATTTTAACAACATCTGAAAACAGCATCTGTTTTGGCCTAATGTTTCTGGCCTAAGCCACTGAAGTCCTCTAAGTTTTATGGAAGGCCAAAATTGACACTAATCTCATTTACTACTGCAGTTTTTTGAGATACAATACGTGGTTGAGCAAAATAATTTCAATTGAAGAGGAGTCAAAGATTTGTTAAAAAGGAGCTGGAGCAAGACTGTGCATGCTTTTCTTGGAAGGAAGAGGCATTTTGCAGTGAGCATTTGTATAATGGATATTAAAAAAGCCGCCACTACTGGGCTGTGTTTTATAATGCCATATGAGCAGTGACGAATGTCAGTTCAACTGAAATATTAATTTTTACCTCCAAAATTAACATGAAATCTGAATCTAGTATCTGAAGAAAATAATCAATGTCTATTTCTTTAAGAATAGGTTGAAATTATATGTTCAATTTCTTGAATGTAGAGCGATTTTATTAAAAATTAGCAAAGCTGCATTAGAAATAGTGTGCATATTTGGATATCATTTGCAAATTTAGTAGCGATTGATAGATATTAGTCTGGCAGGTGTATATAGAGTAGGATATTCTAACTTTTTTCTGGTTGTTGTTTAATGTAGTGAGACTCTTTAGTGCATACTTTGTCATAACTCAATTTTTATTAAAATAGCTGTTGACATGGTAGCTATAATAATCGACTTTGATGGGAATGGGGGCAGTTCTCTGTAGCGCTGATTAAAAAAACCGTCCCAAACCTTGAGTTGAATTGGAGAGGAGTATTAAATAGAATACCTTTTTTCAGCCTATGTAATACTTTAATGTCTCTCATTGACTTGGAGAATTTTATCCAACATTTCAAGTGTCCTATTAAAGGACTGAGTGTGTTAAAGCATGTTTTGTTTTGAAGCCATAATAACCACTGTTTGCAAAAATATGTGCTTTAAACTTTATTCCTAAATCCAGAGGTGGGGAAAGAACAGAATTTTAAAAACATGGTGTGCTGCTATTCTCTTAGCATCAACTCTAATGGGCATCTTCTTGTGTGCAGCCTGGCAGCTATCAATTCCAACCCTAGAAGAGCTCGGAGTGTGCTAAATGCCTGAAATAAAGCCAGCAAACCACTGTGAACAGCAGGGATGCAGGAGCAATCTTAAAACCTCCTGCACCTGCCACATGTGTCCAGCCACTGTAGATCTGAGTATAAAAAGGTTGCTGGATACCTATGGGAGGGCTAGGCACACTTGTGCTCCTGCTGCATGTTATTGCATCTGTCAACATATCGTATCTGTTACTAGATTTACATGGCGTTACTGACAAAACATACTCTGTTTGTGCTGCCTGTCAAAGGCCTCCTATTTATTATTATTGTTCTTTTTTTTTTTCCTAGATGGCAGAAAAGATGGGCAGACAGTTCTCTGGCTCAGCTACCTGCTAGTGTGAAGTAGCTGTAATGTTGGCTTAACCCATGGCTGAGAGACTCCTCTGTTGACAGAAGGTCACCAGGATGGCACTTCTGCTGCCTGAAAAGGCTTCTGCTTTCCTGTTCAGTGTAAGCACCCTTTCCTGAGCAAAAGTGAGTAGGCTGTAACATTTCAATGTGCTCAGAACTCCTGGCTGCCAGAAGTGGACTCTGAGTCCATATGAAGCTAGGCGTGAGCTATTGTGCGTGGGACTAGCCCAGGGATAAAGGAGAGAAAATGTGAAGGTGATATAAAACTGCTGCTGCTTCAACTTTTCTGCTCTGAGGAGGCACAATAAAAGGACAGCTTAGACTTGAGGCCAAACTCTCTCCAGTGGGGATTTTGCTATATAATTTTATGTGTTGGGGATGGGTGGGAAATAATATAAAAGAGGTTGACACGTGAGGGTAGGGGGCATTTACATCAACTCCTTGGTATACCTAGTTCAGATGCACAAGGTATTCATTGGTTTCTATTGTTTTGAATTTTTTTATTTGCTTCCTGGTTTTTAGATAATCTATCACACCTATCTGATCCAAAGGAATATAAGTTTTAAAAAGAAATGTGTTAATATAAGGCAGAGAAGCCTTCAGATCCCCAGTGCAGAGAGGTGATGCCAGTCACTGAACGAACAGTAAAGGCACAACTTCTCTGTAAAGATCACCTGAGGTTTGAATACTGGCTGAGTTGAGTGGTGATATGGTTTCATGGTGCTGGGATTAGCATTGTGTATCAGTACCTGTAAAACTGCAGTGCTGCTCTGAAGGATATTTTTCCCTCATGAGAAGGTTAGCTGCCTTGGGCATGGGGCTGCCTTTGTGTACCAGCAGTTCTCTTTCTGACAAGCTGCTTCTCAGCACTTTCCAAGACATGCATGAATTTTTACAAGTCATGCTATAACAGTGCTGTGTGAATCTTCAAAAGATCAAGTTTACTGAATGTGGATTTTATTGCCCCAGTGTCGGCAAAAAGTAGCCATCGAGTCTTCATGGGAGATAAAACTTGATATTGATGTAGACATCTACATCCCTTGAAAGATGTAAAATTTTTCTGGACATGTTAGGCATTTTTGACCTGTCTTTTGATAATAATCCAAATATTCAGCATCAGTGTTGCCAATCTTGAGTCAAAATTCCTGCTGCCAGCTTTATGGCAGCCACTCCTTTAGCATTGTTGAATGAGAGATTGTGGAGATGTGATCTGCCAGAAGAGCCAGTGGTTGTTTGGTGGTAGTGGGGGGAAGAAGGTTTAATGTAAAGGACAAAAATAATCCTAGAAGGTGTTAGTTCTCTTGTCCCTGTCGGAAAATGAAAGATGTATTTCAGCTTCCTCTGTCGTCAAAGGAAGTAATTCCAATAACTTCAAGCATTTCATATATAGATTTTTGTGTCTGGTTTAATCTTAAATATAAAAATTTGTGCCAGGTGTTCTGTGAGTTTTTGCTCAAAGTCTTAAAACAGCCAAATGAACTTGGGAGATTAGTGGTTTGTGCCTGAGAGGGAATTTTGAGTGGCAAAAATCGGCAAGTTCAGCTCTTGCAGAAGCTGTGGGCAGCACTGTAAGCACTGTAAAACGAGTATTATAAACCTGAGCAAAGTCAGAGCTTTGTAAATGTATGCAGACTGTCTGAGGATCTTGGACAGATGTTTCAGATGTTAAAACAGGATAGGCTTTGCCCATCCAAACAATCTGTCACTGTGTGTGCGTTCAATAGGCAAATAAGAGGGAATGCCAGCTTTTTTCATGTAAATCTCCAGGGATTTTCCTCTAGGGTTCAGAGCCCTGGCAAAAAGCTGTCTGCAAGAATAATTAAACGTGTGGGGGGAAAAAACCCTACAAAATTTAAACAAAATATCCAATACACAAGCACAGCATATGTACATCTTTGAATTCAATGTATTTGAATTCAACATATAAGTATTTACAATTAGATACAAAAAATCTATCCTATAAAAAATTCCTTATAAAATCAGGTATTTTGAGGCAGTCAAAAGGAGCGCATAGTTTTGTACTGGGAATTGGTCTCTATCCAGTATGCTTTACATGTATTTGTTGAAGGATACAATGCACTTGTATTATTGCACCGATTTCATTCTTGGATGATTTCCCCTTTGGCATACTGGTGGCAGTTTTTCATTGGTTATTCATTTATATTATTGATTAACACCTACTGGACCAATTTATTAGTCCCTCTGAATCCATTTTAAGTATCAGGGTTTTCTAATGGAGAAATATCCTTTACAGAATACTAACATCACACTTGTAAAACATTCATTGGCTTCATTTATTTTACTGTGTGTAGCATAAACCATACATCAACAAGTAGATGTTCTTTTGTTGCAGGTCTCCAATTTTGCAAGCCTTCTGGCTTTTTTAATACAGTATTGTTACCTGGAGCACAAGTGAAATCTTTTCTGTGGGACTCGTGGGGCTCTTCCTGTCTATCACAGAACTGTTAGCAGTTCTTCAAGGAAAATTTTTCCCCGTTCTTGTCTACTTGCGCGTGCAGTCTTGCTTGTTGTGTTTGGGGAAAATGTGGAGATTGCTTCTGTTGTTTGTATTTCAGGAGGTATGGACTAAACCGGTTGAAATGAGACAGTTCTCTCTTTCTTCTGGAGTAACTTAAGCAGAGAATGGTTCAAGTACATGGCACAGTGAGATAATTCTTCAGGAAAGCTCTTGGGTCAAGGCATTGTAACTCTGTGACATAGAAGTACAGGCTATATCTTCCGAAACCCCTTATGGGCTGATAATATTAAGTACTCTGGTTTAGGACAGCATGTTCACTATTGTTCTTCTTGGGGAAATATCTTTGCACATCACTAAGTACATATGTATATGTATTTTTTAACGTGTGAGTTGTCAAAAACCTTGTGTGCATGTGCCAAAATTAATGATTAAAGGCCTAAAAACTGAATGGTAGTGAAATTCTACCAATCTCCAAAGCTTAGATGATGTTGTTCAGTACATCTGTCAGCAACCTTGTCCCATGTATTCCAGTAAGCAGCCATCTAGTTTTTTTTCCTTATTAGCAGATAAAAATTGTTTTCCTCCTAAGTTTCTACCTTTGCTGCAGCTAGTGATTGACATGCTCTTGACGATTGACAGGTGTGTGCTTACAAAATTTTTGCATGATGCCTGGGGCAGGTCTAAGTATATAGGGGAGAAAGCCAGGGTTCAAAAAAAAGGTATGAATAAGGCTAGTGTTCTGAAGTACAGCTGTTCCCCTCCAGAACGGAGTAATACTAGAAACTGTCTCTCTGCATTAAAAAAATATACTGCTCTTGGACTGTTCTGATCTGAAGTGCCTAAAACAAATAAACAAAACTTTAAATGTAACGGATTAAAAGAAATAACCATAGTTAGGGAAATAGCAATTAATACAGAAAAAATACTTGTGGAATTTTTATACTCTAATCCTACAGTAGTTCCTAGATCTCCTTCCAGTAGACCATTTTGGAATGGGACTTGTACTTTACAAGGGCACATAACTGGTGAGAGTTTGCAGTAGCACTGTGATTTAAGATGCAAACAGATGTAGGGCAGTAATGTGGCTGCGGCAGATGAATAGGTGATGAATCAGGAGAGCTTTGCATAGTACAAAGGATAAACGTTGTCAGTGCAAGTTGTCCTGTTTCTTTTCTTTAAACACACCTCATTTGGGATGTGCTCTTTTCACCAAATGAAACGTAATGACTGTCTTCTGGCTTGGTAACTACTTTGAAACTGGGTAAAGAATAGGCTGCAATTATGAATTAGTATTTACTGAAGCTGAGCATGCAGCTTGTGGTGTTATATTGCTTTGAAGCCCAACAGTTCATACTTGACACATTTCATGGCGTCAAAAATGAACATTTTAGTAACTGAAAGTGTGCCAGAAAAGTCACATGAACTTGAACTTAAATTTTATTTTTCAGTGTCCTATTTAGACAACACTATGAAGTCATGTAGCACAATGAGATTTGCAAAGCAGTAAACTTTTATGTTAGGATATTCCCTAACCTTCATATTCAGTCTCTTCAGAAACGTCATTTCTTGCTGCCTGTGGGGTCCAAACAGAGCTTAGGGAAATCCGGGGCCTTGGACTAGGGAGGAAAAGAGCTGGATTAGTAAATGCCCATACACTGTGGAAAGAATTTGATGCTGACTAGTATTTTCCTCATGGGCCCCCTTCTGCAGTGAGAAGCTGCATTTCACAGGGTATTTGCAGAAAGCTCCATCAGAACAGCTCCACAGAGTTACATGGTCTAGAGTGCTATGAGAGGAACAAATGTTAAGCCTGGTATGGAGTGGAGGAGCTCCATGGAGATAGTGCACCAGACACTTTCCAGCAGTAAGTGGATTATTTCTTCATAAAAAAAGAGATTGATACATCCCAGTCATCTCTCCTGAACATATAGTTTGGTTATTTTCTTCCTCTTCTGCCTTTAGCATTTCCTACTCTTTCTGCACAAGTGTGTGTGCAGAAGAAATGCAGGAAGGTTGTCTGGTGGACACAATATTCTGTTTTCTTCATGGGTTTTACTAGAAAGCCCTAAGAAACTAAGAGCATGGGTTCTCATGACTGCAATGATTCATGCTCTTGGTAAGGGAGCATAAGTCAAGGCTTTTAGTGAGCAAATCAATTTTTATGTGTTAGTGACTATATAATTATTTGGACTTACTAATGTTTTGGATCTTGCACGAGATAAACTTCTAGTTTCTTTTTGCTCACTCGATTTCCCCCTACTTGTGGAAGAGTGCTCAGAATGAATGTACAATATGTGGAATAAATTCTCATTTGATTTTAATTATTTGCTGTGTATATTCGAGTGCATTTTGTGGGACCCTGAACAGACTGGATGGCAGGTCAATTACAGGATGTCTATCCATAAGTGCTGTTGAAACTAGCTTAAAGCATGGCTTTGTTGGGAATAGCTTGCACTTGTGTTGTCACTGAGCCTTTTGTAGGTTCCTGTCTAGGTTTCTGAAGTGCCCCAAATTGTAAAGCACACACAACATGCATGTAATGTTTTGACTTTTGGCAAAAGTAACTTCCAGAGACTAGGTAGTTCTGCCTGGGCAGGGCTAAAGTTGGAAGACAGAACTGTTTAAAGCCTGTTTACCTGTAAAAGAGCAACTTGGAGCTGCAGATTTAGTTTGTGATTTAACAATCCTTCCTGCCAGATCTCTGCTAATACCAATTAGGCCTGGATCAGCGTGTGAGCTCAGTTGTGCTGTGTTGAGTCAGGCTCAGCACAAGCTGTGCTGTTGCTACCAGTCCAATGCCAGCTGCAGTAGCACAGACGATACCTGATCCAGCATAAAGTGAAGAGTGGTGTAGACAGATGACACCTGATCTTGCCCAGTCTGCTGGGACAGCTACTCCTTGAACATTTTTAACAAATCTGAAATGGCAAAGCAAGTTTTCACTGGCTCTGCAGTCTGTGTCGTGGCTTCAGTGTTCCTGATACAGCAGTAAGCATCTTAAAGCAATATTCTTCATCTTGCAAAACCATACTTATGTTATCTCAGTAAACATCTGCCTGTACCCTAGGGAGTTTAGTGAATATACCTTGTAGATAGGAGATTAAGCCCCACAAATTCTAATTCTGTTTGGCCATTATTATTGCTTAGTTTTCAGACAGTTTTGTGCCAAATGCCTGTTCCTGTAAATGCTCAAGAGTTAGCACAGTTTTGTTGCCTCCAGTGAGCGCTTTACTTATCAGGCTAATACATGTTAGCTGTTGGCATCTGGATCCTAAGCCAAAGAAAGTTTTCTGTGGTAAGAAGGTAAAGACCATAGACACCAGCTATTTCAATTTAATTGGGATTCAGCTGGAGTCCAATTGTAAGTAATATCCTCCTAAGGGTTATGAACAAATTCCATTGAAAGTTGGACTGAGACCTAAAGCAGCAGGAGGACTTTTTGATATATATTACTATTAATATCTTGGTTTTACATCTGTTACCCAAAAGAGTTTGCGATGTTTAATAAATGGCAGTTTCTGTTTGTGTGTGTCTGTAAGCAGGTTTGAGGACTCTGGTGTTTCTTTTTGAGGTGCAGTTCTGTGTTAATAATATAGAAGTGTGGCTTGTCTTCTCATAGCACTAAAAGTGAGATAATCCCTGTGTAAGGAATCAGTAAGTATGGTCCGCTTAATCTAGTCCCAGTGTGAAACTGTTGACATTTGTTCTTTTTTTTCTCTCATTATGTGACTGGGCCTGTTTTGTGCTGGATTAGGCACAAATCTCCTATGCAGCACATTTGGCATGTTACTAGTAGTTTAACTTCATTAATAATGTATGAAGGAAATGTAATCCATGACAAGGAAGGAAAGAAAAGTATTTTTACAGCTACCAAATCCTCTGGAATGGGTAATTATTCAAGATTTGATGTTTGATGTTATAGTTTACAACTGAGCTCCTTCCACAAAATAAAAAAAAATACGTACAAATATAATAGCATTATAGGAAACATGCTCCTTCCTATTTGAGGCTGTGTGTACTGGTTTAGAATGCATCAAATGCGGAGAGAAATGTAGAATGTAAAAAGAATGTTCTTTATCTTACGTGTTGTAAGATAATCAGCACTGTGTTCTGATCTCAGTGAAAACAAACTCGGACAATATAGCAAGCTTTTTAAAGGGGAAGAAAAAAGGCAATGAGCAGCTACTCAGTGAGTAATGTTGACCTTGCATAAGAAAGAAGATTAATTCCTTGTCTGTCAGCTACATAACATAGAGCCCGTATTGGTCTATGGGCTGCTTCAAACAAATGTTCTTATTTAGAAATTCAATAGCATACTTGGTATTGCCTCTCACCTGCAAGTCAGTCCTAAACAGTCTCAATATTTGAGGTGGCTGAAAAGTCACAGTGTGCTGCACAGAGCCTAAACCAGCCCCAAAGCAGCAGTCACTTGCAACTACTTTTGTGTTCTGCACTCCTGTCACATTTGTGCTATCAGAGCAACAGCTGGGGAGACTTTTTCAACAAAGATGAGTGTCAGATAATCCTGATGAGATTCCACATCCAACATCTTTTGTAATTATGTCACATTCAGCTGTAATGGAATAATTCAAGCTGAAAGGACAAGCTTTGATCCTTTCTTAAACCTTTCCCTGTGGACTGGCTATCTAAAAGATTTAAAGATATTTCTGTTGCAAGATCTAGTGTTTCCTCAGAGAAGTCATGTTTCTGAAGCAGTGAGATGTGCAAGAGCAATAGTATTTGCCAAATACATCTCTTGGAGCATTTTTGCAAAATAAAGATGTCAATAAGAATATGCCCTTCCAGAACCAACAAAGAAGTTAGAATTTGTTTTAATATTCTTTAAGTCATTTGTGAGCACAGAAAATTGACTTTATTTGTTAATGAATCACAGTGGTGCAATCTATAAATATTGGTATAAAAATATGTTTGTGCTGAAGGAAATACAAATTTGTTTAGGCAAGGATCACACGTATTGGGAATATCTATTTAGAGAAGCAAATGTTTTTGAAGAGCCACTCTTTACAAATAATTAGTTGACACTAGGATTTTTGAAATAAGATTTAGTGGCCAGTTTCCTATTGAATTTCAATGCAATTTCAGTACTTTATGCCCCTAGGCCCTTTTGGTAAACTTAATTAACTCGGAAAGGCCTTTGGGTCTACATAAAAAAGAAGTTCTTCAAAGGAATCTTTCTTATTTCAGGACAATATTTTGTATTCTTTAGTGTTACAGAATATGGCACTAGCTATTTTATGTTTCTGAACAGAATAGTGTGACTGTGTATATGGAAACTGCTGTAGAAGATCTTTCCATGGGATCCTTTTGGCCTCAGTTTGGAGGATAGAGTTTGGATCTCTAATGTTTCTGTGTGTCAGATTTATGCCAATGTAAATCCCTTGACTTCAGTGAACGTTTTTCATTTGTTTCCTGGCCTCCACTGGAAAGAGAACTGTTTCTTAAGGTTTTCACACATGGACTACATTAAGGGGTCACATTCAGATGATACTCTTCTGGCATTTCCATCAGCCAGGGGTCAATGAAGTGCTATCTGGGCTAAGGATATAGGGTTGGGCATGTGTTTAGTCAGCTCCAAACTTCCCATCTGTCAGACATGAGAAATTCAATGTCTTTTCGTGCATGCCTGTTTGCTTAGAGTCTAAGAATCAGTGTGGCAGGGGTCATTTCTGAGGGCTGTTCTGGTGGAGTCCTTTGGTATGCCTCCAAACAACCTGGTGCGTGCCTCACTTCTGTCTACTGGTGTTTAATGCTCACTCATCTTTATGGTCCCGAATTTCTGAGGCCTATGATAGAAGCTGACCTCTTCAGAGGTATACAAATGGGAGAGGCCTGCTTTCACACAGTCTCTCCTCCAAGTTTCTGCTACACATATAGAAAGTTATTAATTTTGCCTTAGCTTAAGTTTAGTTAACAAATAAAATCAATATCCAAGGTCCTGGGAGAATATTTTTCTCTCTTTCCCAGGATGTATTTCAGTTTATCTGCAAGCTAATAAATGGTGGTGACTAATGATTGGTATGAGCAAACCTCAAAAGCATCAATTCAGAAAGCAACCTCGAGTTTGGACATTTACCCCAGTTAGTTGTGTCTCTTGGGTGATCAATCTGGTCTGAAAGCTTGAAGGATTTCTTCCTCCATTTTGCTGGTTGAAAGGAATTGTTCTGCCTCCAGTTCAGGAGAGAAAAATTCTGGGATGTAATACACAAAGTCGGTCTTGTGCCTCTAAGGATGGATACTGAGAAGACTGAATTTTTAACTCTTTCATGTCCATTTTCACTCAATGGGACAATTGTATGCTGCTGGCTAGTGCAGTTAATACCTCTGAAAAAGGGATAATGTTTCTGCATGGATAGGAAAGTAAATTTTGGATTTTTCCAATGTCATTTGAATCTGCCCCTGACCATAGTGGTTTGTTCAGTTGTTCAGTAAGTACCTCTAGAATCTGTGGAGATTGGACAAGGTACTAAAAAAACTGAGGAAAAGGGCAGAGCTTGCTTATCTTTTAAAACAGTGAGGGGTTGATGAGAGGAAAGAAGCAAGGCAACTTCTAGACTAGTCAGACAGATTTTAATCTTTAATAAAATTGTGTAACAAAATAATGTGCAGTTCGGAAATATCTAGGAAATAGAGGATGAAGAGCAGCCAGAAATACTTCAAGAACAAATTATATCTAATATAATCTGCTTCTATGACAGGGCAAAACACATGTGGATAGGGGCAAAGCAATGAATTCCTCTGTATCCTGGATTCAGAAAAGCTTTTAAAACAGTCTTATCCAACACTTTTGTAATGAATTTTAAGACATGTTGTGTAGGTGAAAATGTTGTAAGGTAGGCTCCCACCCAGTTGAGCCATTGTACCAAAGAGGAGTTATTTGTACTCAAAATAAAAGGGTCTACCCAACAGATTTTAAAGGTCTATTTGGGGCCTGATTCTGAGGATTTCATTGATAACTTAGCTTTTAGTTTCATTAAAGGCTGTAATGAAGCAAATTGGGGTGAGCTGCAATTGTTTGAGGGTGGGATCAGAATTCAAAATGAATTCAAAATAATTTTGGTAAGTTAGAACTCAAGTGATCTGAAAAGTATAGGATGAAATTTAGGTGGGTTGGATGACTGGGGGTAGTAATTGATTACAGAAGTATGGATGAGAAGCAACGGAGTAAGCAGAGGTTCTGTGGAGAATGATCCAATGCTAAGTCACAAGAGAAACAAGACTTAGTTGTGTTGCTTTATTGATAAAGACTTGAACAGAACTGTAAAAGGAAGGATAACATTTATTTTCCTCCTCTCTTTCCACTGTAAGTCTTCAGCTGGAATGCTGTGTTCCGTTTTGAACATTACACTTCAAGAAAGACTTCACAGAACAGGAAGTTTGGAAGGAACCACTGGAGATCATTGAGTCAACCTCCCTACTCAAGCAGGGCTCCCTAGACCATGTTACTTAGGATTACATCCAGATGGCTTTTGAATATCACCAGGGAAGGAGAGTTCATAACCTCCCTGGGCAATTTGTTCAGTGTTCAGTCACCCTCACAGTAAAGAAGTTCTTCCTCGTATTCAAGTAGCACTTCCTGTGCATCGGTTTCTGCCCACTGCCTCTTGTCCTACTGCTTGCCACCACCAAGCAATAGGAAAAGAACCATCTGGCTTCCTGCTCTCGACACCCTCTTTTCAGATACTTCTAGAAATTGATGAGGTCCCCTTTCAGTTGTCTTTTTGTGAGGCTGAACCGGCCAAGCTCCCTCAGTCTTTCCTCATGAGTGAGGTGCTCCAGTCCCTTTGCCCTCTTTGTAGGTCTCTGCTGGTCTTGCTCCGGGAGCTGTGCTGAGGAGCCCAGAACTGGACACAGCACTCCAGATGTGCCTCACCAGGGCTGAGTAGAGGGACAGGATTACCTCTCTCAGTCTGCTGGCAATGCTCTTCCTAATGCACCCCAGGATACCATCAGCCTTTGGGACCACAAGGACATTGCTGGCTCATGGACAGCTTGTTGTCCTCTGGGACCTCCAGGCCCTTGTCAGCAGAGCTGGTTTCCAGCAGGCTGCCCCCCACCTGGTACTGGTGCACCAGTAAGTGTTCTTCCTTCCCAGGTGCAGGACCCCGAACTTGCTTTTGCTGAGTTTCAAAGGGTTCTGCTCTGCCCATCCCTCCAGCGCATGAGATCCATCTAAAAGACTGTGCAGCCCTCTGGGGTATTGGCCACACCTCTGAGCTTTGTATCCTCAGCAGATTTGCAATTAAGACACTCTATCCCTTCATCCAAGTTGATGGATAAGCTAAGCAACACTGGGTCCTGTATCAACCCTTGGGGGACACTACTAGTTACAGGCTGCCTGCTCGACTGTGGTGTTGATAAAAGCCCTGAGCCCTGCCATTCAGCCGGTTCTCAATTCACCTCACTGTCTACTTTTCCAGCCTGAAGTTTTTGGGCTTGCCTAGGAGGATATCATAGGTAAGTGTCAAAAGTCTTTGTAGAAGTTCAGGTAGACAACCTTCATTGCTCTCCACTGATCTATCCAGCTAGTTGTCCCGACATAAAGGCAATTGAGTCTGAACTGGTTGCAGAAAAATGAAGGAAAAGCACTGAGCATCTTTGATGTTAGGAGAATGTGAATTCTTTAACCTGATGAAGGCAGTACCAGAGCGGGTGACATAATGGTCTGCAAGCCTGCTCTAGAACTGGTATAACAATATTATCTCTATGGTGAGTAGTAGAAGAAGTAATGGACTTGAACTTCAGGAAGATGGATTAGTAATCGTTTTTGTTGACATTCTCTTAAAAAAAAAGAAATGAAATGTTTAAGTGTCTTGTTGGGAGACTCTGATCTGTTCTTGGAGAACACTGAAAATAAGTAAAGTATCTGCGTATCGAGACTGATCAAAGCATGGTTTATACTATGCTTGAAGCAAGGTACAGAAATGACCTCTTAATGTCCCTTATGACAGTATTCAAAAACCTGTGGTCAATTCTCTATGATAAAACACTGTATATGTGTATTACTAGAAGGATGGCTGGAACTTGGGTATTAGTATACCAGTGCCAATGACACCAGTCTGCAAACTTTTCTGGATCATTGCACGATCACTGAAGAGTCTGTTCTTCACCCACTGGAATTGAAGACAGGCTGCTGGGTTGAGTTTACAGGGATTTGGTTGCATAACTTTTAAGCGCATTGCCCAACCTAAAATTAGTTTAGGCTTAGTAAAAGTGTTCATTAAAGCTTAGGTGTAGATCCAATCCCAAAGGGAAATCCAGATTTGTATGCAGTGGATAAAGCTTCACTGAACTGAAGATGTGATTGCAGTTTGGCAAAGTCAAAGCACTTGTAACCAGCTCAATGAGTTGAAGTGTCATTTCTGTGGCAAACTAACAGCTGTGCATGTGGATAGCGGGGGGAGCTGCCTCTGCATGTTGGTATTTCCTGTGCTAGATCACTTGATATGTTTGGAGATAATGTATTGCCTAGCAGGAAACTAGCTTTACCCATTTTACATACTGGAAGGTACAGTATTGATAAAATCCAGCCATTCTGAAAGGATAGGGGCTGATTGAGGTCTGTCAGCTAATTGCAGATTACTTCAGGTTAGTGGAGCAAAGCTCATAGGATGTGTGCGATGCTGCAAGGTGCTGGGGAAAGGCAGGAGACTGTTTAGAGGAAAACGAGCAAGAAAGACACTCTACTTATTGACAGGCTACAATAGTAGCAATAAGGCTTAAAGACTGGTGATCTAGTTCCTGTTTCTGCATCCTATCTACCTGCTGGGGCTTTGATAACAGTGATAAATCTGTTATTCTAGTGTTTAAACTTTCTCTAGTTGGGAAACGTTTTGGAAAATTTTGTGAACTGGCAACAGAATTATTCAAATGAGTGCCATTACAGGGCTGAGAAATACTCTGGTTAATTTATTTTATTAAAGTAGTTTGTTGTATATATTAATGAAACATATTAGGTATCTCAAATACTTAATCTACTTTATGAGTTAGGGCGTAAATAAAATGATCACAAAACTCCATCAGATTTAACTATCATTGGGTAAAGGTATTACTGGTACACATGTTATGCTGCAAACTGACCAGTGGTGCAAGTGAACTCACCTTTCGTCCTCCCATCTTTCTGATGTCCTAGTACTGCATGTCTAGTTGTTATTGCTGTGGAAAAAAACCCCAACTATCTTTTGTGAAAGTTCAAAAAAGCCGTGTATGATGTGATTCAGACAATTTATCCATTATACGTTTACTAAAAATATTTTAAAATCTGGTGATTAAATTAAGAGCATAAGAAGCATCTTTTTTTCTTCTTTTGGTGGGTTACCAGAGTAATCTGTTTAGCAGAGATGACTTTACCTTTTTTTTGGTGAAGCCACAGCTCAGAGCTTTTGAAAAATTTAGCCATTAGATTTGTCAGTTTTTTTATATATTGTACATTTGGCTTAAACAACACACTCGTGCTTAATGGCTTGGATGAATGAATCCCACAATATGCTCCGGTACTGTGATGTACAGCGCACTCTTAAGGGCAACATCTCTCTATTAGAGATCATGTTATTTTTACTCTTTAGCGTGGAGTCTGGGATTTCTTGCAAATGAAATGCATCTTTTGTAGTAACTTAAATACAGTAAAATTCTGTGATTTCAGGGCACTTGTAGTGGTCAATATGCTACCAACACTGGACTGTGTTCAAAAGTAGTAAGAACTAGTGATTTAGGAACACTTAATAAGATACTATATTTGCATCTTTAGACACACCCAAAATCTACAATTATAAATACATAAAGTTCTGTAAATCCTTAAAAAAAAAGTGGTGGTGGTAGACATCTACCCTATTGGGAGTAAAGCCTCTGAACCAAAAGTGTGATATAGTGCGGTCCAAAAGAAGTTTCTTTGCAAAATGGGAACTAACCTCAGTGATCTCAAATGCATATGGGTAGATGTGAAATTGGCATGTCATGTTAATATTAATTTTAAATTTTTTGAGGAATTCTCTTGGAAATTAATATCTACTGATATTTTTATACTGCATGATGGTGGACATGAGCAGTGAATGATTGTGGTTTACTTTGTTAATAAATACTAGTAAAATGCAAAGCTATGCTTCAGAAATCTATAAGTGTGTGAAGAATGTAATTTTTTTTCATGAACTTTGAACTACCGGTTTGGTTTTTTTTTTTTTTGCTTGTTCTAGTTTCCCAGATTTTGTAACTAGAATTAGTGGAATTTCACTGTCCTCTAACTCATCTTGTGAGCAAATGGTTAATAAAAAACATTTCAAAAAGCAGGGGCCTGAAGCTGCGTGTGTTGCTCATCAAAAAAAGTGATTAAAAATTTAAAAAATGTAGACATTAATTAAAGCTCTGGGTATAACTAACTAAATATGGAGAAAGATAGATACCTTTATTAAATGTGTGCTATGCTTATGCCTCTTTTGACCTGAGAAACTAATAGCCTTTTTAGAGTGAACATGTTTTGTCTAAGTTGTGCTGCTATTTCGAATCTCATCTCAGTCCAGGAAACACATCAGCTTATTTCTGTTTAAATCAGCTAAAACTAACCATAGTTCTACAAGTCACAAATTTACATCACTGCTGCAGCTGTTGATAACTTATTTCAAGTTTTTATTATACCCATGCGTGGTTCCTAAATAAGCTGTTTGCTGTAATGCTTAGCTAACCACTGGGTGACCTTTGTTCATAATTGTTTGTGCATAATAGAAGAAAGTTCCTCTGTTGCTCCTGAAGTCCACATTTACATAATTTCACATTTCTCAGTGAGAGCTCCATCAGCTTAATGGGTACAAAAGCTCACTTTTCACTTCTTTCAGCTTAAGTATTTCATGGATATCAAAAATAATGGTGTTAGCCATCAATTTCATTCCTATGGATCATCCTAGATAAAAAAACGTAAATTACATTTTAGGTTTTTAAAGTCTATGTTACATTAAAGTTTTAGGTGATTACCACAGAATACGTACATAAAAGGTAGCCTTAGATCAAGAATCAGACTATTGACTGAAGCTCTGATTTCTGCTCTTTTCCCTCCCCTGACACAAGCCATTTCTCCCCATATGTTAGAAAGCTGAATCCTTCCTTCAAGAAATGGAACTAATCATATCCCTTTCAGCTCCACCGTATTTTCCTAAAGGCTATCCATTTTTAGTTTCTCCCAGCTCCTCTCCTCAGAGCTGAATGCTTTCTGGAGTGTAGGAATGTCTTTCTAACTTGTCCAGATAGATTTTTTTTTTTTTGTTTTGTTTTGTTTTGTTCTGTTTTTTCCTCCAAGAGTACTTCAGACAGATGTAGAAATGGATCTGTTGTAGGGAAGAGTAAGCAAATATCCAGTGTGTTTTTAGCTTTATAATATGCTAAATATGCTTCAGGTCGAAAAAAATTTTTCAGAGCCCTAGATTGTATTTAAGCTTACCTGCCTATTTTGTTTAAAACTGTTAATGTGATTGAAACTGTTTCTAAAGTACCTTCATCAGCGCCAGAGTTATCACCTGCTGAAATGTGTGATATTAACAGCACAGAATGTACTTTTAAAGTGTGTTCAGGCTTGGGGAAGTTTCTACTTTTGTTATGCTGACTTCATCCTACTGCTGAGGTCTCCTTCTACTAAGCGCTGAACTCTGCATATCTGTTTGGATAGGATCAAAGGTAAGAGCCAGGAGAACCAGACATGTTTTACTTATTAAGTAACAGAAGATAAGATGCACGAGCAAAATGATATGAAATATTTTTGGTCATTGAATAGGTAGAAAGAAATCAGGGAAAAACAGCCACTAACCAAGTGAGAGAAAGCGGTATCTTTTATTAATTCTGTAGTATTATACCTAGTAAGGCAGTTCTCGTAGAACAACATTTTAAAGTCACTTGTTACCTGCAGATTTCAAATAATTTTCTAACACTGGGCAAGTGTAATTTTTCTGCCTAGGCTGGGGAGTGAAGGCATAAAACTGAAGTGATCATCTGAGAGCTCTCATTGTGGAGTCTCATTCTCTAGGCTCTGATTAGAGAAGATGCTGTGAAAGACTGTATTTCACTTTTGTCGTCTTTCTTTTTGCTTCTTACTGATTAGAAATATTAAAGTATCCTTACAAATGTGTTTTCTTGCACGACTGTCACTGTTTCCTATGTATCAAGAGCCGGAGAGACTTTTTTCACATTATGGGTACTGGGTCGTACAGTTTAAGTGAGTAACGTTATTTAATCGGCTTGATAAATAGTGTCCTCACATTATTCCTCCCGCCATTACATTTCTCATGGTTTAGTATGTTCTTAGTGGAAAAGGAGCCAGAAAAGGCTCTCGTGTTTTCTTGTCTGAGACAACTGATAGGATTTTACCCCATTCTTTCTTTTTTCAGTGTAAGTGATTTCACTTCAACCTCTAAGTACGGTGTCAGGAAAGGCATACAATGGGTATGCGTAGAGGCCCTTTTTTAAATTTTCTTTTTAAAATTGGTTTATTGCTACTGCCATTTCAATAATGTAGTATCACGTATTAACACTGGTTAATGTGTGACAATCATTTTGCCTGATAAAGTGCTTGAGAGGAAACCCATCACTGGCATTGTGTGTCTGCTGCGATTGGCAGACTTCAGTATCTGCATTTAAAAGAATTTCATGAGCGCTGATACAGGATGCTGGGCTGTGTTTGTCAGGGTCTGAGCATGAATTTAAGCTTCAATTCTAAGAACAATGCATTTGATGTATCTCGTATTTTTGCTAAATTATATAAAAATGATAGAACACCTAATAAAATATGTAATCCCTACACTGTTGTGCTGGACTGAAAAGAAATTAAGGAGGTCATGTGAGCAGTATTTTTTGCCTTTTTAGCATATCACTAAAAGTGATTGCTTTGGATAAAACAGTGAGAAACAGAAGTTTCTTCCTTTCCCTCTTTCTCTATTTGGCTAAAGGAGAGTTTAAGTATAACATATTCCTAGTAACTTTACACTATATGTATTCTTTGCTTTCTCTTTCATTTGGTTCTGAGAGATGATTGCTGTACCTCTTGCCCCAAAAGGAACAGAAAAGATATTTAGAAGAAAATCATCTGCTTGTTCCTTTGCCCTTTCTCACTGAGAAACCAAATCCTACTGAAATACCCACATTGATCTAAAAAATAAAACGATGAACTCTGCCTTTTCCTAACCCAAATGTATAGCCCAGTGAAGATACATGTTTTCCCTGCAATCTAGAGAAATATTTCACATAGTAGCTTTTCAAAAAAGAACACTCAAAGGGTTTGGTGGGATATACTGTGGTTTGAGCAGGTAATCTCGCATCTCTGGAATCGAATTTAGATTGCTAGTGAGCATATTTGGTCTTTCTTTTGTCCATAAACAAATGTTTATTTGGTGCTTTGTTCCAAGATTGCATTTTGACAGCGGCATCAGATGGACAGTTTAACTTTTTATCAAGCAGAAGAAAACATGTAGTAATTGCCATATTGGATTGTGCTTGTGGTCTGTCTAATGTACCACCATTTCTCTGATGACCATACCAGATGCTTGATGTGAGGATGGTAGACCCCATAGGAATTAGAGGCTTCTATGAAAATTTCATTCTAATCCCTTCTAATGAGAAATTGAGCTAAAACTGAAGCAGGAGCTTTTATCCTTTCCAGCAGTCTTAGGCTGATGACTCTAACTCTTCTGAATATTCTTGTCTGTGTCCAGATTTGATTTGCCTTTGGATGATAGTAGTGTCTGGGTTTATTTTTTTTTTAACTTGTGGCAATGAACTGCATGAATGGTGATAAAATCAGCGTAAGTTCTTCTAATGTAATTGAATGTTGCCTTTCCTCTTGAATCAGTCTTCTCAAATGTGTTGCACACCACATTGTGGTTTGCAGAGTAAATAACAACGCAGAAGGCAGCTACTATCTCAAGTTTTCTCACTAGGGATAGTCTAACTATGGTGATAGCGTAACTATTGTCTGTACATACAGTCTGAGATGCTCACACCCATCTTCTCAAAATCCTGTTTCTTGAGTATTTCAAATTGGGCACCCCAAATCACTGATTTGCAAACTTACATTGATTCTGTGACTTCTCTAGTGAGCATTGGTTTAATCAGGATGTAATTTTATTTTACACTTGGATGCTATATTACGGCTAGAACAGCTATTTTCACTCCTTGTTTGGAACAGGCATGGATTGATAAATGGGCTATATCTTTAGATTTCATTAAAGTCTATGGCATGTGATTAGATGCTCACATTCCCAGGTGAAACCTTAGCTGTAGTTGTCAGTAAGGAAGACATTTTATAAAGCAAGCTTGTGTGCTGTCTCTAACCCATCTTTCCTAGGAGTGGATAACCTGCTTTCGTGTATCTGTGATATATCCAGTTGTGTCATGTAAAACACAGATTTGGACTGGAATGATGGAACCTTGTTGGTGAAAAGAAATAATCTGATTTCAGTTATATCTGTGTAAGTCTGGATTTTCCTCCTCTGTTCTCAAAGATATTACTTAGTATAATTTTAGATGTCGTTGGGACTGTAACTGGAGCAGTTGGCTGTGTAAAGTTAGAGCTGGGGGGTTGGGTCTTGCTGGAGTCTGCCCCCTCACCTGGGACTGGGAAATGCCCCCATGTACCTTGAGAAGTCAGATGCCAGAAAATATCTCTATTTGCAAGAACCATTTGACTGGGATAGGGCTTTGACTGACACCAGGATCAGCTGCATGTGCATGCTATTTGGGAATCTAATGAGTGGAAAATAGTGACTTCAGAGGATTGGAGGGAGTTCATTCAAGAGACTGCAAATCTCTCCCAAATAGATTGTCTCTAAAGAAAGAGATCTGTAAATTCCTTAACTACAGTAATCAGCTCTTGAGTTTATCCTAGAGCTCTACACAAAGAAAACTTGACAATGATTATTGAAAATGTAAATGCTATTAGTCACCTACCATTTCCAGTTTCTGGATTACACTTTATTTTTTGTTAAACCCAGGCTGTCTCTGTACATAATTAAAGAGCACATTCTTTATCCAGCAATTAAATGGAATGTGTTGTATAAAGTATTAAAATGGACTGAATTTATTAATTTCAAGACTAGGATATATCTTGGTGCCATTAAAAACCAAGCTTATTAGGATAAACCTTTTTGATTACTTCAGCACTGAAATGGTACTTACGATGAAGTCTTGGTGCACGAAATCCTGCAACCTTTCTAGCCTCTTGTGGAAGTATCTGCCTGATTTCCACCCCTAGCCCTTCTCATTTTCCCCATTTCTGATTTCTTTCCTATTGGTTAGAGTGTCATTGTTAAAATATATTTTTCACCAGAGTCATGGCACTTTATGAAACTTAGGACTGTCTTCTACAAGATACTTCATGGATATGGTTTATAAAAAGGTCTCAGTGGTTGCAAGGAAAATACGATGAATGACCACAGTAGACACTGATGTAAGATTTGTACTTCCATTGGCCCCAAAATGGTGGGGTTTTTTTTTTGGTAAGGTGTTGGTACAGGAGAGCTTTAGAAAGGGATTTGGAGGGGAAAATTGCTGAGCTTTGAGAATGATTGAACGTAACTTTCATATAACAGAACACTTCTGTGTCCCCAGCAGCATGTCAAAAGAGTAATGTAGGTAAACAGTGTGGGGGAGTAAGTGTGGAAAATTATTTTCTTTTTTCCCCTGTTTGCTTGCTTCAAAAATGCGCTTGTATGTAGCCATTTTTTTCTGCACTGGAAATTCATTTGTGGCTGAGTCTTAGCAACAATACTGTGGAAAACTGACTCAGTACTCTTGTAAGGCTATGTAAGTATATATTTAAAATGGGGGGAAAAAAATCAAAAAGACAACCCTCAAAAAACTTCCCAATGATTTTCTGCATTTTCTATTTTGAATAAGGAAGACCAAAGATACTGTGAACACTTTACAAGGACTTAATGCCCCAGCATGTTTCAAGACTTTTTATACTACAGCATTTGAAAACATAAAGGTTAAATAATGAAGAGTGTTTAAGCTATCTCAGAAATGTCTGTATGCCTTGTTTAAACAAAAATGTATCCGGGTTAAATTTAAAGTTGTTTGAGAAGAAGATTAGTTGAGGCAAGCTCTGCTTGGACATCCCATTCATAATTTTCCAACAGTTAAATTTAACTCAGTTGATTTAAGCTGTACTAAAATGAGCTTGTTAAAGCCAGAAGAGTCTTGGCACTAATTTTGGGAGTGACCAAAATTGTTATGGTGTCTGAGTAATCAGTGCTGTTTTCTCAGTAGCTCCTGTTGAAGAGGTGGATATTCGTGTTGGTCACAGAGCTAGGAGACTAAAGTTTCCTAGGTTTTGGTGGTTGCCCTAAAGAAAGGTTTGTTATCTTTGATGGGAATTTTCATGCTTATATAAAAGCTTTAGTATTTGTAACCTTTGCAATTATAGACTATAAAAAAAAGAAATAAAAGATATTTAATCTGTTTTCCGGCCTATTTTTCCAATCACTGTGAGACATCAAGACATTAGATCTGTGTTAAAATGTTTTATTTTTGTACCTTAAGAAATTATTGCATCTACCAGAAGACTAATTTTATTGAAATAATGGTTTGTTCTTAGACAAAATATTTTGCTGGGTTTGGATCTAAACTTCTGGGAATACCTTAGGATCTAATGTATTTTTCTCATCTTATGAAATAATCACGTGCTTCAAAACAGAGAGAAACACCTTTTCTGTATTTTTCTAATATTTTGGGTTCACGCTCACTTTCTAGTTACACTGGTTATTTTTCAACCTTATTGCAAAAAAAATTGGAAAGGTACCTTATAAAAAGTGATGGCAACCCAGGTCTTCCCTTAAAGGTTGCATTACTTTCGACTCCTTGGTCTCTGCACAGAAGTAGAGCAAGCTTTCAACCAACTTCAGCTGTTACCCCTTCCCCTTGGGTGGGTGGTGTGGTGCGTATCCTGACACAGCATGGATGCAGACGGAGGTGGGACAGAAAAGTGGGAGGGCAGAAAACAAGCTGAGGAAAAGAAGATCAAGAGTCAAGAAAGCCAAAAGCACACTTAACTTGTTCTTGACCAAGTCTTGAAGTCCCAAAGTGATTCTACTGGTGTCAGGATACAAGCAGGCTGATATAATCATTGGCTAGCATGAAAGATGGATGAGGCTGTCCCTACCTCCCACCTCAGTGGTGAAGGTCAAGGGCCTTTTGCAGATACTAAAAATCTTTACTGATTTGCTACCAAACCACTTCTATGTAGAATTCTTCAAGGTTCCCTTGTTTTCAAAATCTTCTGCATGGGTTTCCCAGTGTCACAGCCAGGAGTAAATTTTCAGGGGACACAAACTGACAGGGTGGGAGTTCTTCCCAGTCAGGTTAATGATTTCATCGATTGTTGGTTTGAATCTTGTTTTGGCATAACTTGCTTTTCATGGTAGACATGCTATTCCTCTCCTTCTATAAGCCTCTAATGCTAGTGGACTTTTGTTACAGACAAGTAAACTTCAGAGTGGAGATGGACTCGAGTAGACCAGAGAACATTTGGAGCATATCATGCATCACACCCTCTCTGATATGTTGTTTAAGGTGTAAAATTTATACCTGCTGTAAACTCATTGTGACTGTGTGGATCTGTGTGCTTGACTTTGCAGCCACGGGTGTATGGATTTCCTGTTTTCAGCAAGGCATGCAGCATACACGTATTTTTGAGAAATGCATTTTTAACTTTTTTTTTAGTAAATCAGCTGCGGTATCTGTGGAACACCAAGAGCCATACCATGTAATTCTAGAAATCTGCAGGAGTCTCCAGACGTTTCAAAATGCCAATAGACTCCAGCATTTGCAACCCTGCTTGAGTCAGAAACAATAGATGAGCTGTGCTTGCAACTTTGCCCATTTCTTTTTTTTTTTTCTTGCTGGTGGGATACTGTAGATTTTAGTAGTAATGACTTTCATATGAAATAACATTTAAGTAATTATCTGAAATTATTTGCAGAAACTGTCTAAAGCTGTAAAGTTAAACCAACAAATGCATTTCGATAAAAACCACTTGTGTTCTATCAAAGGAATTGTCTTTTTCACAGCATACTTGCAGATGACAATTCCTGAATATACAGAAAAACGGCCATTGAAAAAGCTGAGGGCAATCCCTTCTGCAAAGGCTAGCTATAACACAAGATGTGAGGAATGGGCATTTTCTGCATGGGGCTTCAGAGAGAATACTTAAACATTTATGTGACTTTCTGTGACACCTGGCACAGGTTTTCACTTGTGAGCAAGAGGCATTGACAAAGAATGCTTATAAAGGCCAGAAAAACCCAAACCTACCTTTTATTCACTCAAGATCATTCACATCAAAGGAACCCATCATTTCTTTCATGCAAATGCTGTGGGGATTGCTTCACCCAGGACTGGAAAGCAGCCAGGCTGCATAGCATGACAGCTACTCAGCAGTCCACAGCAAAGCTATACACCACGAAGGAGCAGGAATGGATTGCTGGTTTTAAATCTGACACACATTTGCAGCAAATGTTCAGAAAGCACTTTATTTCTGTGTTTTGACTATATCTTCTCTAACGTGCCGTTTCATGAGCCTTATGGTATGGCCTCAAATCTCCACTTTTTTCCATCTCTACATAATTAAACGCTCTTACAGAACTGTGTGCCTATTCCATCTCTTAATAGCTGCAAAATGGCATCCTTACCTTTGCAACCACTACTGGAGATTTGTCTATGCTTGTTTCCTAGACATTAAGTTGTATCCAAAAGAAACTGAGGCTTTTTTTAGTTTTGGTGTTTTCTCACAAGATCTCTAGCAGCTCTTAAAATTTTCTTCTGACATGTGTGTCTTCTCAGACGTGCACATACTGACTTCTTCCAACCTGATGTCTTTCTCTTAATGCAGCCTGCTTAATTTTCAAACACTTAAAATCAAACCTTGTAGCTCATGAATTTCAAAATAACTTCTCTTAGAATTAAAAATTCTACTGCTGAAAGTATTCTCCATTTTTCCTCAAGCATTTTCCAGCTGGCTTGAGGCAATGGATGTTCTGGCTTTCCAAACAGAATAATCTCAATTCCTATGGGGTCCATGTCCCACCATGCACCACATGCACACATAGAAGCATTAAGTCTTCTGCACAGAATATCTTTTCACTGAGCATTAGTGAGCAAACCTGAAATTAGCAAGTGGGGTAGGTACACCGTTTATATTTTATATAAGAAAAAGTGAGCAGGGTCTAAGGAATTAACCAAAATGAGAATGTATGCAGTCTCATTACTTCCTATCAGGAAGAAAAGCCTCTTTCAGATGAGGAAAAGTTATTTAATTGTGTACTTGCCTCCAGAATCTGAAGTTATATCATCTCAGTTTATTTTTAGACTTCCATTTTTAAATATCAAACATGATCCCTGCTACAGAGTTGCATTGATGCGTATTTGAATACTTGTGTACAACAAATAAAAAAACCAAACAACTTCCTGCAGGACAAAGATGTGAAGACTTCTTTCCAAAGAGATGTCAAAATGCAGGTGACATCCTCCTTATTGTGAGGTGTCTGCTTGCTTCTTGCCTTTTGGGCATCAGAGTATTAACAGAACATACAGGGAGTAATGCACCTTGTTCTTTAGAACTTTTACATGCTATAAATGCAGTAGGAATTTGTTTTGAGAGGGTGCTGGGGTAATGTTCTCTTTAGAGATGCTGCTTTTGGATTACAGTAAAATCAGGTGGTCAAGATTTCCTTTTTGAGTTGTACGCAAAGAAACATGCATGACAGCATAATCTGAATGTGTTGAATACATACTTGTCATAGCAAAGAGTTTCCCTAATTGGATATACAAGATATCCAATTGGATATGGCATCTACTGTCTATCACTTCATGAGGCATTTGGATTTTCCAGAACTGTACTTACTTATGCTCTGTACATGTAAAAATAACTTTTAAAAAGTGTCTCAATGATTTTGAAATACAGATGTATTAAGGCAAGTCTATACCTTGTGTTTGCAATCACTTTTTTACAAAAATGTACTTTAACATGAAAGCCCTTGGTTTTGGGCATGAGATTTTCACAGCAGATAGATGTAGAATTATGGGGCAACAGGCTGAAAAGGTAACAGAAGGGATAAGTTCTGCAAGGCAGCACACGACTTAGTTGTGGGGTTCTGTGTCACAGGACTAGGCAAAGGATGCCTTAAGAGAGATTTGGTGCATCCAATTAAAGTTAGAGACGCGGGTAGCTACTGGGTGCAGTGTCTGGAATGAAAAGTGTTGTGTACTTCTGGAAATGTTGAAGGCACTGGGACATATGGGGTAAAAGTTGCTCTCTTCAACCTTTTTTTAGATTACATCTTTTTTACTTGGTCACCTTCTTCACTGTTAACCTTGCTGTGCCTTTATTCAATTTGGTCTAGCTGCTCTTAGTTTCTCAGGTTTGTGTTGGTATGCTTATAAATGGCTTGGATAAAAGACTAGTGCTAGCTCCATAGATGGCTGAAGCTGCAAAGATCAGGCTTTTTGCTTCTCTTTTGCTGTCTTTATAACAAGAGATTGTAAGACATGGTATATTCGCAGGCCTCAGGTAAATCTTAACCAATGATATGTTAGAGACACACCCTGAAAATAAGGAAAAAACCACACAAAAAGCAGAAGAGGAGCAAAATACTCAATAGATGTCTAAAATGAGTATTTAGAACTGTAAATCACCCTAAATCTTGATAGGTTTATGCATAGCTGTGTTCTTGATTTGCTTATGAATGATGACCATGATGCTGCTTTTTCAGTGATGTAATTATCTGATCCCACAGTGCTGTATTATCTGATCCCACAGTGACAAAATTAAGCATGTAACCAGCTAAAGATGGTGATCAATTGTTCAGCTGAAATTCTTGTTAAGTTTTCTTTGAAACGCATTATTTTTTGTGGAGCAATTTCTTTAAGGCTGTATTTGCTTACGAGGCTAGAAAAGAAGAAAAAAATATGTATGTTTGGATGTTTAGCTTGTTGCTTATTTCTTGAGAGCATGGTTGTTAGAGGCTTCTGTTCTGCAAACAAGGAGGGCAGAACAAAGTTAGTTTTTGCAGCCTGTCAGAGGAAGAATGGATATGCTAGAGATACACTTGGCGTCTCTACTCAAGCCTTGCAAGGGTGAAAAAGGATCTGGAGAATACTGATTTGCAGGCACTTACGAGCTGTTGTCAAGGTTGCTGCAGCACTGTGGTTCATGGAAACCAGAAGGATATTACTCCCGTGCCAGCAATGGAAACCCACCAGGTATTCCTACGCAGCTCTGTCTCGTGGCTTATGTCTCTTTTAGTTTGTTCTCACTAGAATTGGTCACTTTGCTGGATTTTGGAAGGAAGAATAATACTGATACCAGCTACGAGGGAGTTTTTTAACAGTGAGCTTCCATCTTTACTGTTGGCTGTCTATGGTAGTCTCATTACTAACAAACTAAATCAGTCAGACTTCTACAAAAATGAATTGTGTATTGCATTCATTTCCCCTCCTCTCCCTGCCCACTACTGCATGTATAATGACTGAAAACAAAATGTCTTAGAAAGTATTGAACTAGTATGTGAGTTGGTTTTTTCCCAAGTTGTTTTGTGTGACTTTCTTGTCCACTTTCCTTTGACTCTCTGTCTCCTACATTTTTGACAGGGAGCTCATCAGGTTGCATCCCTTGTAGACAATTTTGGTCATGTGCAGTTCAAGGTTGTTGAACTTGTACTGCTTGTGCAGCTCAGGATGTATTTCCTCGTAGGAAACATTCTGTCACAAATGGCTTCTCGGGAGAGCCTTGTTAATCTAGTTTCCCAACAGTTCTTTTTCTTGTAAAAGCTGATTTAGAGGGTTGATATGTTTAATTGTTTTGCCGTTGTGAATTTTAAGTTGAGTAAAAGCATTGCCTTTTAAAAACTAGTAACACACTTCTTATGTACAGCTGTTTAGTAGATCAAAGTGCCTTACAGAGATACAGATAATGAAAGAATATTATGCTCCGGGCAGACCGTGCTAAATGTGCAATGCTGTCTACAAACACTACTGGACTCTACAGGCCACCTCTGTCAGCCTTTGTCCATAGCCTGTAGGGTTTAGAGAGCTGGACTGTGTTCAGAGGACCAATGGTTGTTACAGATTTGTGTATTTTTAGCACTCTGTCATCCTAATTGATGGACATAGATTGGCGTTATGTATTAAGTTTGATTCCTGGGATATGTTTGGCTTATTTAACAATGCTATCTTTAGAATATCATCAGCATGCTAATCCTCATTAGTTATATGAATGGCATATCTTGGTGTCATTTAACTAGATGAATTGGTTCTGCTGGCCTATGCTACTCTACTGGGTTTTTTTTTTTAAGCTCATGTAGTAGCCATTTAAAGTATAACAAAGCTAAGAACTTTTCTTTGTATTTTCTTATTTTCTTGCTTTTAAACCTGTGTTGTTATGAAAAGGGTGAAATTTTGATGGCTTTTTTGGTCACAACTTTCATTCTGTTCGTTTACTACCTCTGTATTTATCTCTCAACATACCTTTGTGACTTCTGTTGTGACTGAATATTATGTAACTATGGGATTAGTTTGATGTGCTGGGCTATAAGGAAAAGAAGGAAATGTAACTTCTGCTGCTTATCAAAGTCATCGTTACAATTTGCAATATGGGTTGGCTAAAATAAGTCAGAGAAGTATCTTATTCTGCTGGTGGTTGAATACTTCAAGGCCTTAAGGATGGGCATTGTGGCCTAGATGAAAGCCACATTTGGGACTTTGTGATGTCTCTGAGTCTACTGAGCTGCAGATAGGCAGAATTATAAGTAATAATATAAATATGAAATATTCCCTGCCTGCTTTCTCAGCAACTGTACCTTGAGCTCATACCACAGTCTTCTGTTCGTTTGCAAGTAGTTTTCTAATAATTTGTCAAATTCAGCTCATGCTCTCACTGTTGATCTCACTGTTCTCACTGATGATTGGGTACTAATACGACAAGTGCCCCCGGATTTTTGTGAATCATTATAATGAATGTAAAGCTCATCTCGGAGTAGGTATCTTATTTTGTCACTTTGTTACTTAGTGTTTTCTGGGCTATTTACTAATACGATGTGCATAACATTTTATATAAAATCTTGTAGCATTCCACAGTAAAAGCTGATTAGTAAACTACTTACCCTGATTTTCTTAAAAAAAAAAAGGAAGAAGTTCCAGACTGTGAGGCATGGCTTCTTCAGAGCATCATGTAAGAGGTGTTACAATCAGGGGCGTGAGTGGCATATAGTTATATATGCAATTTACCTGGAGGGGTGTGAGCAGGTTAATCTGCCACTGATAAATTTTTTTGGGTTTGTTTTTGGTTTTTTGTTTGTTTGTTTCAATTTACCTGTGCTCTTTTAGCTACATCCTTCAGTCCAAAAGACTTCAGTGTGGCACTGCTGTTCTCATTGAGGTGAATAGCAAGCACAGGTGAAGCTAGGATTTAATAGTAAGATTGTGGAATACCAAGATATTGAAGACAGGATTGTGCTGACTGTGCCTTCACATGGGAGAACAATGTAGGAGATTAGCAACGTGATGGGTTCATGGTGTTATTGACCTTAAGGACTTTTTTCCTTTTTAGATCTGTAAAAAGGCAAATGTGAAATTAGTAAATCTAAAAAATTGTTATAGGAAAGTGGATGAAAGTGTGGGTATGGTGATACTTATGTTATATTATTACCCCAGAACACTCTAACACCTTTGTTTAAAGAAAGTATAGACACGATATGCCTTTTTTTAAGCAACATTTAGATTGCTTTCTTCAGTAACCAAATGCAAAGGTGTGACACTAAAATACCATGATGATGCTAAATACTGAATGAGCTGACCAAAAATATGACTGGGCAACTTGTGTGGCCAGTTGAAACTCCGTGTGACATAATCTAATCTACTTGTTAGTGCAACCAAGAAAACGTTTGAGAAATTAATTTGAAAAATAAGTGGAAGAGATATTTAAGGATGCAGTAGAGCAATTTAGGTTGAAAAGGACCTCTGAAAGTCACCTGGTCCAATCCTACTCTGAAGCAAAACCAGTTGTGATTCTTGAAGTGTTTCTCATAGTTGTGCTCATAGCAAGATGCTTAATGTGCCACGTAAGAGAGAAACAATGGTTTTAATTTTAGTTATTCCAGAATAACTGGTAGAAATGGACCTAGTAAATGTAAAGGCTATTCATTTGGGCAATGCCTAAACTTAATCTGATAGCTAACACTATGGTACCCCAAAGACTGCAAAAGTAGAGTAAATAAAGTGCCGTGGTTCCACATAATTTCTCTATTTCAATGTAACCTTTCAACGTTGTATTTTTAATTTTTTAAAATGAAATAGCATTTAAACCACCTAATGAAGCCAGAGCCAATGGAATGTTTTGAAAGGGAAGAATATGTTTTGGCAATTCTGCTTGATACATGTCAGAATATTTAGAGTCTGATCCAGGTTAGAATTGAAACCATATCCCTGTACTACTATGAAGTTATACATTGTTAAGGCTGCTTCCAAAACCAAAATGTCTCTATCTGGTTTTTCTCTCTGTCCTGAGTGCTTAAACAAGCTGAGTGAGTTTTATCTGTGAAAAATAATTTAGGTGTCTTGTTATTTATGTGTGAAAAATGTTAGGTTCCTTCCAAGTACAAGTTAATCACACAGATAACTTTGCTTGATGTAATTTTTTGGGGGGCATCTTGGAGAAAAGGGGTGGAGAAGAGAGGGGTAACTGGGCTGTTAAAATGCTTGACTTCAGCAAGAGCAGCTCAAAATGCCAATGAAAGGACATTAGTTTTAATGCCACTTGAAGAAATTAAAGTATATTTGACCTTTTGATCATCAGATGAATGAAGAAATATGCATCCTACCTCTGGGGACACATGTTTACACAATGAAAGGTTTCTAGGGCTGCACATCAAAACAGGCTTGCTCAGTGTCTATCTGGAGCAAATCACCTTGTCCTCAGTGATGATTTTATGGGGTTTTTTTCCATTACAGAGGCTATGTGCTAGTTTTTGAAATAAAATGTGGGACACTGCTACGTCTGTTGTTGTTGCCAAGTACTTACACTGACCTGTTTCCATCACTTACTCAGAACACATTTTCAATCTGGCTTAGTACAGTGCAGATGTGAAACAGTTGGATATTCTTAAATATGGTGTGGGTTTTTTTGTTGTTGTTTTTTTGAAGATGCTGCTGTGAGGCTCATACAGCCCCTGACACAGACGATGAGGAATGAGATGTGCTGGCAGTTGAAAGTGAGAGCTGATTGCATTGTGAGAAGGAGACATCTTGAGTATGAATTTCAAGGTACTGCATTAGCCCTAAAGAGTACTGAAGATAATCAGTGAGACAAGGACTGGATAAAAGCCAAGGCAAGATAGTCAACTGAAAAAAATGATTTTCCACCATTTAATGGTTTTATTATCAAAAGGAGTTTTAGTCTGTCTTCCTCGTCTCACACATCCCTTGCATACGATGAAACAAAAATAGTTTTGGGGAGAGAAGTACGAAAAGCTTGTGCGGCGAAGTGGTTTTGGTGTTATGAAAGAAGTTCTCTTTCCTTGGTCAGCAGTCCTGCCCTTCTAAAACATGCTAAACCCGTGGAGACATATTCCCCTGCAAGCTATTGAACCACTGTAGGGCAGACATCTTCCTGAAGTAATGAAGGTTCAAAAGGCTAGAAATTTTTTGAACAATGGATGTTAAAACAAGCTTTAATGTTCACCATGGAGCCTGACACAACCAAGTGTGTGGTGCTGTGTCAGTGACTGTCACAGCTACAGTGTGAATTTACGGCTGGTATAAATTCAGCAGAGTTTAAATAATTATTTAAAGAAGAATTATTTTCCATATTTTCCTATGAGCAATCAAAGAGGCCCCAAAAAAGTGATGTTTGCAAGGTCCCAGGAAGTCTCTGCTATAGACAAAAGTTGAGTGTAGGTTTCCCAAATCCTGATCCAGTGCTTAAGGGATCTAAAAATTGGGTATTCATACAAATCAAATTGACTGAATTTTCCTAACCTAATAATGGTTATTACCTTTTAGAGGTGCTGTAGGCTGTGTAGCAGGAGATTTCTTTCCTTTTGGGGTTGCTTTGCAAAGAAGTCTATGATATTGCAAATCATGCTTTACTCTTTATGATATTGCATAAGCAAAGGGTGGGTACTACAGCAGTGATTATTCAATGGAAGTAGTGCTTCTTAGCTTTAAAACACCAGCTCTTCTTCATTATGGAGACCTTCGGCCTCCAACCCCAAAGAAAGTCCTGTTGGGACAATGGATTAGTTTACAGCTGCTGATGTCTAAATAAAAAATCAGATGCCACAATAGAGCTGAACTGAGAGAATATTGCATATTTCTCTTTAGTCTTTTAATATTTTTCAGGGGTCTTTGTTAGCAAGCCTATTGTGAGTATTCCACTGGTAATATCCATCGTCTGAGCTACCCTCTTCCTGATTCCATGGCTTACTCCAAAACAGTCTCTTGAGTATGAAGCTCTCTTCTTAATAAGTACCATCTTTCAAGCTGATGTTGATTGGCATTAGGCCATGTTTGCCTCTCCTGGGCATGTTTCAGTCTCTAATATTTTGTTTTCATTGGGTTTTACTGCTTTAGCTTTTTCTCACTTTAAAGTTCTCCAATAATTTAAGCTCTCCTGTGATTCTGCCAGCCTTTTTCTACTTAAAACCAAGCTCAGTCACTTGGCAGATTTTCCCAAATGCTCAGGTTCTGAAAATATCCCCCCTGACTCTGAAACAAATGTGTCTAGGGGAGACTTTTTCAAGTCACGTTTTATGTTTCATCCCTTAGAGCCACTTTCTGTTACAAGTCAGAATTGCTTCAGGTTGGCTGTTCAAAGAGCTCTGCCTAAGTATTGACTTCCCTTGGAGTAGAGTGAGAATAGGAATGAATGAAATGTTGTGGAAATTTACTTTGCTTCATTATTCAATGGGAAAAAGCAGCTGTTGATATTCTGCAGGAGATCATAGAATCACAGAATGGTTTGGGTTGGAAGGTACCTCAAAATCATGTAGTTCCCACCCCTTACTATGGACAGGTTGGTCTTTTTCCTGCTAGACCAGGTTGCTCAGAGCTTCATCCAACATGGTATCAAACACTTCCAGGAATAGCATTCACACCTTCTCTGGGAAACCTGTTGCTGTGCCTCACCACCCTCACAGTTAAGAATTTCTTCCTCATATCTAATCTAAACTTACTCTCACTTTGAATCCATTCCTCCTTGTCCTGTCACCATACACCCTTGTAAAGTCTTTCTTGTAGGTACTGGAAAGCCACAATTAGGTCACCACAAAGCCTTTCTTTTCCAGGCTGAACAAACCCAATGCTCTCAGTTTTCACAGGAGAGGTGCTCTATTCTTCTGATTAACTCGGTGGTCTCCTCTGGACTTGCTGCAACAGGTTCATGTCCTTCCTGTGCTGGAAACTCCAGAGCTGGATGCAGCACTGCTATGAAGGTCTCACCAGAGTGGAGCAGAGGGGCAGGATTACCTCCCTTGACCTTCTTGGTCACATTTGGCTTTCTGATCTGCAAGTTCACATTGATGGGGGCCATGTCCAGCCTCTCCTCCATCAGCACCCGCAAGCTGGCAGGACTGCTCTCGATCCATTCATCCCCCAGCCTGTGGTGAAATGCAATTTAGTCTGTAGGTGCACAAAGCCAGTAGTGCTTTCCTTCATGTACATGTGTACTGAGGATGATTATAGTGACTAGAAAAAAATCTTATTTACATCTGTTTCAGTATAGTGAAGTAGGTTGCAATTAATTAGGAAGTTTCTAGTGTGGTAAAAATCATCATATAGGAGGAATGTAAACACGTGATTTTCAAAGAGAAATTGAATTCCATATGTGTTATACCCTCTCCCAGCTAGGAATTAATTGCAACTTTAAAAGAAGATTTGATTATGTCTGTTTAAAAAATAAAAAAAAATCAGCAACAAACACCAACTCCCTCTTCTCTCTGCCATGCCTAGCCACATTTTCAATACTGAGGATATTTAAATGATTCTAATTTAAACTTTTCTTTCATTACTTTGCTCGAGTTGAGAGAGTGCTTTGATCAACCTTTGAGTTATATAGTTTATTAGAGTTAAGGGAAGAGGATAACCCTCAGATGTCTTCTGTGGTAAAGCACTGATGCTGAAAATGTTAAATGTTTGCAGACTGAGAGCATGCTTGGCTGGAAAGGCCAAAAAAGAATAAACAAAATGTGACATGTTTTATTTTGTTATTTATTCCCTAGTAAGAATACAAAACTAAAGTAAAAATAAATCATATCTTATTTAAAACATGGGCATGAGTTCTCTGGAATGCACCTCTTTGTGCTTGTATCCTCCCATACCCCATATATGATGTCAAGACATATGATGTTAGCTTTAAGGTTGTCAGTACAGCAATTTCCTTAAATCCTTCTAGCTTCTTAATATATACATTGTAAATCCCATGGAGGACACTTGTATATCCTTATTGACACATGTCAGAGACGCTTGTTCTGCTGCATTCTGTAGATTTGTGGCTCTGGTTGTACTTTCCATAGGTTGGTATTTGCTGCTTTCCTAAGGTGTTTCATTCAATTCCCTCAATTTTGCTGCTTTTAAGTGTGGTATAAATCCAAGCACCTAAATCCATAATTCTATGGCTGCCGGTGCTGACAAGATAATTAGGAACAAGACCATTCAGATTTGCATTTTTAATTCATTGTGGGGGCACAAATTAAACGAGTTGAAAACGTCGTGTGCAGACGATGTATTGGCTGACAGGGTGAGTTAGAGCGAGGGAAAGGAGCACTATGCAACAGGGTAGTATGGATCTGGGTGAAATCCTCTCTCTGAGCTGCAAAAGTAACTCTCGTGGTATAGCTGTCTTTTGAATAGCATGACCTTCCCACTAAAGTCTCGTGAATGGATAAGAATAGCTGGCTGCCTCTCAGGTGCTGCTGAGCATCAGTCAAGCTTACTGAAATGACACACCTTATGAAACATAATGTTAGAGCCTGGCTGTTTTGCTGAGAAAGTTAATATACAAAACTGGAAAATGCAAATGCTGAGGCCACTCCATGAATAGCATGTTTTAATGCACTGTGCTTGAAATTCAGTGCTAGCTTGTGCAAATCTCAGCCCAGAAAGATGCTGATGGACTTGCAGGTGAGATGTTTATTGCTCATCTTGCTCATTATCGTCATTGTTTGCTTGTGGGGGAGCACATCAAGACAGAGTTACTACCAAGAGTTGCAGCAATAGCTTATGCTGCTATTGTCTTCTGGGACTGAAGCTATTGGGATGGCAGGCTTCTTAATCATTCCTGTATCAGACCTTTTCGCGTAGTTAGGTGATTTCTTCGGTCTACTGATTTAGCGTTCATTTACACCAGTTAGCTATCCACAGTAATTTAATTCTATTCTTTACTAGGTTACCTGGCAGGCTCTGGGGTTTCTTCTCTTTGTAAGCCTTAACAGTGGTTTAAACAGAACAATTTAAGTATACTTAGTTTTGCCTCAGTGTTGAGTGTTTGCCAACATTATTTAACGCACTCCTGATCTTAAGCTTCTGTGTACAGTAACTTCAAAAGCTGGATCCAGGTTGGGTTCCTGATAGCGTTTCAAATTTCTGTTTGAACCACATACAAGCAGAAGATAGATGCAGGATGGTGTAACTGTGCTAACATCTTCGTTTCCAGAGGGAGAAGATGTAAAACATGTGGTAGTGCTATTTACACAATAAAGAGCTACATACAAAGAGTAAAGTGATGTTTGAGTGGAAAGTGGAAAATGGTAATATGTCATCCGCCAGTTGCAAGGGAGAAGAAAGTACAACAAAATATGGATTAGTCTTAGACATAAGTATGGCTGAATGGAATATCCGTTTTGGAGTCTTACAGAACATGCAACCAGAACTGCAAGCACAAGATGCAGAGGACTAAGGGCCAGGGCAGATTATGATCTGATCTGATCTAACTGCCTGTATTCATCAGGACAGAAAACTTGATAGAAACAATACACAGACATTGATCCCCACTGCTTGTTTTCGGTTGAAACACATCTTCCCAGAACAGTCGTGATTTGAAACAATCAAAACTTTTCCATTTCTATTTTAGTTGGTCAAACAGCTTCACTATTCAGAAACCAGAGTGATACTATTTTATTTTATCTGCATTTTCTGGCTTTACTTGCAAGGTACTATTTATAACCTCTAGCACTGGTTCAAAGAAGTCCTTTAGGATTTAGTACTTTTTATGAGACGATACCAGCAGAGTCTGATTTAATAAATTAAATAGATATAACCTTTAAAGTCTGAGCATTTTCTCCAGTCTTTAAAATGTTTTTTTCATTCTTTCCTGCATCCACTTAAACTTCCAACAAATTTTAAAAATAATCTGCATCTCAGATCCTTACTCAGTATTTTTAATCCCTTAGTTTCAAACAGGAAAACCAACCTTTTTCCCCTCCTTTCCTCTCTGAATCCACCAACCCTTTTTGAATTGGCAAAGTAGTCTTCATAAACAATTAGGCTCATTTGTAAATGATATCTCTGGGATTTTCAATTTTCAGTTGTAATTTCTGCCCAGATCTTTCCTTTCCATTAGGTTATCTTACAGTTTCCTCAGTTTCGGGGAACCGGCCATTCTGAAGCTTGGGGACAGGACTGTGCTTTGCTTAATTCTTTCTCCTTATTTTACTTTCTCAACTGACCCGTACTGCATCTTCTTTGCATATGTGCCTTGCAACCTTAACATTCTTCAGCCAGTTTCCAACAGATGATCCATGAGAAATGGGATTTTCCATTCATATAATCTCTTCAACAGGACTGTGACATGAAGATCCATGCTACCAAAATCTTCAGCTTCACCAGCTGTACTGTTCACCTCATTGCAGGTGAGGAGAATGTATTCCTTAGACAGGAATTTGGCTTGGTTTTTCCTCTTCAGCTCTTTCATAGTCTGTGAAGTTCTTTAATGTGTCATTCTATCACAGAGTCTTCCATCTGATGACATACAATGGAAAAAATGTCGTCATTAGTAGAGATATACAAGATAAACAAAGGCTCAACAGGATTATGTTTTGAAGCAAAACATTTTCCTGTCCTGCCTTGTTTTTTTCTCTATTATGAAAATAATTTGGTTTTTGTTCCAGTTTAGGAGAGTTGATTACTGCTTTTAGTAAGAACTTCGGGACAGATTGTGGAAAGCACTGTTTCATCAAGTACTTTTCTGGAATTTTTCTTAAACATTATGGGATGTGATTTAATAAATTTCTGAAATTAATTGTCAGTACTAACTCTATATCCACCTGTATATATCCAGCTACCTTATTCTAGTGGTACACTGCATGATGGTGTTTCAGCTGAGTGATTTTTGAATTTTCCAGTTGCTCACAAATTCGAATAAGCCTCTTGGTTTTGAATTTAGATAAGGAAAATAGCTTTTGTGACCGTCTTCTGCATACCTCACTCCATAATTTTTTTCCTGTGTGCTGCTTTTATTTGCTTCTTGTCTGAAATATGTCCAACTGCTTCAGCTTCCAACCTGTATTCCCTCATTCTCATCAGCTTTGTCTTTGTACCTTCTGATTGTGCTATATTTTTTAAAAATAGAGGGATTGTGTGGGAGTAAGTAGTAAATCCACTGTGAATTCTGAATATTGGATATCTAAGTGAGGAAGAAACAGGCCAACTGGAACTTAGGTTAAAACAAATAGTACACTTGGAAATTATATTTATCCAATCTTTAAATAAATGGGGGGAGTGGAAGTCAAAATCAGCTAAGTTGGAAGAAAATAGTTGATCATTTGGGTGAATACAACACAACACTGGCTGAATTTCAAAGGAGAGAAGCAACTTCTTGATTTTTCAAGGAAACAGAAAACGAGATCCCCATCCACGCGGGGTCCTGCTTAGGTATTGCCTCTTTGTTACCAGGTGACCTGATTTACTGGGTGCTCTGGGGTCTGTTGGGAAGTTTCTCTTAATGAGTGTGCTTGCAATGGGGAACAAAGCACTTATGGCAGTAGGCTGGAAATATGTAAGATTCAGGGATGGTGAGAGGAAGCCCAAAGAAGGAACTGGATCAGAGAATCACATGTTGAATGTGTGTGACTTGACAGGTTGGAAGAATGGGCTTGATTTTACCCCTTTGCTTTTAAGACGTGCTGGGTGTGCATGCAAATGTTCACAGAAGTGCATTCCTTCACAAGAACACAGCTGGGCTTTGTCCCTGTGCATTGTCAGCATGCAGTGCCTAGCAATCTTTCTGCAAAAATTCCTATATCACAGGGGTATATCATTTTTAGAGGAAGAGGGATTTGAGACAAGTTGCAAAGCGGTATTGATGGTCCTCAGCCTGCCCTGCCTTGTTGGTTACCCCTGTTAGGTGACCCTCCTTCCCTCAGACATGCACACATGATGGCAATATGACAGCAACTTTCTTAGTCTCATATGGGACCAGGATTTTGAGCCTGGTGAGTGTCAATCCCTCATTTCAGGCAGTCTGTTGAAGGGACAGCATAAGGAGGAAAAGATGATGTAGACTTTGTGCTTTAGGGCTTCTTAGAACCCTTTATTGCATGCTTTGCTCTGCTGCATGCCTTGCTGAGTCCTCAAATGCTTTGCACAAGCTCTCGTATGGTCAGAGAAGGGGTCTTTTGTTTTATTTTCCTAAACCCAAGTATCTTTAAAGCACTGAAAATTGAAGTTGATTGAAGTAAGTGTTCAGGCAAACTTATGGGGCGAGCTCTGCGGGAAGGTAAACCAAGCTGCTTTTGAACCCTTGCAAGGTGGATTTCAAGGCTGCCTTCTGTCACTCATCTGGTCAGGAGAACTGCAGCTCCCAGCTTGGAGTCCTGTGGCTTGGGGGTCTCTGCTGGGGAGTGAGAGAGAGGCTCATGACATAGAGCAGCATAGGCCCAGTTAGAAAATAAGTGTCTTCTTCCATACACGCCTTGGCTAGCAGGATAGGAACACTTGAGCTGCACAGGCACACACAAACAATATGCTTTAGGGAAAGACCACAAATATGAGAAAAATCATAATCTGATAAACTCAGATGCTTTCAAAATACAAATGTCCCGTCATTTCTTTTCATAACAAAAATGATCGCTTAAGACTTTACTACAGCTTGAATATTCACAATGTAAACATCAACAAAACTGATGATTGTTTCAGCACCTAACGTGCCTTTCACTGTGGAAATGAATGTTTTGGCACCCGATCTTTCCATATGATATTTCTAATAGGAACCCGCAGTGCGGAATCACCATTTGGTTAGACAGCTGAAGTAAAGCAGATTAGATATGCAGATATGGAGACTTCTTTTCCAGATCATTTTCCATTTCTGAAACTTATTTTGTTATCACCATTTTAATCTTCTCAGTGCAATCAGAAATTTCTTTCCAAACTCCTGAGCCCATCTTCTCTTGAAGAACGGCATAGTTTATGACTTCTCAATTTTTTTCCCACCCGAGACCCAAACCAGCTGCAGGCTTCACATTGTTTCTCCTTCTTCCCTCCCTCCCAGATTAAAATCCCAGAGTCTTGTGTCTTGGCAAGAAAGTGCAGTAGTTTTTTTGCTGTGTGGGTTATTGGGGGCTGGGTGTAGAGGAGTGAGATGGAATTGGGTTTCCACGCCTGCCTGTACTGCACGTGCAACCAAAAGCAGCTGTTATGGAGTACCCAGCTGGATTAGGGGGGCTAATTTGGTACATGACTGGTGAAGGACCCCTTACTGCTGGTTTGTCCTGGTGCTGGCAATATTTGAATTACTTTCTTAGCCAATTCTGCTCCGTATAGGATCCCTGTCTTGGAGACTGTTTCTGAATATGTTTTGTTATTTAAGATGGACTGATTGTAGTAATTTATGCTATTGTTCCATAGATGTATCATTTTTCTGTGGCTTCACGTTTCTACTGCCATTCAGATCATATTAAACATCGTTTTTCCTTTTTATATGCTAACATCTAGGATTAATTTAATCCCACATTTTTTCCTGGATAACTTAAAGTTTTGGATGAATCACTCCCAAAAAAATATTAACATGTCCAAACCTCAGCCTAAAAGTGAATTTAAACCAGAATTCAATAGGTTTGGATGAAAGCCTGCTCTTGGGCCCTCCTCAGAGTACACACTGAATCAATGTTGAATCTGTCCTAACAAGTCTGACAGCCTTGCTGCATTGCTTACTACCTTCAGATCTTCTGTGTTTGGGAGTTTCTTCTGCATGATCCATATCTGAAGTATCTCAAACTCAGACAAGCAAAACTTCTGAGAATTAGACGGAATTAGTTAGAGAATGGAAAGGGATTATTACTGAAACCTGATGTTGCCAATTTGTAACTTGTTTTTCTTGCAGGTAAGACTTTTTAGTACCTTTCTCAACAAAGGGAAATATTTCCAAAGACTTTTGCACCTTAGGCTCCGACTATTTTAACAGAAAGGGTTGAAAGCATTCAGAGCTCCCTAGCAAGATAAATTTTGGTAGGGAAAACCTGGAAGGCACCAGATAAAGTCAGCAACTGAGTGTAACGTGCATTAAATTGCACGACACACCTACAAAAGGAAGGAACTTGTAATTCTCTAAGGCTGAGCTAGGGCATTCACATTACCAATGTTCTTCTGCTTCCCAGTTTCTTGGAAATTCCCTGAACTTCCTCTAAACATGACTGCTTGTGTGGTGTTCTTTTATTGATTAGCATTACTCTTTTGTTCAATGTGGAAAATGTACTCTACTTCACTTTTTTGAAGAGACATCTGAGGAACCATGAGAAGTTCTATGTCACATACAAAATGGTAGTATTGTAAGTAATGTAAGTATTTTTAAGATATAAATCAGTAGAAAAGCTTACATTTTCATGACACTAAAGAAGAACCATCTGTAATGCCACCTAATATGGATGAAAGCAGCACACTGGAACTCACAGTTGTTAATGGGGAAAGAGAGAAAAGTAAGGGTTGTAAAGGCCTTGGCAATTTCACTAAAAGAGAGATAATTCTTTTTCTACAACCTGATCTTTAATTTTATTTAAAAAAGAAAAATGTAATTGATCCGGGGATAGAATGAGAAAGATAGTAAAGAAAACAAGTATTAGAAGGAAAAAAGAAGAGTAGGAACTTCAAATTGCTCAGAAGTTATTCGAGTTGAACTACATTTTGTAATCCACCGTCAAGAGTGATTATTTGCTTACCTTGTAAACATCTGAAATTTTTCAGGTTCTTCAGTAACAGCTCAAATTCCTATACTTCCTTTATTTGAAGTTAGAATGGGTTCATCACGTGGCTGCTGTCTTTCTTCTGGTCTGTTTCTGTTCTCACTGAGGGTCTCCTTTTCTCCTGTTTTTCACGAACTTTACAGTCTCTGCTTTCAAGATATGTGTATCTCTTTCACCTTGTTTCTTGATGGGGATTCTTTATCTCTGCCTTTCATCTCTCTTGCTTTCCAGTATGGAAGACGTATTTTATTCCCTCTCTTCTTCCTGCCCCTTATGATGGGCTGTTATCTATCACTTACCCTATTCTGACAGACAAGTTGCAACCCTTACAAAGGTCAGACCTCGGGGTGAGGTTTGTGTCCATCTCTCTCTTCAGAGAGATGAGAAGCTTGTGGCTGTTGTGGTTTCTGAATTGCATAGCAAAACAGTGGGGCAAAAGAAGGGAGGTGTAACAGGTAAGTAATCTGTTGTCCTGACACAAGGCTCCAACATGGTAAAGTTAGGAAGGCTGAGCCGTGATCCTTGTGTGCAAGTGTTCCATAGCTCGTTGTGCCTCCTTTGGTTTGGTTCATGACAATTTTAATCTAAATAGACTTGATGTTTATGTCCGGGTGCATATGTTGTCATGAAATACACTGCTTTAACCTTGAGTGTCAGTTTGGCTTGTTAAATGCTGTGTCCTCGCCTTTAACCAAGATAAAAACCAGACTCAGTGCACACACAGTGCAGGGAGGAACATGGATATAACATTATGATAATATTTCATCCAATATAGTTGAAGCCACTGGTACTCCCTGGCATTGGGCTGTGGCCCAAAATTCAGCATCAGAGCACTTCTAGGGGCTACATGGAGGTGTCCTGTTGGCTACACTCCCCGTGTTTTCTTCTCCCTCCCCCTCCTCTTCCTTCTGCTTCAGTGTCTGAATTAAGTAGTTTGGCAGACAGAGGAATTAACTCTCGTAAGGCTGGGGAAGAATGTGGAGGTAACCCACTTCAGCAAGGCTGGGGTAATCCAGGCTGCATATAATTGCTACTGCTGTTAATAATAATTGTTTTAAGGTCAACATTTGGGAAAGCCTGGGGAAAATTGTACAGTAATGTTGTATAGCCTTTTGAAAACAGAGGAAGAATGTAGTCTTTGGCAATGCTCTGCAGTCAATAGCTCTGCAGTAAAGCAAAGGTGAAGGGACACAGCACCTGTTCTCATCATTGTTGCCTCATTTACCCCACTCAAAGCACCACCAGTTTCACTGGCATAGAGGCATCATCTTTGTTCTGTCCAAGAACTAGATTTTCTTACAGTGTTCATAGTTTTATAAAGCCTAGCGTTGCAGGATGCAAATACCTGTTCCCTGACAGAGAGGGAGCCCTTCTCATGACAAGTTTCGGGAAGTACCAAGAAGGCCAATGGCATCCTGGCTTGTAACAGGAATAGTGTGGCCAGCAGAACTAGGAAGGAACTGCCCTCTGTATGTGGTACTGGTGAGGCCACACCTTGAGTGCTGTGTCCACTTCTGGGCCTGTCACTACAGGAAAGACATTGAGGTGCTGCAGCATGTCCAGAGACAGGCAGTGGAGTTGGTGAAGGATGTGGAGAACAAGTCCTGTGAGGAGTGGCTGTGCAAGCTGAGGCTGTTTAGCCTGGAGAAAAGGAGGCTTGGGAGACCTGACTCTGTACAACCACCTAAAAGGAGGTTGTAGTGAGGTATGGGTTGGTCTCTTCTAAATTGCAAGGAATAGGATGAGAGGAAATGGCCTCAAGTTGTGCCTGGGGAGGTTTAGACTGGATATTAGGAAAAATTTCTTCACTGAAAGGGTTATCAAGCCCTAGAACAGACTGCACAGGGAAGTGGTGGAGTCACCCCCCCTGGAGGTGTTCAGAAGATGTGTAGAGGTGGCAATTAGCGACGCGGTTTAGTTGCAGACTTGGCAGTGCTGGGTTAACGGTTGGACTCAACAGTCTCAAAGGTCTTTGCCAATCTAAATTATTCTTTGATTCCATAATGGCCAATGAGCATTAGTATTCCAGAAATTTTAAGCTTCCTTCACTGCTTGTTTTTATTCTGATGTTTGCATGTAATGCTGGGGTGGTGAACTCTAGCCCTGATTATCTCTTCAGCGTAAATACAATGTATTTCTCTTTATTCTTAATCTGTTCTTCTCCCTTCTTGGTATCTTGTCTTTTTTTCTCTTTTTTCCTTCACATTATTCTATTATCCTTTTTTCCTCTTCAAATCTTTATTTGCTTCACCAAGTTCAAGCTCCCATTATTACTTGACTTTCACCCTTTTTCTCTTCACCATATAAGTGTTTTCATTGCTTACATCATCTCCCAGCTCAGTCTGCTGTCTTTGTTTCCAGCCACAAATCTTTTCACTATGCTGGGAGGATACAGCAGCCTTGCTTTATTAGACAGACTGGGAAGTGGTTTATGTAGTCATTTCCAGGTAATGGGTCAGCCCCTGCTTCTGTGAGCTCTTGGCTCTCTGAGAGGTGCTGTGCTGCCTGCTCCATGGTGCATCTCCTCTGCTCCTTACCAGGTCACAGGGATTGTGTCTTGAAACTGCTGGAGAGAGAGTGGAAGATGCTAGTTACTGTCCCTGAGAGCTGCAGCCAGCAGTTTGTGTGGGGGGCTTGTTTTTCAGTCATTCAGTATTTTCAGAATTTCTGTACTGTAAACTCCACTGGGAAGGAATGGTTTCCTTCTGCTGACCTGTCAGGATGGGCCCAAAAGTTCAGCTGGGGCTTGGGCCTGCTGCAGAACAGCATCTTTAGTAAGAAAGGCTCAAACTGTTGGGCCCCTGAAAATTTTTAAAAGCCCTGATTTTTCAAGGATAGTGGTTGTCAGCTCTATGCAGAGTACTTCAAAAATGAGAAGGACATTGCTGCCATTTAGAGACCCTATTTTTGTATTTGACAGTGTGTGGGCAAAGCAAGACCTGGAAACAGGCATAAAACCACTGGGCAGGAAAAGTGTTTCCATGACAGCTTGTGCCAACAACAGGGTGTTTCGCACTGTGGCGCACCTTTAGTCTGTGTGGTGGTTTTGGCTCTGCAAGTGCTGGTTGCCTGGAGCACGGCTGATTGGTTTGGAGGTTTTGCATTAATAAAAGTTAGTCCTACAGCCACATCTCCAACCTCTCATTCCAGAACAGCCTGCTGTTATACCAGTGGAATTACTGTGCACTCCAGACTTTAAACCCATAAATTGCTAATGCCAGACTGTTCCGATGAGCAGCTTTTTGATATCCTTTACATGTTAAAAAGTACTCAGGCCTGTTGACAAAGCAAAGAAATGGTGTCAAAAATAATTTTAAAACCTTTTGACCTGCAAGGTTTAAGAGAATTAGGCACAGATTCTTTGCTTTAAGCCTCTTGGTGACAAGAAATATGGTCCTATGCTAGCCAGTTTGATTGACAGTGGCGTTTGTAGTTACAGCTGCTAATACAGTATGCTCCTTGTATATTCCTAGTGTGTAAATATAGAAGGCTATTTGTCACCTGGGTTGATGGATTATGCATAAGTGAGACAATGTGGTTAAAATTCTAAAGCATAAATGAAAAAGCATAAACTTTACATAACTCATAAAGCAATGCTTAATACTCATAATGAAGTATCCTTATTTTAATCAAGGGAAACTGTCAGACTTTCAAATAAGCAGCGATTACGCGGCTGGCATGGTGTGTGGGGCTTTTTATAGCTCCATGCTACTAACCTGCATCATTGGATTTTTGACAACCATAATAAAATGTATTGGAAAATTGATTAGTTTTAAGAGACTCCTCATAGCCATCTGCTTTTATTTGTAAATGTCATGTATTCAGCCGTTGTAGGCTTCATCTCTTCAAGTGGAATTCTTGGCTGAATGTGAACCTTTGCATAGGTATAAAAGCACTCCAGTTTCACATTCTTCAGTTAGTTTTCAGCATTTTCATGTATACTTGAAGTAAAATTTTCCTGAAATCTTTCCCACCATAAATGGTTGGCTATTTACTTATTTCCCACCATGTCATAATTACAAATTATTTGTGCTCTTGAGATGTCATAAATTTGTAATAATACCAAGATGACTTTGTAATTGATATTTTCAGAAAATTCCAGGCTTTTTTTCAAGAAAGAGACCACGGTTAAGTTATTGATTTTTGGATGGAGAAAAGAGAATTTGCCATGGAAAGTGTGTTATCACCTCTTGAAATACGCAGTAAAATTGGCATTTTCAGCATGCTGCTCTTATCTTTATTTGCTGATAGAGAGAATATCCAGATTTTTTTAGCTTTAAGGGAAAGGCTATGGTTAGGTTCATATTACTCAGCATTTAATAAGTATGAAGTACAAGAAAAGGAGACATAGCCCAGTACTATAACCTTTCACAGATTTTTTTTTAAGGAAAGCGCTTTTCATAGTGTAAATTAATCTAAATAAATGAAAGTCCAAAATAGCATCTCTTTTATCTGTCTTTTAATCACATAAAAATCTGTCTCCTGAAGCCCTTTTATAGACTAAACTATCCCGCTGACCTGTGGGGTTCTGTAAGAGCAAGCGGTGCATGATTTGCCTGCAAACTGGTATGTTGTTTGTAAACCACTCTGAAGCAGTTTGTTTTGTGAGGCTACATCCTGCTCTTTTGCTGTACACTGAGTCCTAATGGATGTCAATGGCAATTTCATGCATGTTTTGAGAGAAAGGTTGTGGCCCTTCAGTATTATTTTGATAATATAATAATATCTCTACAGAGATGCTATAGCAGAGTGTTTGTTTTCTGATCAGATTCTAATTTTTAAGTTTTTTTTTATAATGTGATGAGCTTTCTGTGGCTGACAGCTGGCAGTTAATATAAAAAGCCTAGACTAAGAAGATGCAAAAGTGGATACAAACATAGGTATCAGTATGATTATGATTATTTTATTTGGTTTCAACAATGAGCATCCAATTAGGTGCATTTTATCATTTGTTCTGTTAGCTCATGTATTCGCTTTGTTACGTTAGAAACCAGCTTCTGAACCCCAGCATGCCCACAGATGAAATGAGATGTATTCTCAGACAAAACATTTTAAAATGCTAGTTATCTTCAATGGATTATTTTAACTAGCTGCAGTAGCTCCTTTCATACGTTTGAGTCTCTGCTGTATTCTAGACTCGAGGGTCCAATTGTTGCATTACTTTGTGGCAGCTTGTACATTTCTCGCCTGTTCAGTGAAACCCTAGAAAGTCATTTGCCAACGTGGGTTAGAAGAGAAAGGTTACATTCACTGCAGTTTGACACCATGCACCTATAGTTTGATAATATATAACATTTATTAAACATTCTTACACAGAAAAAACGTGCAAAGAATGTTGCTATAGTAAGACTAGATCATAAAAAATAGCAATAAAAAAGTAATTCTTAAAGAGAAGATGGCTAGCCTGTGTTTCATTCGGTGTGGATGTTACTTCTCAGTTTTTAGCAGACTTTTTTACTTCTATACTTGGAGGAATTCTATTTATGGCTAAGTGTTATGGAACAGACTTATTTATCTTCTGTGGATAAAATCATTTAAGTAAAAAGAGAAATAAACATCATTGTTATAGTTTTATAGAGGAGAACTTGTCCTTAACTATTTTTACTTCATTCTTTGAACTTGATGAGGTTATTCAAAGACTAGGAAATCAAAAAGAGACTATTTAAATAAGTTTTCTTGAGCTCCTAGCTGTTATAGGTGATTATGTTTTGACTCTTAGCTCTATGAATATTGAGCTCCATACCTTTTCAAGTGGCCTAATTTAGTGCAAAAAAAGTTATCTAGTCTGTGCGGGAAGATTCCAGGAGATAACTGTGCTATTGGTTGACTACCAGGTCTCTTGAAAAAAAAAGTCTTTGCCCTCCCTTCAATTTGTTTTCCTTCAGCATCCAGATGTAGATTTCTATTACAATTTTCAGTGACTTGGTTAATTTTGGACTCTTAATACAGTCTCAGAGTGGTAAAAGAAATCTTGTAGTCACTCATGGTGTTGTGCATTCTGAGGATTCTGCTCTGTTAGAGATCTTTCCCAATAGGCACAGTATTTTAAGATCAGTTTTAACAAACTTGAAGAGTCAAGTTCACCTCCCCCGACATACAAGAAGAACCTGCAGATTTGCTTTCCTGCAGGCTGGCATTTAAGAACGTATGTCAAGCTGTCCATTATAGCTCTATCTAGCAACCTCAAAGATGATGAAAGCAGCATCCACACTTCAGCATTTCTCTATCATTTCTGCCTTTCCCCTTTGCTAGTTATAATTTTTTTTTTCTAAGCATAACTCTGATAGAGAAAAAGATCCTAACACATTTCTTCTTTCTAAAAAAAACAAATTTAAAAATGCTCATTTTTTCTGGTTTTTGTGCATCTGATAGAGTGTAAAGATTTATGAAAGCATATCCTCTCAAGTGATATAAAAATGTTATACCTAGACTACCTGAAAAGTGTAAGTCCAATCTGTGGTGTAACTTTTTTCGAGTTCAAAACTGACAGATGATGATACAAAGCTGCTTATGAGCAAGCAATACTAAAAATGAAGTAGTAAATGGGAATGTTTGTTTTGCGTGACAAATGAACAGAAATATTAACAGTCGATGGCCATGGTTGTCATCCAGTTTATAGCTTTTTGTTTTTTCAATTAGAATTAAAAAATGCCAGCAAAAGCAGATGTGGAATTAACCATTTATGACCTTCTAAGTTTTTTCAAATTCTGGGTTGATTGTGTAAGGCAGACTGCACCTTTAACTTTTGTATTTTGGGGGCTGAGATTTATTCTAAGAGGAAACCTGGGGAGGTAGCTTGGCTGATAATGGTGGACTGATGTGCCAGGGATTGATTTTTCCATGCTGTAGAAGCTGGTGCTACTGATGTAATGCTGGAATCATGTCAATGTTGCAGTAACTTTTACTTTGAGGCATACTGATATGCTTACTTTGGAAAAATTGAGGCATGCGTTTTCTTCCCTCAGAGCTCTTGCCTTGGGTACTTGTTATATGCTTTAGAGGTCAAACAAATTCCTGAAACGGATTGAATAATAGGTATATTGAATAATAGGTAATAGATTGACTTGTTTTGATTTCTTTGTTGTTGTTGAAGTCAGTGTGGTTTGGTGAATTAGAGAAAAGTCAGGCATCTGTCTATTTAATGAAACCATTTTGGAAGTGAAGGGGAATGAATAGAAATAGGAAGTCATTAATTTCTGATGCTGCATAATGCAAAAAGACTTCAAGTTATGTCAAAGCCAACATTGTGCACTAATGTATCAGTACAAATGTCAGTCTCTCAAACTGTGGTTTTTTGCATTTCTTCGTCTCTTGGTCTCATAATAAAGTGGTTTTCTAGCTCTCAAGGGTTCAGTACTCTTAATCCTAAATGCTGGATTATCCTGGGCAGAATTATTGAAATAACATACCTTTAAGAGAGAATAATGAAATTCACAGAGAAATGAAGTAACTCGTGTTGCAGATGGACTGAATGTTGAACTTCACATTTTAGTAAGTGAAAACAAAAACGTGCCTTGTTTCCCATGTGCAAAATCAGTCCTGAGTCTGTTATAATGTAGGGAATCTGTCCACATGCTCGTTATCAATCCCTGCAGACAACTATGACGCTGCAGTATCACCAGTTTAATCCCCAAATATTTGACAGAATAGGATTAAATCTCTCTTGTAAATTGTCATTTACCCTTTGTGCCTCTCATTTGGGTGGGAGTGCCTTGAAACTGAACTCTGAGGAAATCAGCTGCATCTGAAGGAAGAACACACAGAAACAGGCGTGAATTTGCTATGTTCCCATCGAGCCAAGCAGGAAAGTGAAGGGATCAGGACTTGTTGAGGCTGAGGGAACTGGCTGCACAGAAGGGGGAGAAGGCACAATTCCAAGGGAAGGGTGGGCTGCAGGAACAGAAACCTGGCTGCCCATCTGTGTTCTGGCTTTATGACGGGCAAAGTAACAAGATATTACTATTGTAAATTTCAAACCTTGCTTGCAATGGACTTTGTACCCTTGATAATTGTACATTTAGGGAACAGAGTGTTGAAGGTCTGAGAATTTATGTTTGTTTCAATGCATTATCAAATATACAAGAGTATAAGGGCATGAGTGCAATTCTACTGAGAGCTCCACTGGCATGTTTTGCTTTCTATCAGGAGGCCAGTGGCAGAAAAGCTGCTGGAGCCTAAACCAGCTCAAGGACTTGTGAGCACGTGTGCCTAGAAAGTGACTCTCCACTGCAACAGCCCGTGCAGTGTCCTTGTGGGTTGTTATTTTATGGGAACCCTGATTTTAAGCTGGCTGCAGATAGCAAAGTAAGTGACATCATCATACCACAAAGAAAATAAATGCTTGCTACTTATTTCTGTTACGTGAATGCTTGCTACTTATTTCTGTTATGTGGTAACCACATTTCTTTCCCTCACTTCTGCATACGGTTTATTACATAATTGCTTTCTTCAAGGAAGTTAACAAATAGTTGGGGAATAAATAGAAAAAGTGTGGAATACATCAATTTTTGTTTATTAATATATTCTTTCCAAGAGTTCTTTGCCCCGTTAGCTTTTATCTGCACAATAGCTACAAAACCCAACACAGTAGCTTGTTAAAATACATTAAATGATAAAAAACAAACAAACAAAAAAATCCAAACCCGAAGCCTCTCTCCTGCTGTGTTTAAAACCCCACTCTATGTAGGACAACTGAGAGCTCCGTGCCACATGGAGGACACAGCACTTCTGAAAGGAAGATATTTCCTTGTTATATTAATAATTTTCCATTTAGAACATCCAGCTACTCTCAAGCTTCTAACAGCAAAGTAAAAGAATACTTTGCACCCTTCGACTAATTTTAGCTAACACAAACCAAACATTTCCCTCTTCAACCAAATGACCTTGTGGCCGCCTAGAAGTGCTTGCATGAGACAGCACAGAGGCTGTTTGGAGGTGTTGATCCTGGCAGGAGGATGATTTCATGGGCCCTTGCTGATGTCCTGAGTCAGGTGATGTGGCTGACAGACCCGGGAGGCAGGCAGTCAAGGAGGTCATCTAGGCCATGAACTTGAACTTTCCTGATGGAAATGGCAGGCGTGTCCCATGGCAACAAATGTTTTGAAGTGAACTTTAGTCTGTAAAACTGTCTCCAGACTTGATCAGCCTGTCCACTTTAATCATAATGTTGACGAGAGGGATGGCTGTAAATTACACAGATTTTAGGGAAGGATGTTGGTGGTCTGATTCATAGCCTGGGAAGCACCAGCAGTGAAGACTGGTGAGCTTTAAGTTGAAAATCACTCACCCCTGCTCACTGCTGAATTTACTCTGCTCCTTTCCAATACCAGGAAGCACAAGAGCAGTGCCAGAGGAGCATCTCCACAGTGCTCTGGTACCTGCTGAGCTGTGTGTGGGTGTCACCCATGTGGAGCTCTAGCAGCTGCGAGTGGCCTTTTCTCCATACAGTAGCAGCACACAGCAACTTTTGAGTTGCCCCATCTGTCAGGGGCAATACCTGGCAGCTGATTTCAGCTGGTTTGGACCTATTCTGCAGTGAGACAGTGGGAGCAAGGAAGGGCATGGCTTTACCCCATGGTGTTGCTTGACAAAAATGCTGTGTGTGCATCCTGTTTTGATGATCAGTGAATGCTACCATTACATTTCTATCCTTCACCTAGATGCAATGCTTTTAAAGTAGCACTGCTCCCTCAAAACAAGCAAAAAAACCCAAACCAAAAACCAACAACAAAACCAAACCGCTTATTAGCATTGATAGTCTTATATGTCTTAATTGAGTAACACCAACCTCAGAACAAATTTCTGGATAATTTGTTCATTACAGAGGTTCTGAGGCTCATATTCTGGAGGGCAGAAGGGGCCATTAATTACACTGCATAAGATAGTGAATTTCCCTGGTGGTTCTTGCAGCTGGTTAACTAACTTGTGACCGAATTAGCTGAGTGTGGTTTTTGAACACATAAAAGGAATCTCCTGTTATTGATCAGAAGAGGGATGACTACTGTAGTTGTGTGTTTTAGTGCAAAGCAGTACCTGATGTGGAATAAGAGTCACCTAAATGGTAAATGTGTGCAAGGAAGAGAGAAGAGGAGGGTCTCAGAGACATACTGCTAACAGTCTTCCAGTGGGAGCGTAAACCACATACATGGGCAGAAGAAAGTCTGCTATAAACTTTTTTCTCAGCGTATATTGATAAAAGGAATATTTTATGTCTTCCTGGAGCTGAGGGTAGTGTAGCTCAGAGATTGAGGGTATGAAAAAAGATTTAGAAGGCCAGGGCTAAGTTGTTTTGGCAGAGATGTTGTAGTAAAATGTGCAAATATCTATTGTTAATCCTGTTATTGAAGGATGCCATTGCACTGGCTGGAAGAGGCATTAAACGTATTCCTCACAGCTCTGGCAGTGGATCTCCTTCCCACTCTAAAAACTTCAGAATATTGTGATGTCATTCTTCTGTTTGTGTTTATGTATGACGGACAGGGCTGCTAAAGCTACCTATGCTTAAGGTTGCTTAACGCTTTCAGCCATAAGGTTGTGTTTTTAACCGTCTGTGTTAATGCTGCCAAAGCTTAAACAATTTAGGCTGAGATTTTCCAGATGGGTGTCTTCATTCAGGAGAGGTGGTGAGGGGAGGGATTTCAGCCAGGCTTATATTGGTGTACTTCTCAGAATAAGCTAACGGAAAATGATGTTGCTTTTTGTCATATTACAAAGGGAAAACGTCCTGCATCTTGCTTCACTGGGAGGCACAGGGGGCAAAACCTTACAGTCGATGCTTTTCCACTTGAAATCTGGCAGGCAGCATTTGATCTTACCTGGGAAGAGGAGAGAGAAGTAAACGATAAAGTAATGAAAAATTGCACCTTAGAATAAATATAAGATTTACAATGTCTGTCTTTTGAGACTAATTTAATTTTCACATAAAACCTTAACTGGTGTTTTCCTGCATCTTTGAATGCCTGACTGTACAACCTCAATGCCATTTTTATGTGCTAAAAATGTGATATGACTTCTTTTTTTTCACAACAAAGTGAGCTAAGCAAAGCTCCATCAAGGGATATCACTTTGGCACCTATGCCTTTCACCTGCTCTGCTAAGGTCTTCAGATCTCTTCCACTGAAGCAAATGAAGCAATGTACAGTGGCTGTCATTGTGTGCAGGCATCTCAGCAGAGCCAAATCAGGTACACTTTGCAAGAAGATATTAGAGCTCTTCCTTAAACCACGGGGCTGCTGAGACACGGATCTCTTAGGCTTTAATACAAGCTCTGGCTGGATTGTCACTTAGGTACAAACATTTTTCCTCCTTTCCTTCCTCTTCTGAACTACTATGCTTATAATATTCTTCAGTTTATTCTCTTTCCAAAACACCTTTAGGGTAAAAAGAGGCTTCAAGAAAGCCTGGGGTCAGGAAGTAAATTTTATTCCTTCTTCACTCACAGCATGTTAATTAGCCTTCATGTTTTTGTACTTCCTTTTATTCATGTGTGTAAGGAAAAACCTAAGGATGATTGAGCAAAATGATTGCTTTTGCAATACTTGAGCTCTGGTAGTGGAGGTGAAGCAGAGAATAGGTGCATGTGTAAGATGATGTATCAGGGAAACCAAAGGAGATCTACAGGAAAAGGTGTCTGCATGGTCCTTGAGAAATGGATTACTTACCCTAGTGAGAGAATTTGTCAGCAGAACTACAGCTCATACCACAGTTCTTTGTCTTGAATAATAGAGAGAATTTAAAAATATTTACTTTTCAGTAACAAAGGCTTTAGACCTGGTAAGGTGACAAGAAAAGCACAGTGAGAAGACAAGCCAGCAGTTTTCATTTTTGACTAAACTATCATAACTCTTGTAAAATTGGGTTGTTATCTAGAGTCTTATTTTCTGAATATTATTTTTGGAAGTACAGTGTGGTTGTTTCACTTCTTAAAGACTGTGATGGAGTATGCACAGCAGTCTACAGGCTTATCAGTTTGATCTAGAGCTTTTGCCAAAGAGTATGGTTGAAATAGTCTTGATTTCTTTCTCCTCTTTTTAGTTCTTCTCCCCCTTTCCAAATCTCTGGACAGTAGAGACTGGAAAGTAAGTAGAATTACAAGAGGAATGAACTTATCCCATTAACCTTTTAAAATACAGTTATGCAGAACAACTTCTGATCAAATCACTCAACAGTAAGTCACTTTTTACTGAGAGATACATTGAGGTGAGAAAAAGGGCTTTATTCCTCATGTATGCGTGTATGCGTACATATATATTTGAACTTTGTTCCTGGCTTTCTTAATTGCTCTTTCTTACAAAGAAATTGTCTGCTTCAGATTTTTTCAAGTACTTCACCTCAGTTTTATCTAAGTCCAAACTGCAAGCAGCTTGGAGTACAGATTACATTTCTGCTGCTTCTCTGTGCTACATCCGTAAAGCATTAAAAAAAAAATTGCTCTAATAAAAAGAAATAAGGAGTGTTAGTTTATTAACTTTATCTCTGTAAGAAAGAGGTAAATTTCTTATTTAATCCTGGATATCAAAGGTTTTGTAGCATCACTGCGTATCTGAATTTCCTTTCACTTTTCATGAATTCTGTCTTGCAAACCATATCTGGAGTTGGCATCCACTTCCATCCTGATTTATTCTATGGTTCTTCCACCTACAAATGACACACGCTCGTTAAGTCTTCAGCTAAAGAATTTCTTGTGCAGTATAATCATATAAACCTCAGTATCTCTTCCTTTTGGGTTTACAAGTACTGTAATTGATGTGAATATATGCCATAGACACAAAATATACAGGTAACAGAGAAAAATAGTTTCTTTTGGTTTCCGGTGTTTGACTGTGCCAAATATTCTCCTCAATGCTACAGAGAAGAGGGTGCTGCATTGTTCGAAAGGTGCCTGTCTTTCTCTACTCAGACCTCTGGAAAACTCCACAGAAAACCATAGCTGTAGAGACTCTAGGAGGGTCCTCAAGACTTTTTTTGTGAATATGGGGCAAAGCTGTTAATCTAAACCTGTCATTTTGCAGTCCAAGGTAACTTCACAGCTGTCTTTCTGGACAAGTTATGGGCTGTGAATGATCACTTGCTGCTCATGTCAAAGTTTTCTATCCAGATTCTTGGCCGTGTTGGCTACGATTGCAGCCATAGTGAAAGGAAGCACATTAAACAAGGATATCAAGTTTGGCCAATCTATTTTAATCAGGATATTTGATACAAAGCTAGAATGAAGATTATTAATATTTAAAAGAAAAATAAATTGGATAATTTGCTTATGTTAATAGTATCTATTAAAAAGGTATTTGATTTTTTTTTTATATATGGTAGATTAGCTACATCTTCTGCTATGACTCAGAATGGTAGGAATATTTTTTTCCAGGGTTCATACTCTGATCTGACCTTTGACATAGAAGACTAAAATGGGGAGAAAAGTCTGGGGCCAGAGCATCCTCTCTCCACTCTTACCTTTTCTTTTTTTTCCACCAAATGTCTCCCCTTCACTCCCTAAATAATCTCTCTGGTAGCTGCTTTTATTTTTGCAGAAAAAAGAGCACCAGAAGTAGCCGAGGTGTGATACTGAGTAGCTGTTATCACTGGATAACTGAGTTTGTTGAGACTTTCTGCAAGATTCTCTGATTATGAGAAGACTATCATTGTTTGTCCTGATTCCACTCAAATATTTTGCAATGAAATATGTGGAGTTTGGCTTTCACTCAATAAAGCACTTACACATTTGCTTAATGTGAGGTAAGCTAACATCACCTGGAATCAATTGCACTGCTTATATGTGTGAAATTGATCACACCTTGTTGAGTCATGACAGGCTCTGTTCTTACAAGGAAATATTGTAGAGCAGACCTGATAGCTGATTTTTTCCCCTCCTCCTGCTAAGATTGTTACTTTCTAAAAGAGCTAGTTAGAAGATCATGTCCTTCACCTTTTATTTCCATCTGTCTCATAACCATCATTATCTGGGAACATATTTGGGGGTTTTACTGGCTTATCTGTACCTGTTTGCTACAGTTTTAAGCTCTTTGGGGGCAGTACTGTCTTTTTATAGCATGGCTGTGAGTACAACAACAATCTCCAGGGTCATGCAGCCCTGACCAGGGCTCATTGATGCAATTTGATTATTCTAGTAATGAGATAAATCGTGTTCTGCACACAAGGTTGCTTTCAGGCTGTATCTTCTCTCTGTCTCTAATTTTTGCATGTATGCAGCCTGCTACTGTGTCTCAAAGGGAGCAATTGGCACAGATATGCACTTGGGAAGCTTTTTCTTCACTGGCTGCAAAAGGGTCAGTTCTCACTAGTTCAGAGTACTGAGAAGGAGGCACAGAAAGGCACTTTCCTGTATAAAGATCCCCCAAACACTTACGCAAGGGCTACACATCTATCCTTGCTACAGACTGAGGCAGGTGAGGACTTTTTAAAACATGCAGGTTGTTTCTGCCAAAGTGTGCAACTTTTCTCTGTGTGTTCTGGTGTAAGAGCTAACAATAGATTAAACCTTTTTTGTTGTCATTCCTGCAATTTGATTGCAAGTACATTTGTGAAGCCAGTTGGTGTATGTCATAAAATCTGATTGATTGAACAGTTAATCCTTGAAAGCTTCCCTCTGAAATATTGCCAAGGTCAACAAGGGATAGTGCCCATGTATACATGTCATAGAAATTACCTATTTTGCCATTTTTATCTACCCCTTTATAGCTATGAACATGCAGAGCATTCTGGTCTTGTCATGCAAAGCGTTTTTTCCCCAAATTACTGTTTTTAGTGATCTGTGTTCTGCTTTGTTCTAGAGAAAATTTCTTGACCATGAAGGAGATGATCAGTAAATTTGAGTACTTCTTATAAATTATGGGGGTTTTTATTGGTTCAGAAGAGTTTGTGGAACAGGCTGTCTTATGGAAAAGAAATACTGTGAACTATTTTGGAAAATCAGTTATTTTCACATTTCCTGTGAGGTTTGTCATGTCTTCTTGAACCTAAGTTGTCATTTATGTAAATATCTCACATTGGAGATTTTACTCAGTGCCACAGAGGTGCCTTCTGGATGCCGTACTTGTTATGTGAAAAGAGTTGCTGTTCAGGGGAATAAAACCTGCATGTCACTGATGCTCTGTAAGCCAAATGGACAAGTTTCCACTTTTCTGCTCTTCTTAAGCAATAACAGAGCTTTTTTTTTTTTTTTTGGCCTTAGGCACCACCCTTGTGAATTTATTCACTTTTTGTCAATAATTCAGTTGCTCACCACTGATATACATTAGCTTTATGCCAAACTTTGTAGAAAATCCAGGCAATTCTTGGAAGACCCAAACCCCAATGCCTTCATCTAAGGTTGTCAGAAATTATTTAAAATGCCTTTATAGTGGTTCCCAGGCGCTAATGTCCTATTATGCTTCCCTAAAACAGGATGAATGACCTCCTGAGACCTTGTCATAGTACACAAGTTTTCCTAGGTGACTCTGGCAAATAGATAACCTGTTGTGTCAGCTCTCACTGAACTGAGCCAAGGTCTGTGTACCCTTCCTGGCTATGTGAAGAGATGATCCTTGTTCTGTGGATGGCATTCTGTGCTGCATTCCAGGAACACAGCCCTTCTTGACAGCTGTCACGTATCACAAATATCCACTGAGCTCTTTGTATGAACCAGTAGGGAAAACTAAAAGCATATAAGAAAATTTTGATGACTCATTTACCATAACTCACTCTAAGCGAAATGTTCAGTTTCATAAGATAGAAATGGGAAGGGAGAGAAGGAAGCTGTGATCATCACTGGACTTCGTCTGTGAGTAGGGAACTTGATATAAAAAAATTACTGATATTGCCCAGAATGAAAATCCCTGTCCTTTGTAGAATGCTGTGGCAGAGATTCATCCCCTGTTGTTCTGAGAAGGTTTGCTTTGGGAAGTTGCTACGTCTCGGTCTTCTAAGGAAAAGAAATTCAAATTCAGCAATTAGTCCTCTACAGAAATGGTCCAGTAGGAATCAAAATGTGCCAGAAAGTTTGCAATGCAATACTGATTGTTGCACCCAAATATATTCTTGTAGGACCACTCTGCAGTGTTTCCTGTACTGGTCTTGTTCTGCTAGTTTTAGAAATGGAGCGTTTTTAAGCTTTGGCAAAACGTAATTTATGCCCTTTAGGTACCTAAGAAGTTAGGAAAGAAAATCCAAACTAATTTAAATTAGATGGGAATTTCTATACTCCTGCTTTTTTGTTCATTTTCTTTTAGTAGGTAGGGCATACTGCTTGCGGGAAAGTCTTCGAATTACTTTTACCACAAGCCAAGGAAACAAAACGCATGATTTAGAGGGAGCAATAGCTGAACAGCAGCCTGTATTGTAATTGTAAAGGAAAAGACATAAAATGCAGTCAAATTTATCAGTAAAGACACTGCTGCCAACTCTGAAGAGCACCTGGCTAGGTATTAAAGGACACAAACATGATCCCCTTACTGAGCAGTATTTTATAGACTGTAGTTCAGAGCCAAAGAAAACAGCTTTTGTAGCTTTTGGGTGTCCGTAAACAGCTAGATAGATACGAGGGAGCCAGAATAAGGGATAAACAAGGTAGCTAAGTATCAGCTTGCCACATTGCCTTTTGGAGCTCCCCAAATAACCAACTGAACTTGGAGTATATTACTTCACCAGCACTCCTATTGCTTTCCATGATTCCTGGAGGTGGCGTCCCTAGCGTCAGAGAGAGAGGGTCAATGGAGCAATGTCATGATATAAACCCAAGCTGTGTCCTGTCATCTGTATAATTGCTAGGATTGCATAGTTGACCATATTTCATGTGAGTTGGCAGTGACCACCAGTCTGTAGTCAGGATAGGGATTTGGAAGAAGAGCTGCACCTATGGTCTCTGATCTCCCTCTTGTAGCTGCTGCCAGCATTCAAAGCATTGCAAACGGGTTTCATAAACAAATCTCATTAAATGTTTTTAGACAGAGGAAAGCACATAGCCATAAATAGAAAACTGATAAGTGGGCAACTGTTAAAAATAGCTCAGTAAGAAATGGTAAGTGGAGAAATAATATGGATATGATAGCATAAGGAATATTCTACACACATACTTGAAGCCTTCAGCAGTTGCCAAAACTCTGATGAAGTGAATGAAGAGCAAATGGGTTGTATTTCAAACACATACCATTACACTGAGCAAGAGTAACGTTTTATTGCTTCAGTCACATTTTTTGACTGAAGTAATAAAATTTGTAAAATAAAAAGAAAAATACAGGATTTATCTCTCCCTCCTGTCCTATTCTCCCTCTCCCCCACTTCAAATTCAAAACAGATTTCATGGTTAACAGTATTGGCACTCAAGTTATGGAGATGTTTAAAAATTCACTTGACAGATTCAGAGAAACATGCAGTTCAGTACACAAGTAGAGTAATAAGAAATACTTTATAGGGATTTTATGGTCATAGCTTATGTCTGGTGAAGCAAGAGAAGAAACTACTCCAGAGCTGGTTTCAGCCACAGTCTTAAAAAGATTTAAGCATGTATTAAGTCTTGTCCTACAGAAGTAGTCAAAGGCAGGTAAATTAAAAGGTGCAAAAAGCTGATGACATGTTAAATTCTTTTGGTCTGTATTTTATTCAGATTTGGTCTGAGTGATTACATTAATTAATCTGAATGATCTTATTCAAATTGAGCTGTTTTGAAGGTGTTGCCCTATGCTATTGCCTTGTAATACGAAATTCACTTTTCCAGATATAGTTGTGCATTACCTGTAAGCAAGTATATAGCCTTCTGGTTTTAAATCTATTGTTTGTTTTAAAATTATAGAGACTCTGCAATATATTCCCAATATATTGCAGAGTCTCTATAATTTTAAAACAAACAATAGATTTAAAACCAGAAGGTTTTAAAGGCTTGTAGGACAAGCCATTAGAGTATTAGAGCTTCTGAATGCTTAGCTTATTTCATTTTAAGCAATAACATCCCACCTCTGAGGAACATTGATAAACACAGTGGTTAATCTCACAGTGCACAAAATTTCATAAAACTTGTGTTAGATGCGTTTTAATTCTATTGTCCAAAGCCAAAATTTAAAATACAGTCTTATGTGCATTCATTAACTTTTCTGCTGCTGTTCTTGCTGAAATGTCAGTGTGAAATAAAAAATTGTTTATGCTAAAAAGTTTTTTCCTAGAGTGTGCTCACATAGGGGTAAGGATGGAAAGTCTAATATGGAGCGGATGATTTTAGGAGCAAAGTTCTCCCCTTATCATGAAAAGTGTACCTAACATTTTTCTCTCACTCTCCTCTTTATTTTTGCTCTGGACTGAAAAGAAACATAAATTGTAATTAAGATGCTTTGTTCTGTAGGTTCTTCTTTCAGGTCTTTTCCCAGAGGGTGGTGGTGAGCAGTCTGCTTTAGTGTCCCTGCCAGCTGTAGTGCTTGCATGCACCATGTCCTCTGCTGGGGGGATATGAAACACTCAGCTTTGTGGCAGAGGTTTATGCAGTTAACAGCTGGATGTTGTCTCTGTTTTAGGTGCCAGTGACATATGTTACAATAGGAGGTTTCAAGAACCTGTTTGTGAAGCATTAAGTAGCCACAAATTTGTTTAAAATGCGTCGTGTTTGCAGAGTGCCTTACAACCCTAGAGAATAACAAATCACAGTGGATTAGTGACATGCCATCCTGATTTTGGTCTGAGATACAGTGCCTTGCTCGATCCTGAGCTAGGTTTTTTGAATCACAGCTGAGGCATCACACTGTTATACTTTTTCCTCCTTAACAACGGCTTTCTAATGGAATTGTTTAATGGTCTAATGAATAATATACACTGTAGGATAATGAAGGGGCTGTGTAAATAGAGTGCCATAACCATTGCCTACAAGCAGGAATGAACAATCTGCTGATGAGCTACCTGTACATACATCTATGTCTTAATTTCTGTTAAAAGCTTTGAGTAGCAGCACTAAATACCTGAGCTGGATCTAGCTATGCAACTGTATTCTACTCTTTCATACCTCTACAGGTATTTTTGTTTTTCCATTGAGGATTTCCTGTTCTTTGAGGAAACTTGGAAGGAACTTTGTGTTTTAGTACTTTTTACTTAGAAGAAGAGTTGAATCAGTGGTGATCTTCAAATGAGTTATGTTAATACTTGTAACTGTACATGTAGCTGAAAGAGAGTGTGTGAAAATTCTTTATAGATGCCCTGTAACTTAATTCACACATCAGTGATTAATTGAAATGGATAATTCTTTCAGAAAGGTATATGTTTTCCTTGTTAATCTGTGTGCTAATCTGTGTTCCTCTGACAACTTAATAAGCAGAGGGGTTACATTATGGTTGTAAACCAGACAAACCAAAACCAGACTGCTACCTAATGAAATGTCACTTTTATTTTTTTTTTCAGAATAGACAAGTTTGCATTATGTTCTTGCTTTGAAGTGTAGCATTAGTTGCACATCTGTCAGTATTTCTCTTCAGCTAGGAGAAGCATTTCATAACTTCCTTTAATTATGAGGAAGTAAATATTCAGACGTACGAAAACAATTTAAATTTGGGAAATCTAGAGTACTATATGGAAGACATTCTCTTTCCTGTGCTTTTTTTTTTTGTAGTATGAGCTTGTTTTTTTGTCAGTGTGTGGCTCATGAGGGATTTACAAAGAGGACTGCTGCCACGTTGTCTTGTGCAGTGTTTCCAAAGAAAGAAGTTGATTCCTGCCTGTTCTTCAAAAGAAAGCGTAGTTATACTGCAGAAAAACATTTTGGTTTTTGGGTCCTGAATTTCCTTGATAAAAGACACCTTAGCCCAGGGTATCCCCTGCTGTGTTTATTACTCCGTTCACATTTTATGGTGCTAGACGTGTGGGACTCTAGCACACTAACTTTTTTTCTTTTTCAGAGATGTTGGTCTCTGCTTGCACTGAGTAACGCTGGAGATCTAATTCAGTAGCCTTGAGCCCACTGCAACAGCTGTAAACCTGGTTTTGTGCCTTGAGTTGCAGACAGACTGCTATTCTCCTGCACCTCTTTGGGTTTAAAGACTAACATTGTCTGAATACGCTTTCCCTGAAGCACCAGTGATGCTTTTTCTGTCATCAGGATCTCTTTGGTCAAAAATCTGGTAAGGTTCAGAGTTACCTGCACTTATCAGATAAATGAGGCTGTTCCTGAAATGTACTGCTAGTAAAAAGAAGACTCTAGTGTTGACTATATAGAACTGAATGGTCTTACACATATACAGGCACACGTGCATAATTATGCCTACGTATGCATTTAGGACCAGGACCAGCAATGCAACTCGAGTACCTGAATTCTTAGACTGAAATATTCTCCATAACTTGCAAAAATAATGTGTTCCACTAAAATAAACACTCACCATGACAATTGCTGCTGTAATAGATAAGGAGTAGATAAGCAGTGCTTCGTTCATAACAGCAGTTATCTTTTCCCCTCACAGCATCAAATTAAATAGCAGTAAGGTGATCCTTCTATTACTAAGTTGTAACTTGATGAACTTAATAGTAGTGTCATGTCTATTTTCAGAAGCTTTGTTGCTAAAAACAGATCTTTACTCTGTGGACTGCTTTAGCTTTTCCCAAAGTGACAGGACTTCATTAGAAACAGCTTGCTGGGCCTTCTTGCCCGGCTCTCCACTGTAGTGCCTGGTCTGTGAGAGCAGACAGCTGAGGGAGTTTGGTGTTTTGAAGGTTATGATCACAGCAGTTTCGTAAGTGCTTTATTTCAGTTCTGTTCTGGCTGTGCTGGGGACAGGTGCGGTCTGGTTCTGATTTCACTGTTCTTAATTTCTTATCTGACCTGGTAGTTAATCAAGGGCATGAGAGAGGAACAAGGGAAAGCAGGAAAGGAACAGCCTGAGATGGGCAGACAACGAGAGTGTCATGCTGAGCATCTGACTTTGCTCATCCAGGAACTGGCAGATCAGCCTGTCATTCAGTGCTTCTCTGTGTACTGACACTGCCCTGTGCAAAATGGATTTCTGAGAGTTAACCATCGTGTTCTTCTTTTCCAAAGGGTCTTCTGTAGGATTTCATTTGCAGAGCACAGAGGGTAATATCTAGGGTAATTCCAGGGCTTAGTGACTGTGATCTTTTGTCAACTCTGCTTGTGAGTGAAATTAAACTTGGTATGAACACCCACAATCTGAGCTTGTGCAACACAATTCCTGGCCAATGAGTGAAAAATCATAAACCTGACAAGTATTTATGAGAGAGAAAAATTAGATGTCATATTATAACAGGAATATATTCATTAAATCTATCATTTTCACAGAAACCGAGAATTCCCTCTTCAGTAAAAGGCTTTGAGTAGGTTTATAAAGTCAGATATTCTTTTACGAGTTGTAACTTTTTTATGCTAAAACACAACATGTTTAAATTCAGGTCAGTATTTTCTAAGGGAACAAATGACAAAAAAGGCTGAGTTAATGTGATGTTACAGTAGCCACTCTTGTTTTTGAGAGGGTGTTGGCCAACGTCTGTGAATCATCTTGTTGCAGCTGGAACCATACCTCGAAAAAACCTTACAAAAGCAATAAGCTTGGCAGGGGTAAACCTTGAATGTCAGTGGCCTTATGCTACTTCCCACCATCAGAGGATTTGATGCAGTAGGAGTATAGCAAAGACTTCAAAGAACAATTTCCAGTAGTCTCTCCCACACGAGCGAGATTGTTACTGGAAGAACTCGGGGTGTGAACTCCCCAGAGTCTTCTTGCCTGCCTACCGGAGCAGAAAGGTGTCTTTCTTGTCAGAATGAAGATGGACCCCAAAACTGAAAATCTGGACTACTTCAGCTTCTTGAGGGCATTCACTTATGCAGTCAGGTTTTCAGGAGTAGTGGTCAGTGTGGTGGTGATGTGAGGGACTGAATGCTATAAGTACACAATGTAATTAAGCTTCATATCCATTCATCAGGTAAAATTAATTCCACTGCCACTAGCAGTAAATCTTTGCCAGTGTTGAGCTTTCAGCACAAAGTTTTCCAACAGAAACAAAAGCACTGCATGAGACAAGTTATAGCAGCACATAATGGAGTTGGCCAGCTTGCTCCCTGGGAAGAGGCCCTGGCTTGCTGCAGCTTCAAGTCACCTCCTCAGCCTCCTGTGTAAACCTTTATAACCGATGAGATTCAGACCACTTTGGCAAAAGTGCAAGAGGTGGCTAAGCTGTCTGTGGGATCTAGTATGCCAATATGGATGGACAGGTAAGGTATGGTCAAGGTGGGGGAAAGACCAGGGTAGAAGCAAAGTGCAGGTGTATTTGTACCAGATGAATGTCACAAACCAATATCTAAGTATAACTGGGCTGGTGTTTGCAGGTTAGATTGGCACCTGCTGCTGACAGAGAAGAGCTTTGTGCTACTCCCAGCCCGGTGGGTGTTATATCTCTCTCTCTCAGTTCCCCTGCCTCTTGCTTCTTTCCGTATGATGGCATCATGCTGTGGAGAAGCTGCATGTATGGTTTCTGTTGCCCTGGTTTCAGATGCTATTGGTTAGAAAAACAGGAGGTTTGGGGTTTCTTTGGTTTCATTTTTTGTTTGTTTGGTTTGAGTTTTTTGTTTGTTAGCACTTAAAATACCTTTTAGTATGAGTTAAGTGACATTTGTAATCCCTGTGCTGAGGCAGTTTGCAGGGAGTTACTGTTCAGTTTTGCCGCAACCATATTTCCAGATACTACAGATGCCAATCCTTTGTTATTCTGGCACTCATTCTTGGGTAATTGTAAACTGTCCTGTACGGGATTTAAAGCTGTGAAGGGTGGAAAAAGCACGGATAGAAACTGAAGAAAGACAAAGGCTTTTACTGCTCAAATCCCTCCACTGCCTAGTTTTCTTTAACAGGTAGCAAACAAGCACAGTAGAGAAGCATGGGTTGCATAGGCACATGCACCCAGGTGTGATAACATATCATGGATGCTAATACGTAAAAACCTATAAAAGACTAAAAAAATCATCTGTACATGGTATGTGGGATTCATGTTAGACTCACGAAGTCAAGAAACACCTCTCGTATTTTAACAGAACACACAACTAAGTGTTTTTCATTGTTTGAGAACACGACTTACCTATTATACCTAGGAATATTGGCTCCTAAATGTATCTGTTTACAAATGGCGGCCTTGACTTTATTGTAAACTTAGCATTAGCATTAGATGTCCTTTCAGTGGAATTAATTCACCAGCATCATGAATAAATATGAAGTCTAAAAAAAGTACAGTCATATATGGCTGAGTAACTGTAGTTAAAGCCTCAAAAACCTATTTTTCAAAATGGAATTTAACTCTGTTGTCCAAATAAATCAGTTTTTCACTTAAAACTAATGAAAGCCTTTAGCTTTAGCTGTAACCCAAACATAAAACTCTTGAGAGAGAAGCTCTATGGTGTGAGAACTGACTTTAATAAATGTAAACCCTCACCAAATTATATAATTTTGTTTATTTGTCCATGGGCCACATTTAGATTTATCTGTGGAAACTTCGGTGTTTCCTATCACCCCATCACATGAAAAATGACAGTGTGTCTTCAAAAGAAAACTGGACCTCAGTCCTCTGTAAGGTTACATCTTGTAGTACTAATCAGTCATCATCCTTATGGTGTGCAGAGATCAAAATACAAAATCCTTAACTGTTCCTCTATTTCTGAACTTTTGAGTGCTTGCAGTAATACATTTTAATGTTCATCAGTGTGGCTGCTGGATAGGCAGAGTAGCGGTGACAAAGTCTATCACCACTTACAAATGTAACGATTAAGTTCAAAGCCTTGGGACAGGGTTGTTTGTTAACAAAGAGCGCTTGGAAACTGAGACAAAGTATAACAATCAGGGAGCAAAGGGTGATGTGTTGTGACAGCTAGAGGCATTGCGCTAATAGCCTGCTAACCCAGCTGGGACACCCGCTATTTGTATGTTTCTCTGTTATTCAGATTATTTCCTCCTGTGGTAAATGAGGGTTTAATTTGGGTTCTTCCTGTTTTACATACAGAAGTGAAAAAAAAAAGGTAAATAAATGAATGAATGCCATGTACAAGCAAAATACTTTCAGAAACCTGCCCAGGTTTCTTTTTGCCTGGAGAGAATGACCTACTTGATTTAACTTTTTAGGTCAATTCTAGATTTTCAAAAATTTTGGGAGTTTGATTTTTTTTTTTTGTTTACTTGGTTGTGGTGGCTGAATGGCAGCTCCTCTCAACCACCCAGCACAGAGTTTGCTGATTCTCAGGCTGGGAAATCCCATGGAAGGAGGAGTGGTGTCCCCTAGCCCGCCACAGTCCAGGCAGTGAGAAGCACAGGGTGCCCTCGGGACATGCTCAGCAAAGGTTGAATTACCTGTCAGGCCTTGAGGGCATGTGTGGCAGAGGGCACTTTGCTGGTGCCCTGGAATGGAGCAGCATGCTCCTTTTTGTTGCACGCTGTTGACAGCAGGACACTGGATACCCGTCAGGAAAATGGATAGCCTTTTAGATAGTGTGTTGTCTCTCCAAGTGCTGGCATGACACCTTCCCCCTTTCCCTCCCTTCTCCCTTTTTCTGTCAGTCTTCTGAGCGCTGAGCTTCAGTGCCCATCAGGAAGTGCTGCATGACATCCCGTAGTGGCTCAGGTGCTGATGTTCCTCCAGTCCAGGTCAGTGTCCCAAATACAAAAAGCGGGAGCTAGTGCCTGGTGGATCACTAGCTTCTGGAATGCTGGGTTACTGGGAGGGTCCTGAGCGGGAATGCTGGCAGCCTGGCAGGGGTTTGTGATGAACCTGCCCCGGCCAGGCTGTGCGTGTTGAAAGTTGCCTCCTGTGAGCTCTGCTGCCCTTCCTGGCCCCCATTGCTGGGATGGGTGTGGATGGTGGGGCAGTCCTTTCTCTTCACTTAAATGGAAATGTTCCTCCCCAACATCTTTCTGCTACCTAGGTATTTCTGTCCTTTCCTCTTGTGATGCAGTGGGCAAACTTCTAGGAAAAAAATACATCAAGGTTGTTCTTAGAAGTTGCCACTAATGCTCAGAGGTCTAAGGAGTAAAGAATTTATTTCCCTTCATGCCAAGGCTTGACATAAATGATTGGGGTGGGCTTGTGCTGTAGCCGTTCTCTTTGTCCGAAAGAAGTCTAAAGCACTGCAGTTGTGTCTTGACAAAGCAAGATGACATTAGAAAACTTTAATTAAAAAATATCTCTATTTTTAAAATAGTTTCTAGAAGACAGGCTCTGTTTCTCTTCCAGGCTGGTCAGGAGCTGAAGGTTCTCTCTGTGTGTCAGAACCACTTTGGGACGGATACAGGTGCAGCGTCAGTGAATTCGGGGAATGTGTAATAATCCAATTGGCTATCACCAAAAGGTGGCAGCGTCTACATCTGCTTTTCATTATAGCCCATGCTGCTACTTAAGCCAAATATCTTAGACTTAGGTGCAGTGGGAACAAGGCAGTAGCAATTGGTGCTGGATGAGTAACAACAGCAGTTCCACGTTTGCTTAGTCTTCGTGTTTTGTTGGCCAACCCAAATGAGGATAAATAGGCAGACAAACAGATTAATGCTAGTGATGGGCTCTGAGAAGCCATCGGCGTCTATATTTCATCTCTTCATGGTGGCCCCAAGCTAATCCCTGGGTCAGGACACTTCCACATCTGGGGATTCAAAGTCTTGGTCTGAGTGTGAGACTGCCCAGAAACAAGGGTGCTGGGAAGCATCGGCTCTGGTGTTTCTGCAGCAGGAAATGAGCAATGCAGGCTCAGCAGTGCTGTGTCACAAGATACAAAGCAAAACACTCAAGTTAGGCTATAAAGGAAAACACATCTCATGCATCCTGAGGAAAATAATCTTCCCCTCTCTCCTAGAAATAGCCTCTGCATAGCAAAAATAAAAGCATCTGTACATATTTATATTTTTGACTTTGCTAGTAAACCATTCTTCATGTGGTAAAATGACTGACAGTTGTCTTCAGATTTTGTCTCATTTTTAGTTATCATAAGAAAGACAAAAATATTTAGCCAGCTTGAATGAATTCTTTTATCTCTCCTTAAAGGATAAATTTTTGTCAGAGTCACTTAATGTTTTTCCTTTAGAGAAATATTCAGTAAGATTGCTCTGTTGCCCTTTTAATTTCCTTGTACCTTTTTCTGAACTGCCGTGTTGCCCCAAGGTAACACATTAATTAAATTAGGATAAAAACTATGTTTCAGTGCAGAAAAAGATTTGGGCATGTTTGTTTGTTCTATGGAGGTATTTTCTTTTTTGCTTTTTATCCTATATGGCCCTTCTGAAATGCAACACTGGCTGAAATCTTTGCAAACAACACTTTCCGTGCTGAGGCCTGATGTTTTAGTGCTGTTAAAATCAATAGATTCAGTTGTAACGGAGGAGAGCCAGATTTTGCTTTGAAAGTCTCTTACAGCAGTTTACCTGCAGAGAAGTCCTGGTACTGTGGGGTTAAAGTGTCTCTCTGTCTCACAGCATCAGCTGAAGTCAATGTTAATGGTACACTCATGTACTCAGAGACTGGCCTTTAGAATTTTATACGTACACTCAGAGATTATTTTCAGTTTCTGAATCTTATTTTCATGTTGTATAACAGCCTCTTGCTACAAAAAAGGCTATGCCCATGCCTTGTAGACAAGAAATCAAAGATTAGGGGCAAGCAGCCTTAGAAAATAACACACTCTTATGTGATTGCTTTTGTTATGTGCTTACAGGAGCAGTGTAAAATTTTACAAATGATGAGTATCATATGTGGAATCTCAATGAAAAATATTATAGACTTTGCCCCTGATCACAGCGTTACTAAGGTAATTAACTGAAAATAATGCTGCTTGTTGGGAAGGGTGTTGCCCTAGTCTTAGAAGTTCCCTGGGGTTTCCTCAACTGGCACCAAATCCATCCCTGGAACAATATAATGCACTAGTAGTTTTTGGATAGTGCTTTTGGTTTAGTATTAAGTAATTTAGACAGGAATTTGGAGTGATGTTGAATAATGATAATAGTGACCAAATGAATTGCTGGACCCACAGAAAAAGTTTTGACCAGTTTATAACTGAAATGAGACTCAAAAATATTTATGTATTACAACCCATTTGTGGCTCTTGTTCCTTAAGAAAAAGGATTATTTTGGCTAAAAGCTCATGCAATACTTTCAGTCTTTTCTGCTTTTAAATAACTATTATATCTCAATGCATAATTTAAATAAGTGGCTACTGTTTTCTTGTTTATGTTTATCAGAACATGCCAGGTTTATGGCACAACATGAAACAGCAAAACCAAAATGTGTTTATAGATCAGAACTTGTCATTTGTGACAAAATTTGATGGAAAATGTTTCTGAGATCTTTGCAATATTTTATCTCCTATTTCAACCTCTCACAGGCATCAACATTTAGCTAATTGTGTAGGTAATATTCATATGCATTGCAGTTTTTTCACATAAGTAGAAATGAAGTGGTTGAATCAAGATTATAATAGGACATGAGCAAGTCAACATTAATATAAAAAGTGAAAGATTTCATGTGAAGTCTTGAAACAGGGTTTGAATTTTTGTTCTGTTTTTTACAGTTTCTCGTCCTTATTTTAAAACGTTTTCAACAATAACAGTGGGAAAGAGGAATGCTCATTGTAGTTGTCTAATTTTTTGGATCAAGGTCTTCAAGACTGCCAAAATTCCTGACATTTCTTATTAATGACTTTGAAATTGTATCCCTGACTCAGTTCTTAGAAGCTTTAAGAAATGTAACTAGAAATTTCCCTTTTCCTGAAGGGAATTTGCAACCTTAACTGCACCATGAAAATAAATTCGGCAGGAATGGAACTTGCTAAGCCTCCCTGGCGAAAAAGGTAGGCTACCTTTCCCATTGCCTCCCATTTTCTGAGGGAAAAACCCCCAGACTCCAAACTCTCTAGTTTCAGCTATTTATATTCAGATGAAGAGTGGTGGAATACTTTGCAACTCCTTTGTTATCAACCCCTTCCCATCCTGGCCCACTATAGTGAAAAGTGTATACCTGTTGCTTAGGCCAGGAATCCTTGCTTTTCAATTATAACCTCTTCATAATGTCAAACCACTGGCTTAAACTCCAAGCTTATTTCACTCCATCAGTCTTAGAGTGATCTCTGCTTTTCACAAACAAGTAAATACTGAAAGCTCAAGGGGTAAAAAAAGATGCCTTCTTACTCTAAGACCCCTGAGCTCTTCCTCTTCCTACTTGATACTTGGTGATCACAGAAAACCTCTTGCCTACAGCTGTGCAAATAACCTTGCTTTGGGAGGAAGCATGGAGATGCTCCCAATGCTCCCTACCTGTATGCAGAAACTGCACCTTTATGGACTATCTATAGGAATAAATGCTGCCCAGCCCCACCTCCCTGATGAGTCTCTCCTTCACTTGGTGTCTGCTGTGATACTTACAGTACTCTCACTGTAGGGCTGATGGCAACCAAGGGTACTGCAGCTCCTAGAGGTCCATCCAGTGCAACCTGAATTCTCCTGTGTCTCTGTATACATGATACAGGGAGTGTTATGGGGTTTATTTCTTATATTGATACCGCCTATGTCTGAGCTGCAGAAATGGCACAGAGAGCACTTTAAATCTGGTTGGGTACCTGACAGCACAGCAATTAGCACTGTGGGAATGGTACAGGTTACAACAGTCCACCCAGGATGCTGGGATTTCTTTCAAGTATTCATTTGGCTTGGTCTGTAAGGTCTTTAGGTCATTGTCTTAACTGGACCCACTGGCCACATTAGTAATGTTGTATTAATCTTCGCACACTTTGCAAAATGCCATTCTAAGTGTGTGGGCAGTTGGTTTTGTCCAAGTACGCCTGGTGAATCATAGACTGTACTATGAAATTTTTTTGGAAGAACTGTCTGCTTGCCAGAAATGAGACACTTCTCTGTCCCTAGTCTTTTAGGGAAGGAAAGGAGCAAAAAGACAGGCAATGCATTTGGAATAACATATAAAGTCTGAGTAATTTTGTTTATTGAATTAAAAATGCCTCAGGCACAACCTTTATTTTTTTGGAATCACAACTTGATTCTCAGTTATCAAACTCTGGAAAGCCTCTCCCAAGTGCTCTGAAATGGTATTCGGCACTTTGGAAAATACCCAGAGTGATTAGGGAATATCCCAGGAACAGCAGGCTAACATTCTCCAAAACATCACATTTTAAATTTTTCTATGATTTTTAGCAGCCTCCAAGATTTTATTTTAAAGACCTTAAGATGAAAGTCACTTCTTGCATAATACTGCTTGTAATTACATCATGAAAGTGGAGAGCAACCTGACCTGAGATAGCTTCCTTTTCTGTTATAAATATAGCTTTCCCCATGTAAATCCATTTGCGTTTGCTTTTTTAAGTCGGTAGAAAGTTGCTCCCGCACAGTCTGAGGGCATGAATGCAAGTATCCTGCCTCCAGAGAGCAGCTGAAAACCCCACCTGTTCAGGCAAGCACTGAAGGAAGATGAGATTTCGGTGTGACTGGTTCGTGCAGATGCCCTCACGTATTTATCCATTCATAGCCTACGCTCCGTCTTTTCCTGCCACGCAGCCAGGATCGGAGGGAGGTTGAGCCTTTTCTGCCCTATTAACTTTGGCATGTTTGCTTTGCTTTTATCTCCCAGTCTCCTCTCCCCAGTAGCAACTGCCTTGCCCTCAGTCCGGAGGATGGCCCCATGACTCCTTTGTTTAACTGCTGTTATAAGCTGCTGCACAAATTGCTTGGCAGAGGGTGATTTGTAGTGACAAGACTTGAACCTTATCCCTGGAGATTCACCAGATACCTCTGCAATGCTCTGCATCTCTCAGGACGGGGAATAGGAAGCCCAGCTCCCACTTCCAAGTCTGATCTTGCATCATTCTGGCAATTGCATAACAGTTTAGCTGAGATACAATGGCATGTCCTCCTCCTCCCTGTTCTGTTAATGTGGCTCTGCTTGCTCACGGGAGCTGAGTGGCTCCCTCTTTCCTGTTATTTATGGATCAGTATGCACACAGTGACTTACACACATCCTTTAAGAATTATAGTGCTAGATCAATCAGATCAGTGAAAATGATTAATCTTTTAAAATCTTTTGAGGAGAGATGGGTAATTCTTAAAAGAAGAATCTATGGGGTGAAATTAGTCTTGTGTATGCCTTAAAGTGTCACAGTTTACCTCACAGTTTACAAATATTGAGAAAATGCCAGAGGATTAGTTTGGAAGAACATTTAACTTGCGTCTTCTTTGCTTTCAAATTTCATGTTTTTCTTCTGTTTATTTCTCATTTTTTCACTGAATCTGTGATACGTGTCAATTTTCTGTTGCAGACTTGTTGCTGTTCCCTAACTTTGCCTGATTTTCACCTCACATTTTGAAATCTGATGAAGATCGCATGATCTATTTTAGTTCTTGAACACTTGAAAGTTTTCTTTTTGTGACGACCTTGCTTTTATGTTTTTAAATTGCACCTGATACTTCTTCTTCCTGCTAGAACTAAACCAACACCTTTCTCTTTCCCACCATGCCTTAGGGTCCCATAATTTCAGACCCGATGTCTCCTTAGCCTCTCAAGCCTTTAAACAATAACAAAACAAATTTATAGACCTCCTCTCCTTATTCATCTTTCTGCTGCAGAAATACTTAAATGCCAAGCCAGAGGCATGTGAGTGTGTGGAGTTGCATGGCAGTCATGGGGATTTTTGGCCAACAGGCTGCAAAATTGCCAAGTGCCTTTTCTACTGCTCTAAGAGTGTGTTTGCAACATTTAAGCTGGCTATGGGAAGAAGCTGATGGAAGTTCTGTATCTGAATTTGTGATAAGGAGTCACCATGAGCAGTATCCCATTATTGTTCAGGACTAAATCCCAGAGATTGATTGAGCTTGTCCTAGTGGCCATGAGGTTACTTCCAGGTACATGAATAAACGAACATAATTTCTCTTACATCCCTGGATTAACCTTCTTATATTTTGCTGCTCTGATTATATTGGTGCTAAGATCCAGTGTATAGCCAGGAAAGTTGAAGATGTTGGTAATTTTCCTATCTTGTGATCTTGAAGTATGGGCAGAGTTGTCTTGGTGATAAAGTGAGGAACAAAAAGGGGTGTCTTCATATTTTCTGTTTCCTTCATTTCAGCCTTCAGGAAAAGACTTTTGGCTTTGACTTACTCAGGGAATGACTTACAGTTTCACAAGTCAGCTTTATGTTGTCAGAGCTCATGGCAGGCTGATGGCCTCAGGACTAAAAGCCCAAGAGAAATAAAACACCAATGGCTTTGAGTTAAGAGTTTCACTTATAGACTTGAATGCTTTCTTTATACTTGTAAGAATATATGCAAATTTTAAGAATTATGAGTGGACTTTGAGACTAAACTAATTCAATTTACTTTGAAAAACATAGCTAGGGTTTCTGTATGTTTCGCTAGAGAAACTGAGCATCCAGCCAAGTAACCAAACTAACTGATGTATGTCTGGAGAAAGTAAGTCTGGCCTTGGACATGACTGGTATTTTACGCGTACTGTGTCGGTGTATTGGTTATTTATACTGCAGGAGTGTTTCAAAGACCCACCAAAAAAATCATTGCCTAAAAGCAGACAAAACTGAAAGTTACTGCCTCAAGAAAAAAAAAATATTTTTTTACAACTTTTGATTCTCTGATAAATTTGGAATACTGAAAAATTGTTTGTTCAATGAATATATTGTTTCATTACATGCTGGGCACAGATTTCCTTTAGCACCAGGGACATTAAGGATGTCACATTCACTATATTTTTAAGATGCATGTAAAATGTCTTTGCTGAAAAAATTTAAAGAAGTTTTTCTTTGTGTGTGAAAAGTGTCACAAAATCACCAGCACAAAAGCACAGATGTTCTGTGGCTGACACACAGGCTTGGGAGCGCTTGTTTCGGCATCAAGATATTGTCTAACTACATAAAACAGCTAAACATTTTTTTTTTCTGTCAAAGTTCTAAAGAGATGAATGACAGGTCTTATAATAATGGTAAATATGCTTGGGGCAATGCAGAGGCCAAAGACCATGACCCTGCATTGGTAGAACACTGTTTTCTGGGAGAATCTTAAGAATTTTTAGTAGACTCAAACATGCATGGGAACATTTGGGATGGTTTCAGTTTTTTCTTTTTTTATCTCTTTGGAATAACTTATAAATATTTAAGAATGCCCCTGCGACATGTCTGGTCCTGTGTGAAAAAACTTAAGGGACTATATTTTAAAATTGTATCCCAAGTGTTTGTAAGGACTATTGTAAGATTAGAAATTCCCCCAAAAACATTCACTTATAACTGTGCTGGAATTCTTATATGTGACTAACAAGGAAAATACTGCTTTACAGGTATAAGATAATCCGCAGGTCTCAGAGGATGAAATAGGTGGAATAAAATGACCGAAAGAATCACAGAATTGTTTAAGCAGGAAAAGACCTTTAAGATTGTTGAGTCAAATCATTAACCCAGCACTGTCAAGTCCACCATTAAACCATGTCCCTAAGTGCCACCTCTACATTTCTTTTCAACACGTGCAGGGATGGCGACTCCACAACTTCCCTGTGCAGCCTGTTCTAATGCTTAATAGCTCTTTCTGTGAAGCGATTTTTCCTAATATCCAATCAAAACCTGCCCTAGTGCAGCTTGAGGCTGTTTTCTTGGGCTATTGCTTATTAAAAAAAAGACTGACCCCCACCTTGCTAAAAGCTCCTTTCAGGTAGATGTGGAGAGCAATAATGTCTCCCCTGAGCCTCCTTTTGTCCAGGCTAAACAACCTCAGTTTCCTCGGATGGTCCTCATAAGACTTGGACTCCAGAGGCTGGCTCCACTGCCCTTTTCTGGACATGCTCCTGCACCTCAATGTCCTTCTTGCAGTGAGGGGCCCAGAAGTGGACACAGCACTCTAGGTGTGGCCTCAGCAGTTCCATGTAGCGGGGGACAATCAGTGCTCTGATCCTACTGGACACACTATTTCTGATACAGCTCAGGATACTGTTGGTGGTCTTGGCCACCTGGGCACACTCTGGCTCATGTTCAGCTGCTGTCAGCCAGCACTCCCAAGTCCTACTTTGAAGGGCAGTTTTCCAGCCACTCTGCCTCAAGCCTGTTAGTGTTTGCTGCATGGGATTGTTGTGACCCAGGGCAGAACCCTTGTTTAACCCTTCGCCTTGTTGAACCTCATCCAAATGGCCTCGGACGATGGATATAACCTGTTCAGATCCCTCTGCAGAGCCTTACTACCCTGCAGCAGATCATCACTCCCATCCAAATTAGTGTCATCTGCAAACTGACTGGGGGTGTACTTGATCCCCTTGTCCTGATCATTGATAAAGATTTTAAAAAGGGCTGACCCCAATACTGAGGCCTGGGGAACCCCACTAGTGATTATCTGCCAGCTGGATGTAAATCCATTCACCAACACCCCCTGGGCCCAGCCACCCAGCCAATTTTTTCACCCAGTGAAAAATGCACCTGACCAAGCCATGAGCGTACAGTTTCTCCAGGAGAATGCTGTGGGAATCTGTGACAAAGACTTCAGTAAAGTTCAGGTAAACAACATCTGCACCCTTCCCCTTACTGGACAGGACTGTTGATATAGATAGGAAGTGATTTGGTGAGAACTGCCAGCTCCCTCAGCACCCTTGGGTGGATCCTATCCAGCTCCATAGGCTTGAACGTGTCTAATTAGGTTTCTTAATTTTCCTCCTTGGATTATGGGGTCTTCATTCTGCTCCCTCTGTTCCAGCTCAGGGGGCTGGGTACCCACAGAACAAGTGTTATTTATTATTAAACACCGAGGCAAGTAAGATATGAAGTACCTCAGCCTTTTTCTCAGGCTTTGTCGCTCAGTATCCAGTAAAGGATGGAGATTTTTAGCTCTCTTTTTGTTGCTAATGTATCTATAGAAACACTTTTTATCTTCTTTTATGGCAATAGCCGCAGTAATAAAGAACAATGGGAGCTGCTTTGCAGGCCAGATTGAAGTTTCAGTGCAGAACTAAGTGGCACAGCAGGAAAAGAACACCGATGCACGTATGTGATGAAGGAAGTAAATATAAATGAGGCGACACTGGCACTTGTCACTGAAGGTATGTTAATGTTTAAATGTCCCTGCAGCTTCCTTGAAGGTTTGGATCAGAACAGAGTCTACACTCAAAGCTGAGCTGCAGTTTAACACAAGCAAGCTGTCAGCAACTTGGTCACATCATCGAAGCTCATATAAATACACCAAAATAACTGAGTTGTTCAGTGTCTGAAAAGTATCAAGGGGATTTATCAGTCACAAGGAGATAGGAGTGAGCCCACAGTGATCTAGTTGTTCGATGTGCTGCTTAATGGTGATATAAATTTGGTTACTGGAAAGGGGGACTCACCAAAAAAAAAAAAATTATGTTCACACATGAACTGGAGTGAACTCAATTGCATGTAGCATGGGGAAAAACTCTTCAATAGCATGAGATTGTTGATGGTTTTTGTTTTTATCAGATGCCTTTTTAGCTTAATTATGAATTTCTAAAGAACCTCTAGAACTTCTCCTCGAAATAGGATAATTTTTTTCACCAGCTGACCTTTATTTCCAGCTGTTTACTTGCAATAATCATAGAATAGCACTGATAAATCCACTTCATAGCATTCTCTGAACCCCAAGTAAATCTTTCTAACCATATGCAAGTCCTTAAGCGTTTATTTTACCAACATATACAAACATATGAATATCTCCATACTATCTCAAGGGTCACAGAAATCAGCTGAATTCCTTCTGCTCACATCACTGAACATCTCCTGGAAGCTTAGAATACTAAAGAGGACTAGATTGTCTCATCGCAGTGCCAACAAAGTATACAAGAATGTAACAGAATATAGGCAAAGTGTGGAATTGTGTTGAGTGGTACCAATTTCCAAAATTTGTGATTGGAATAATTAGGTGAGTTTTTTTCTTTGTTTATTTGGGTGCTTTTGTTTGTTTGGTTTTGTTTGTTTGGTTTGTTGGTTTTTTTCGGTTTTTTTGGTTTTTGTTTTAAATATGGCACATAATTTCATTTTCGTACTGCTGGGAATATATTTGGATCTTTTGGAATGAATTGAAAAAGCACATGTTTTTATACCTTTAGATGAATCTTTTGTTTAGATGTATACATCTTGACAAATGTTTTAGCTTCTGAGGGAATGCACTCTTTCATCTACTGCTATTTATTAATGTAGCACTTGAACATTTTAGTCATAATATCATGACACCTAGTGTTCCTTTTTGTATTTTATTTGTGAGCAAGGCAGTGCTATAATCTTACACATTTAGGCAGTTTTAGGTCTGTCTTGTTTTGGTCATGTCCGTAAATGAGCCCTACAGCAGAGATGGTCATCCAGCATGCATGGCAGTTATGCTTTTCCAAAGACTTCAGCACTTGTTTCCTTGTTTGTAAGGAATAACAAGCCATAAAAAGCAGAGAAAGCAGAAGGAAGATCCTGTTGTACAGTTTCTTTTACTCAAAGCTTTTGTAATCCTCCCTGAAAGCTACCAGCCCTGATTGCTCCATCCTATGCCAAGGGAGCAATGGAACTGCAAGAGGCTGCTCTGTCTGCTGTGAATGGAGACGTGGTCTCTGGGTAAGGGAGAGTAGATGTGTGTCCCAAGGGGACAAGTGTTTGCAAGTGTCCTGTCAAGGAGCAGGCTGTCTACAGTGACAAAGTGATGGTTTGCAACACCTGAGGACAAACCAGATGGCTTCCAGACCTCGTGGCAATTATCGTGTCCACTCCCTTTCACAATGTAAAAACTTGCAGGCTGAGGGCTAGGATGGAGAATACTTTCCAAAAGCCCAAATGCTGGCCATATTTCAGTTGAATAGGTTATACACAGCACTTGCAGTATTGCATTAGAATATTTCTACTTAACTTTTTTCAGGTAGTTTGGTGTGAATTGCTTATTGTGTAAGTCCAGCATTTCTTCACACTTATTCATGTCACATTGATTTTTATCTCTCAGTAGCAGAGAGAAGGAAGGTGGGGACTATTCTCAGGATCTGGTGATGGTGGCAATGTTTGTCTTCAGCTAGCACACAGGCGCTATTGCTGAACATGTTTCCAGACCTTAAGATGACTGTTTAATCAGCTCTCAAACTTTTTGGGTAAATAATGGACTAGAATCACTTGCTTGACACTAGTACTGCTATTGTACTTTCTTACTTGGAGAACTGTCAGATTGGACTGGACTCAGCCATGTTTGCTGTTGGAGTTCCCAGTGTTTGTTTAAAAAAAGAATATTCTGAGAGCACAAGAGGTCTGTTATCATTTTCATCTGCATACATAACTTTCAATGACTGTAATGGGAAATACAGAGAGGGAACAGATTGCCTAAGAATGTCTGTCTTTAAAGCAATTAGTTTGATAAATGACCTGACTGAGACTGGTCAGAAAGAGAACAGAAGAGAGACTTATCTATGAAGAGGTACCAAATCACAGCGACAATTCAGGACTCCTCTGCTTTAGAAAAGATGTGAAGTTTTTGTGTCTATAGAGCTTACTTTTTTCTGGTACTGATCTATGCTTTTGAAGCCGTTGGAGCAGTTGCTGTTATTCTCTGCATTTAAGGCTAAGGGAAATGGAGGCAGGCTTCAGGGGTTCTCCAAATAGAGAAGTCGTAGGGTTTTATCTGACGAATTTCTGGGGGTTCTTCCATTCATTCTCTGCTGGACTATTGGTTACTGGGCTGAGGGGGACGAGCAGCATCCCAGGCTACATGTAGGTTATGCAGATGCAATAATTTTGAGAGGATTCAACTCGGATGTCCTTCAGCTACCTGGCTCAAGCTCATGGTGTGATGCAAATGTCACATCAGATGACTCGTGTCACTATGAGCTGTTGCTTCCGTAGAAAACGATTGAAAATTAGTGATTTTAGTGAGATTTTACACAAATAGGTCTGTGTTATCTGATGCACAAAACTTAAAGGAATGCTGGGAATGAAGTCCTGTTTTCTGGTTTTCCCCACTGGTTTCTCAAGTGATCTTCAGATGCTCAGGAAAGACAAGTACTGTAAACAGTTCAACATATAAATGACAACACATACTTTAGTTTCTAACATCAATAAATAATTAAAAAGATATTTTAGTTTACATTTTCATATTTTCAGGGTTTCTACCAACAGAGCTGGTTTGTTTTTTTTTTTATTTCCTGTCTGTGAAAGAACAGCTGGTTGGGGTAGATTGGTGCAATTCTTTGGTGAAATACTTTTCCATTGATATGTGGTGTTTAACAAAGAGTTGTTTTTTAAAAAAAAAAAGTGCTCATCCCCTTAGAATTCTTCAGGGAAAAAGCAACAAACACACAAACCTGTAACCACGGTTATTAAGTTCAGTTTCTTAATTTCAGAATTTTGATATTATAACCTCAGATTTCAAAATGAAAATGTAGAAAAAATGCTTTTAAAATTTTAACTTTCAAATTGCTGGGAAATTATTTTCAATGTGTTTTCCTTTCCATTTGGGGCAAATTCCAGGATATTCAGATTTCCTGTGGAGGATAAATACTGAGTATAAACCAGTAGAGGACTCAGTTTTATCTTGAACATTCAAGATTGTATTCAAGAAAATGCTTGCATTATACAGAATTATTGAGGAAATGTTACAGGTCTGTGTGCAGCTCTTACTTTTGTGAGCCTTTAAGAATATCTTTAATTCAATTTGAGTCAGTGAAAGAGTTGTGAAGTATGACCTTTGTCGTTTAACAACACAGGGAAACCCAATGGGAAGAGAGGTGTAGTTTCCCATGAAGTGCAGGAGGACCCGTAGTGTTGGGTAGTAAGCTGAATGTTACATTTTTTAAAAGCCAGATTTTCAGTTCTTATCCCTATTCTTCTTCTACCCCTTCCTCTTTGCTGTGGCACCACTTAGATGAGGGTTTCAAGGAATCCCAGCAACAAATGCAAATACATTAATGCATTGAAAGAGGAAAGAGGATTTTTCAAGAGAAGTCTTGGTTCCCAGGTTCCTCAGTTTTCTCTTGAATGCGTCATGTCCTTTGATTCTTCCTCCTTGGTTTTGCCTGTTCTAAGTTTAGCTCATGATAACCTCTTACAATTAGAGAAACCTGAGTGGCAAATAGTAGGGTCCCAGGAGGTTGCAAAAATCTGTTCATCAGGATCTCATGGCGTAACATGGCCTCTAAAGTATAATGTGTTTAGATGCAAAATCTTCATCAGCCAAACGAGATGGGGACTTACACATTGCAGGTTTTGTGCATTTGTGTCAAAAATGTGTAAATGAACACAAATTTCTTTCCGAAGAGTTATGGCTCATCCAAGGCTCAATGCTCTCTCTGTGTTTCTTACTGAATCAACATACTGTCACGGCATTTCCTTACTAGATTTGCATTTGCAAGCTGAAACATGATTTAAAACTAAAAACCACATCTATATGACAAGTTCTTTTGCTTGTGCTTGTGACACCATAGATCAAGACCTGTTGTGGTCGGGTTTTTTTTTTGTGAAAGGGGAGAGGAATGCTCATCACTAGAGATCCAGTACGACTTTATACCCAACAACCTGAGGGGTTTTTTTCTGTCTCTCATGATGCTTGTTCCTCTGTGGACAGTCTAATTCTTTGCTTTTCTTTAGTTTGGGTCTTACCTCCTTTTGGCTTGTTGCTTGTTTTTTCTTCTCAGCAAGACTGTTCATTAAGTTGCAACTAAAGTCACGAAATGCATGTCTAAGTCCCAAAACCTCTTTACATCTGGAGTGTATTCACCTTTTTTTTTTTTTTAAATAAGCTTATCTCCGGTCATCGACATGATGCCTGTTTATGGATACGTGCTGGCTCCTTTCTGAGTCAATATGAGTTTTCCTATTGTCTCCAGTGGAAGTTAGGGTTGTGCACTTGGACATAAAAAGTTTGATGGGGTCTTTAATTAAGTTTGTGAAAATCGTTAGGGGATGATAACCTTTCATCCCTCCTGACCTCAGCTGGATTTTGAACTGGCTACCTAAAGGTTAAAAATTCTGTATTCTTTTTGCAACGCTTTGATCCAGGAAGCCCATTTTATTTTCAAATCCTTTAAATTTCCCGTTTTCTGGCTTCATTTTAAATAGCAGTGGGTGGTTCTTCTGCTTTAATTTCCTGCTCGTCATTCTTCTCCATGCATCCCCTCTAAACAAGGTTGCTTGTGAGATTCAGTCCAGTTATTAGGCAGCCTTGCTATAACACTCCCTTTGAGGCTTTGTCTTCTCTAGAGTAGACAAGAGAAGATCTTTGTGCAGAAGAAGTCTTGGATAATGCAGTTTTGTGTGCTGAGAAACACTTGAATAAATCCCATATCTTGGGCTTTAGCGCAGTTTGGAATCTGCTAAAAATGTCCAGTCAGAAATTAGGAGAAGGAGGTTAAACTGACTTAAGGAGAAGGCTAGGAAATGCAAGCTAAGCCATTCTGCCACTAAAAAAATTTCTCCCAAATCTTGTGAAAAAAGTTTATGGATACTTCAGCAATTCTCAATCCTGCCATCCAATCTATAACCTGATACCAAGGTGTCTGCCCATGTTTTACACATCAGAGATTTGGTCTGAAGTTTGGGTACTCTGAAATAAGGGGAAAATTTCTCATTTCTTTCCACAGAGTTTGGAAAAGAGGCTTTCTGATTCACACAGTTGACCTGCCTGTTCTGGGATAAAAGCCTTCTTGTTAGATTGCAAGATATAAAAAAAAAAAAGAACTCTGCTTTCAGTCTTAGCTGCAAATCTTTTTGGGGTCAAACTTGCCTTATTTACTTTGAATTCCAGATCAAGATGGAAAGCAGCAGTGAAATGTACTCAGACTCTCCAGGATTCCTACCTGACTTTAGTCTGGATTAAAGTTTGGGTAAATTGTTAATTTTCCTGCATGGTTTTGCTTATCCTGTTGTAGAATCAGAACAATTTACATTGGAGCTGCAGATCATGACTGGGTTCTAGCCTTGCAGTGTCCTGAACTCAAACCCCAGATGCTAACACTATCAAAGTCTCAAAAGCTGGAATACACATTTGGATTCAAAGCCAAATGTTGTGACTTGTATTAATTTTTAAATATACTAGCTGAGCCTATCCTTCCTTCTCCAACACTTTCTAATTTCATTAGCAAAAATACCCACTTACTCTTGTTGATGAAATAATTGAAATTAATTAAATGTTATGACTCTTTTGTCTTTCTTCTCTGCTGTATGTTGATTCTTCTCTAGTGTGTTGATTTATTGAAAATAAAATCATCTTTTTCTGGTATTCTGTTCTCACAACTGCAAAATCCTACCTGATCTTTTGTTAACAAATTGATCACTCCTTTAATAGTTTTAAGCTTTGAGTTTGACTCTTAAGTGTCCAAGTAAATCCTAAAAACCAAGGCTGATTCCATTTATCTATCACTGATCTTTTAACGTGTGCAATCACCGTTACACTGGGAAATACATGGGGTTGGGGTAACCATCAGTAAGCCACCAGTTTTAATGCCTTTTCTAGCCTTGAAAGATTCTTATACCTTTTAAGCATCTTATCGCTACTACAATACTGATCTTTTTAACCTTTCCACTAATTATGTTTCTAAAATCTTGAAGGCAGTTTTTCAGATAAATCCTCTTTCATTGCGTTAAAAGTAGTCTTCTTTTGGTGACTACAGCAGCCTGCAGGAGCTGTAAACGGTAGCAATTCGGTTGGTTTCTTGGCTATAGATCAAGAAGCTGAAGGGTAACGATTCTGCAACTTGTAAAAATGAAAATTCTGGTAATAATTTTCATCTTCTTTTTTTATTAAAAGGAAGAAAAAAATTGAACAACTGAAAAAATATTCATAAATATAAAGAAATGCTTGTTCTTTGTACAGTGATTTTTGCAAACCACTAAGATGAATCAACCATTTGCATGTTAAACTAAAGCTGAAGAGAAGATGTAAATATTCCAGACATTATTTGCTCTTCAATAGGAAGCATTGAAGGGGTGTGAATTTTTTTGTTTTTCCTTATCCTGCTTTTCTTTTAGTTTCCAACTGAATCTAATGAGCTTCTGCATTGTCTGAAGTCACTGAATTTTCATTCATGCAAGGAAACAGTCTCATTCAATGCAATAGGAAATCCTTTACACAAATGTAGCCTACTTTTACTCCTTAATCAGACTCAAATAGGACACCAAAAGCAGTGACATTCTCACATCCCAGAAAAACACAGAATGGGATGGGTGGGAATTCTTTGAAGTACCACAGTATCTCCTTCTTCAGTTAGTCACATTAATAACTTTGCTTGAACAAAACCAAGGCTAGGTGATTTATATGGTGGAATGCTGCTCAGCCTGTCTCAGGTTCAGTAAATGTTTCACTGCACAGTAAAGTTACTGTGGCAGTACCCTGTAGCAGTTTTTAAGTACAATTTTGCATGCTGCTGCTATGAAGGTAGGATGCTTACAGTTAATAAAGGTGAGAGAACTGACAGAGGAAAATCCCTCTTAAATTATTTACCAAAATGTTGCTTTTGGTTTAATTGCCTTCGAGAGTTGCTACTCAAACTAATGTCTGTCTTAGTGGTAAAACCTCCAAAAGCATTTCGTGTCAAAACTCAGTTTTAATTCAGAGTCGCATTCTTTTATCATTTTTCTGTAGATTCAATCAATAAACAACAAATAGTCAAAAGAGGTAAAGGAGCCGTCTTTGATTCTACCTTAGAAATGAAGATCTTAAAAATTCTGGTTGTGAGCATGACAGTTTTAGAACTTGCATGAGGAAGAAGAAATAGTTAGGAGAAATAAGAAACATTTGCAACTTTTTGCTTAGCAGCTTAATTTCTCCATGTTTGTTTGCACTCCATCTAATTTCTGAAGGTTTTACAGCCTGTCACTTGATACATTCATCAATCCTGTCCAGAATTGCTAATGTTTTCTTAACTGAATTTTTGAAGTCATCTAGTCAGTCAACAGCTCTGCCTCAAACAAACCCTCTCAAGTTTGGATTTCTTGCAATTTAAAGGTGCACTACAGGCAACTTCAGAAACCTAGAGATTTCTTTTGTTTGACAGACTTCACAATATTGGAGAAGAGTCCACAGAAAATCCCCTTTATATAACACTAGACATAATTCATGGAAGAATCAAGCCAATAAACCTGCCAAAGGAAGAGAGCCAGCTTCTCTGCTGTGTTCCATCCCCTTCTGCATTGACCTGGGGGAACAGGAATGATTAGTTTTGTGAACATAAACTTACACAGTTGATATCATTTTGGGACATAAGTCATTGCTGGTACACAAACCCTTTGTTTTGAGGCAAATAAAAACATGATATTGAAAAAATACAATTTAGAGGATTTACACAACTACTGCACCTTTGAACCTAATGCTTTAGAGGTAAGGATATGGCTCAACCCAAATTGTGCTTCAGTCTCTGCTGCGTATACGTCAAATATCTGCTAATGTCTACTGAGGGCTGATTCATTCCTGTTTTCATATGTCCCTCTCCTACCATACAAATGCAGGACTTCTCAAGCATGTTGCTAGCTAGGGACTTAGCTGTGGCCTTTCCCCATGGACTTGAGATCTTATGGTTTTGTAATTTCAAGGGGGGGAAAGAAATTTTTCACCTTTTTTGTCATATTGCATAAACCAGAACTATTTTAAGCCAGTAAATTCAACTTAGGTATTACAAAATTGTCCCTTGTAAAATCAAGGGATGGGTTGGGCTTGTGTTTGGCCAAACTCTTTGAAGTTTCTCAGTGTTTTGACACATCTAACAAAATCCTACACGTCGTGTAAAGCTGGAAAGGTATCACAAGAACCAGTAATGTTAACAAAATAAACCAATAATAACTGAAATGCAAATTTAAATGCGTGATGAAGGTAGTATAAAATACTTAAATACACATTGTGCTATATTGCTTATGATTAATTTAAGGGCAGAAGAATTATAGCCATCTATGCCTTTAAAAATCAGGTAAATGGGATTTTTCACCATGATAACTGAGTGTCCAGAAAAGAGGAGCATAATGGTAGTGCATGCAGAGTTCAAGTCCTACCAAATGGCACTGGGGTTAAACTCTGGGTATACTGCCCACTGTTTAAATATGAACTACTCTAAAGAAAGATACAGAAGTTTAAAATAACAGCATGCAGATTTCTTTATAGAATTTAAAGAATGAAAAACACTTGGAAAAATATCAGCAGGCAGGGGCAGGAAGAACAAACGGTAACCAAATTGGTTCCTGTGACAAACCATAACATTTACTTTAAAGCATCAGCGTGCTAGTCAGTAAAAGTCAAGCTACTACTCTTTTAATAGATCCCAGGCCTTCTTAAACTCACTGGTCTGCAAGTATTACCCAGGTCAAGAGCAGGTCAAAAAGTGAAAACCCATGTGAAAGTAAACTTTAAATATCTGCTTTTGAAGAGCTATAGCAGACTGTCTCTGCTACAGTAAATATATTTTCTCTGTTTGTATGATATTATACAGTATACTGGACTTACAACATTGATAATTTCTGCATCATTTGTTCAGTTAAGAATTAAGAATTTCCCTCATTATAGTTTTGCATAAGCCAAATTTATTTTAGTCTTAAGGTTTTGGGGGATTTAATTTTAAATGTCATGGCATTTGACTACAATTTTTTTACAGAGCATATCACCATTATTTACTGTAACTTCCACTCCATTGACCAGACCATGTCTCTCAGTGAAAGACCTCTTTTTTAGCTATGTGTATACAAGTGCACTTATGCAAGTTGAATTTCTAGGCTTGGTGCCTGATGATAGAACAACACCAACATCCAGGGAGCTGAAAATAAAATCCTGGACTTAATTCCAAAATTTCAGACAATACTGCAGTGATACAAGGCATATTTTAAAAACCCCTCTTCCCTTTTTGACATCACTCGAATACTATGGGTTTTGTTTTGGTGTGTTTGTTTTTATTTTTTTTCTGTCTTAAAGATTTAAAAATATCAGTGTTGTATGTTGGCATTTTCAATTTTTGATCTGACTCCTGTTCAGAATTGATGTTTTCTTTGAGCTGAAACTCTTGTTTCCCCTCAGAGTGAGGGGAATCTGACTCCCCGTCTTGAATTTATTTGCCTAGTAGAATGTGTATTAATTTAGCCTGCAATACACTTGCTTCAGCTTTTGCTGGAGTGAAAGGTCATACTCTGAAGCTGGTTTTCATTTTGTTTTTTATGTGTTAATGTAATACCTTATGAATTACCCTGGATTGTTTTTCTGACAGCTAAAAAGCATAATCATTTTTCCTTCCAGGAGGACTGAAAGAAAAGCAATAATTCCTATTTGGGAGATGATTTAAATTGTTTTGCCTCATTTTTGTTCCTTCTTATGTAACTAGTGAGTGAGATTCTGGCTCTGTTTAAGTTGGTGGCAAGGCTCCCACAGATTTCCATTGGGCCAGGCTATTCCTAACTGTTATTGTAGTTCTCAGGGCTGTTATGCTTGCACATGAAATCTTTGCCAGCTCAATTAAATAGCATAGATCTGAAACGAGCTGAGCTGTTGTTTTGCTGCTCCACAAGGGCCCATTCTGCTGTTGTTATGGAGGCAGAAGTCCCAAAAAAGGGACTTACCAGTCTTTCGAGAATGATGAGGCTTAAGAGGAGGAAAAGTAATGTAAACTCTGTCTTTCATGAAGTTGTCTTCAAGTTTGATGCAAATTTGTGCTAAATATATGCCTGAGATGGGACAACAAAATGTGAAATTATAAGTGATGGAGCAGATACAACCTGTGTTGGAGAGTTTTGTCTTTGCCTCTTGCTCTCTTGGTATTCGACTAATGATATGTGTTTTGTTTATTGGTTGGGAAAAGGAAGATTGGATGGATACCTAGGGAAGTAGATATTATGCCAGCAAATATATGATTTTTGTCTTGTTTGTTGCTATTTTTGAAAGTTGTGATGCTTCAGATGTTTAAAATAAGAACACGTGCAGTTGCAAATTAAATTTCCAGAAATCAGAGAGGAAACTGAAGTTTGGACAGAAGTTTGGGTCAGGGTAAAAGAACTGTTCTTTGTGTTCAGAAGAAGAGAGCAAAAAGCCAGAACCAGACACAGGTGGATGAATCCAGACTGCTGCACAAGATGCTTCTAATAGAGGTCACAGTTGCCTGTCTTCAGTGCATTTTGGAGAAAAACTCCACCATTAATTTTGCTTCTCCAAATGCATGAGTGTTAGAATGGAAGTTCCCACATAAATGGTGGGAAGTCGATGAAGAAGAATGTCTTTCTCGGGGACAAGTATAATTTGTATAATAGGGTCAATTAGTTTTGCACCTTTTCACTACTAACTTTAACTCCCCTTTAGATGGTTGACTTTTCTTTATTTTTTTCCAGTGAAGCTAAATCTTCTCTTTAATGTCCGTATTACATTAGGCTTTTACCATTTCATAATAGAGAATGAATTTGGAAAATATGTGTTAGATCCATATCAATATGTAGGTGCTACATGTGGGCTTTTCTGAAGGAAAAGGCAAGTAAAATGCCAGCTGGGACTGAGAAAATTGTTTCATCTCCTTCCTCCATCCCGGATATTTAAGTGCATTTAGATACTGCTCAGGTCAGCATTGCAGAACCTAAGTAATGTAGGAACTGAAATATCTCAGGAGAAAAGCACAGCAGTATCTAAAGTGAGAGCTAGAACCTGAGCTCCTGAATCAAGCACCATGTCTCTGCAATCCCTGCATAGTGGCTGCTGCACTCTGCATGCTTACAGACCTTCCTGGCAACCTGGTGGGCAACTGGGTGACCTTAAACTGCCCAAGTGTTTGCACCTATCCAGGAATGCACTTTCACAACAAGGTCAGAAGTGCAGGCTGTGCTTGGCTGAGACAAACCCTGTCTTCAGCTGCGCAGGGATGCTCAGCGTGCTCCGGCACAAACAGGCTCTATCCAAACTGCGAGGGCAACGCCATCTTTCCCTCAAATTTCAGTCAGGTGGAGGCAGAGCTGCTGACAGCGTTGTGCAGAGCGACTCCTTGCACTGATGGCTGGTCAGAGCCCCTTCCTCCTTCTGTGGAAATGTAGCGATGCTTCTTTTTGAACTTGGAGAAGAGTAGAGAAGATAAATACAGGAAAGTTTATCACAGCATTGAGAGTCATATTGGTCATACAGTGTTTCAGTAGTGCCCAACATCTCAGTGCCTTTGGACAGCTGATCAGAGTAAACTTTAGAAATTACCTGATTTCAGAGAACACATCAATCAGGTGTGGATAGCAACACAAAAATGAAAACAGATGGAATCATTAATTGTCTCTGAAAACTGGTAATTTTTAAGTCTCAGGATACATGTATGAATGCACATGCTGAACCACCTTTGCTACCTGTCTTATACTGTGGAGTTCCAAAGCAGGTACCCAAGTACAGCACCAGTCCTCATAAAAGACCTCACTCTCTGGTAATGTAGTTGTCTCCTAAAGTTTTGGGGGGGTTTTGTGCTGGGTTTTTTCCCTCCTCTTTTTTTTTTTCCCCCCCTGAATGTAGGCTTGCTTACACTTTGCTGGAGTAGCAACATGGATTATATCCCACTAATTAAACGATAAGGGTGTACGGCTTTTCTGGCAAAATGGTGCTCTCTATTGCTTTGTGTCCCAGCCAAGCGAGACGTACCTGCCGTGTTGCACTTGGTCACTAGTTCTGTGTCTACCATAAGGATTCCTGCTGGTGTGGATCAGCTAGCCACGGGTTGGGCTTCTTCAAAATGCTTTATGCCGCTCTTGCCCTCTGTTTATACACATACATGATTTATGTATCAGTGCTGAACTGGAGACAGTATGCTCACATGAATCCATCCAGGTACTTGTTTTTCTTTTCTGCAAAAAACCTCCACGTAAATAGAACTTTATTAGCTATCTTTTCAAAACTTTGTCAGTGATTGCAGCTTTAAAAATAGAAATGTTTAAGTAAAGATGCATATTTTAAGGCTGTTTTTTGTCCAGATTTCCCAGAGTTGCAAGTGAAGGTTTGTTTCTCTGAAACATCCCTTTTGCCTATGAAGATTAAAATTCAAATGCTATCTTTATTTTTCTTTCGCTTCACTCTTCTTTTCCTACCTGTTTTTCATTCTTACAGCACTAACATTAGTGTGAAACCAGGCAATGAGGAGTGAATTGTATATCCTTTTGCCTATCACCCCTCTTCTGTGATCATCTAGTTCATAGATGTTTTCAATTAGCCTGCTGTTTGTTTTGCCTTGTGATCTCGCCCAGTCAGTATTTAGACAGTGATGCAATGTATGTACAATCCCTTCAGGTATTTAACAATACCTCTTTGCACTTTGTCGAGCTTCTTCACCCAAATGTGCCTTGAATGCCTTTGCAGCAGTGAAGGCAAATTAATTTCAAGAAACTACAATAATAGATTTTAAAAGTCTGTACTTTCAGGTTCACAGTTTAAAAAGAAAAGCGCAAACCTCCCCTTCAACAGTTCAAACACAAAAAAATATCCAAGCTAACAGATCTACTTTATGGCTTACAGGTATGTTTTACCTAGGTTGGCTAATAGTTTCTGTGTGGAAAATTGGAGTGTGGGCTATTTGTTTACAGGGATCTAAACATGTGTATTTTTATAACTTCTCTGCTGTCATAATGAATTACCAGCCATAAGCTGTCCTTTGTTGGTTTTCGAGAAAATCAAATGAAACCCAGCAGGAGCTCCCAGAGTGCATTGTCCAAGAGTGTAAAAATGCTGTGTTGATGACAGATCATACTGTTTTTATTAAAGCTAAGAACACTGACTTTACTTTGGTTTTTGACCCTAGTGCTTTACTGTCAAGGTGATTTTATTTCTACAAATTTTCCTTCTGCAGGCCTCATCAACGATTCACCATAAAACATTAGACAAATTCCCATCATCTGTATATGATTAGAGCAGGTTCTGTTGTGCTGCTTGCCACAACTTAAAGTGATGTTTTTCAGCTTTTTCTGAAAAGGAGTCAGTTTACCAGCCTTCATTCATAACACAATGTCTCCTTGTTTTCGTATCAGTTTTCTTTGGTTCTTTTTAAGCTGATAAGAACATAATTGAAGGAATTTTAATGCATTATTTGCTAAAGACTGCAACCAATTTTTCAATTCTACTGTCTAAAAAATTTTAGCTTAAAAAAAATGGTTTTGTACAAATGCCCAAATGCCTGATGGATGAACAGGATGTACATGTGACAGTCTGCTCTGAGAATAGTATAAGCTTATTAAAATACTGTTGAAAAAAATCTTCTCAACTTAAACACATGACATCATTGCAAGCTCTTGCATAGAGAGTTTCAGGTTCTTTTCTACAAGAATTTCTCAAGTGAATAATAATCTAATCTTACACCAAACCCAGACCAATGCCAGACTCAGAATAATTAATTATACTGCTGTAGATTTTCCACAACTCTATTTACCCAAACAATTAATTTAATACAATATATGTGTATCAAAACTATATTTTTATTCTTTTCAAATAGAAATATTTTAAGAATGGAAACAAGTTTTTCACAGAACCGTATATATTGAGTAGTTTTTCAGCAATAAGTTTAGAAAAACTTTCATGGAATGTAGCTATGAGATAGAAAAGGAAGAGCAGGAAGTCTTGTTTTTAGTTTTTTATACTGATGCACACAGTCTAGTCTCGCCTGTTACAGAAACGGACTTGACACGAACTTATAAACAATTCCCACCAATGTCCGTCAGTGGTTTAGGATTAACCACCTTTTTCTTGGAAGAGAGAGAAAGAAAGACTGGCACAGTGAATCTTTCACGGTGACCTGGATGTTCGTCAAGTATTGGCTTCTTCAATTAGAAATTTCTCTTCTGGTCTGCAAAGAACCCAAAAAAATTCAGAGTCGCAGTTCTGGACTGGGTATTTTATTTTGTCACTCTTGATGCCTTCTGATTTAAGCACTTCATGGCCAAAGAAGCACTGAGCTGCTCTTATGCATCTCCTCACATCCACACGTGCAACTTAATTTGGCATCTAATATAAGCTTCAAATGATTTAATTTTTTCTGTTTCATTAGGCTACTGAGTACTAGTACAGTCATAAGCTGTGTCAAAGCGGTATATATATCTGCTTACTGCCTGCTTTACAAAATCACCTCTTCTCTTGAATAAATACTGGATACAACACTGTAGACTTCAGATTTTTAGCGAAAGTTTTTCTCTCCGTATTACCAATTGAGGTACAAGACAAGATACTAGTGATTTGTTTTAGAAGACTTCAAGCTACCCTAGAGCACCCCTGAATTATGTACAGCTTTACTCCAGCGTGACATTGCTGATGATGGCTTTTCTCCGTCAGCCTTCTCACATATTTTTCCTCGTTGCACCTCCTCTTTTCACCATGATGAACGAGGGCAAATCTTAAAACTCAGGGATGAACCAGTTGTAGGAAAAACCTCTTCTTAGAGTTATTCGTAAAATTTAGCAAATATATGAGAAAACACGCGTTATACACAGCAATAGAATTTTATAGAGATGATTTAGCACTGAAATCCCCAAAAATGCTTCATGGCAAACTTTGCAGAGCAGCCGTATGCAGTAAATTAATGTGTGGTATGATCTCATTTCTACAGTCCTAATTCAAGATTGTTGGCTTCCCGCATCTTGGAAGACTCTCACTGGTAAACATAGTTAAATGGTCACTAATATGGTGAAGATCTTTAGAAAATTTGCATTTTGGCAACTAAAATAAAAATGCCAATATACTGAGGTAAATGTTTAATAAGAGATTGATTGTGCAACATCAGGCTGAATCTCTGCTTGTATTAGGAAAACTGCACGTGTCAAAAATCAATGCAAGTTTCAGACGCCAAATAACTTGTGGACTGAGGCTGTTTTCCTCTGCGTTACTCAGTCTGTGAGTTATGTCAACAGGAAAGCCAAGCGTTTTGCACATTTTAAATTGCTGGCAAAATCACAGGTTATTCAGCAGGAAACACAGTGAGACAAACCATGTACTCAAAAAAGTATGCAGAAGCACTTTTTAGACTGGGAAAACAATTGTTTTGAGAAGTGCTAGGCCTTTGTTTGGCTTGTTCTCAAGGCCAGGCTGGTGCCTTGGACTCCATGGATTCAACCAGTAGCACTTATGCTGAAAAGGGCATTTAGAGGTATGATTTTTTTGAATGGGGAAAGACTGATTTTTACTGGTCATTGGTGACAAATATCTTTTGGATCAGCATAAACAGGAACTGTTTTGCCACATACGGCCTCTGTTGCTCAATCTCATGAAGTTCACCTGAGTTTTTGAGGGTCCACATATGCAAAAGACATTGGCCAAAACTGGAGTTGGAAATAAGCTACCCCAGGAAAGCCTGGGGTAGTAGGATTTTTTTAAGAACTTCCATTTAGATACTCATTATGCTATGGGGTCAGCTGGGGGAGTGCTATGGACCTGAGGTCTGGAGGTAAGGGTGAACATGGCAGAGAAAGGCTGGAATTTATGTAGTTGCTCTGGGCAGGCTGTGGCTGTCATCCTGTTTACCTTTTAGCACTGGGGGCCCTTCGTCTGGATGTAGGATTTCTTTGTCTGAGGTCCCCCATATAGAAGAGCATCCAGTACCCACTTCCTCCAGCTCGCAGTCAGCTGTCTGTGGCTTTCAGCTCTGTGTGAGCAGCTGAGCCAAAGGCTCAAAGCCTCCCCTCTGTTCTAAAATCCTACCCACTGGAGAGCCATAGTAATTCTGTTATTAACCTTTTAATTTGGCCTTCTCCCTGGGAGGAAAGAATCTGCCTTGGAACAGATGTACTGCTCAGTTTTCCTCTGTTTTCATTTAGTTTGCTTTTTTTTTTTTAGTAACTAGAAAATCTGTGATATAATAATTCATGGTGCAAATGAGGGTCCTGCTATGCTGTATTCCTCTTTTCCCAAGTTGGATGCTGAAGTTCATCCACCAAAACCCAGGGATGGCCAGGAGTCACTGCTTCCTGAGAGTACTGACAGCATCTTGCCCCTTGAATCCAGGTGATCTTGACTCACATCTGTGTCTTGGGGGGCCATCAGGGTTTTTTTCCCACCAGTGATTTCTGCAAGGTTCTCAAGGCCACTGAGCTGCTTTGTTGCTTCAAGAATGTCTGTGCCCTGATTTTCCTCCTGTGTTGTCTGGTGCTCTGATCTCTTGCCAAAGATGTATTTTGACAGTATTGTCGTGGAAATCTGTGCTCTATACAATGCTTAGGGTATTTAAAGACAAATCTGTGACTAGTTTTCTTCTTTTTTTTTTCTGAGAAAGGGATTCTGAGGTGATGGAATTATCGATATTCTTGTTTTAGTGATAAAAAGAAAGTCTTATGACTTTCTCATGAAATTGATATTAAAATTTATATTTATTATTCTAAAATATTTTACTTATGCTGTACTTCAGCAGAAAAGAGTGGACTTTCTGAAGAAAAGTCTTTGAAGACTGGCTTCCTAATCTTATTATTGTGTGATTGTAAATATATAAATTTGGAAACACAGAACCTGATGTGCAAATTTATACTTGCTAAATATTAAATATGAAACAGTCGTGTAAATGTGAGGTGAACCTGTTAAGTAGCAGATGTCTGTGGGCCCACCATGCTGTGTTTAGGCAACCCAGCTGCCATTCCAGCAGTACCTGGGGTTCGTGCTGTGAAGTTCACGAATGTTCAAGAATGTTCATATCTTGAACAAGTTCAAGAATGGCTTCATATCTCTTATTTCTACTCTAACTCTCTCTGACAGACTGATAAAATTAGCAAGTGATGCAGAGCATTTTAACTGTAAATGGGTATTTTCTAGGATGTTTTTTAATGCTGACCACATCTGTGAGGCTGAGCTGGGCACTGGGACCCGCAGTCATGGAACAGCTTGTATGAGTGAGTCCGTGGCAGTGTGACTCACTCAAAATACTAGATCCTTTGATTTAGTATCCCTATTCCTGCAATTAGGGCTACCAAATTGGTCTTCTGCAAAAGCACCTCATCTCAGTAATCTCATAATCCCATACATCTGTGTGTTAACACAGATGCATTCCAGGAGAACTAGGCTGGATGTGCATATGTATCACAGTGCCAGTTACACCTTTGAGTATGGCATAGTCAGTGTTGGTCATATCTGTGCCTCTTTGTGAAATAAGCAGCTTTGAAAATTAACAGAAAAATAATCTTCTGGGGGAAGGCATCTGAGGTTAATGTATAACTGGTAGTTTTGCTGTGTTTTTTTTAAATTCACGTGGGTTTAGTTCCCAATTTTGTCTTTCTCATTATTTGATAATCTGTATTTTGTAAATAAAGGAAATATTTTCTTTCGTAAAAAATCATCATATAGTTCTGGTATATTTAACAATGAATAGAGTTGAAGGCATTTTATTATGCTCTTTGACATTAATACAGTACGTTCATTATATAGGTTATGTCTCTCTATGCATTTAGGTATGTATGAATCGCTCCTTTCATCTCATTTGAAGGACAAAAAGATAATTCTGACCAAAGTGGACCAGCTTGACGTTTTGAGATCTCAGGCTCAGTGGCAGGTTGACCTTGGCTGGCTGCCAGATGCCCACCCAGCTGCTCTCTGTCTCTTTCTCAATGGGACTGTGTAGAAAAAAAGATGGAAAAGCTCATGGGTTGAGATAAAACAGGAAGGTCACTTAACAACTACCATCATGAGCAAAACAGGCTCGATGCAGGAAAATTTAATTTATTGCATGTTAAAATAAAGCTGGATACAGTGTTAGAGATGCAAAGACACCTCCCCTCTGTACTGGAACTAGCAATGTCCTTCTCAGGGCATCCTCTGGCCTCCTCTCAGAGCGATCACTGGAACTATTAGGCAGCCTCATTTGCTGGTCCCTGGTGGGGTCTCTTCTGGTGAGGGCAGGGTTCAAGCAGTGGCGGGGATAAAAAAGGGGAGCTGTGGGCAAACTCCAGCTTCCACACATCAGACTCTCTATGGCCTGAGTTACAGGAGCAGCAGACAACTTATCAGCTGAGGCTGAGCACCATCAGTGAGTCTCCCAGTGCTGCTTCCCTGAGCAAGCATTAGCCTCAGCTAAGGATGGCTCCAGAAATACTTATTTGACCTTGGCAAAGGTCTGCTGGGTTTCTGTAGCCTCACTGCATGGTATCTGTCCGTGTGTGACTTTTTTGCAGCAGAAAAAGTAGAACATATAATCTCTTACTGCCAAAGGTCTATCCACCCCCGATGGCTCAGATCCTCTGGTGTTTCTTGTCTCGTTCTATGACCGGAGCACAGCACGTGCAGGGTCCCATAAGCAATCTGTCTGAGAGATTTTACCACTCACACAATTGTAGTGTCTCCTGGCCGGATTCACCAAAGCACATAAGTACATGTTTAATTTTAAGCACATGTTTAAGTCCTATTAGTATTTATGGGAGTACAATGTGGGCTTATATTTAGGTACTTGCTTAAAAATGATTTATTGAGGAGAGATAAAATTAAGCCTACACTTAAGAGCTTTGCTCACTGAGAGAGTGGAATATTTACATTTTCTCCAAACACATGTTCGGGTCATTAGAACTTGTGATATATACGTGCAATTTGCTACCTTTTCATTGTCTTGCAGTTGGTTAAGGAGAGACCAAGGTGCACAAGTGTGATATATTATTGGTGGATTCTCTTTAAAGACAGTTCATTAAAAAAAAAAGTGGTTTCTTGTACAGCAACCTGGATAAAGCCGGTGGGTTTTACTTTCATTCGTTTGTCTCTTTAAATGTGGTTATTGGGGCCAAGTCCACAGATGAGCCATAGAGAGCAAGGTGCTGGGCTCTCTGCCTCAGGGAAGCCTCTACTGTGACTCCTGCCTTGGAGCTTGCAGGTACTGTACCAATTTTTAAGGTTTCATGGCTTTTGATTTGCTTTTTTTTCCCACCCTTCTATTGCATCTGAATTTATGTGCACAGAAATGCTAGCGATGAGTTACGGCTGTGAGTGTGTGTGCAGAAAAGCTGTGGCACACAGTCACCTAATGGGAAACAGTTGGGTTTGCTCTGCTGTGTTGCAGAGTACTTACTGGAGGAGGTAAATTCTTCGGAAATTAAAGATAGCATTTGTGTACTTTCTTGTTGGGAGAACTGGAGTTTCTGAAAGCATTTTGACTAGCTGGAGAAGTTTTATTGCAGGCTTCAGAAGAGTTTTATGTTCTTCAGTGTTCTATGGGTGGTTGCTTCTCTGCTGCTAGTTCACTGTTTTATCAAAAATTTAAGATGTTTCGTAGGTTTTTGGGGGGTTTTTTGTTGGTTTCGTGGTTTTTTGTTTTGTTTTGTTTTTTGTTGTTTTGTCTTTTGTTTTTGTTTTTTTTTTTCAGAAAAAGCCCAGCTCTTGGAGGCAGGTGGCAAGGGTTGAGTCACAGCTTTCATTGTGTAAAAAGGCATATGCCTTAGTATTTTAGGGAAAAACCCAGTCAAAATGTGAGTTAATGAATCTTTTCAAAACTGGGCCTTGAAAAGTTACTGTAAAAGAGACCAAGTTATGCTCGTATCTTGTGATTTTTTTAAAGGTCTCTTTCATGATCTGACGTTCCCACTCATGATTTATCCTGAATACTTGGGGTTTGGCAGTACCCTTGCTGCATAGGACTAGAGGCATTTGATATACTATTTGCTTCTGTTGATTCTGAGAAGTTCAAAATGTATGTTCGGTTTTATGGTGCAAAGCAACTATTGGCTTTCTGGAACGTTTCCACAGCAAACTGGGTCTCTGAATGTGCACATGTGCCCCCGAAGCCTCCTCACACAGCCCTGATCTGTGAGAGTAATGCATGCGGGAACTCTGGGCTGCCAGAAAAGCAGATATTCATGAGCATTACCATAAACCATATTTGCATATCAATCATTCATACTTGAAAGCAGGGGTTAGTAACCCTTTCTTTCTGAGTTGGCATGCTCCACTGTGTGTTCTGCCACTACGGCTTTGATCTGTAGGAAAGCATGTTTACTTTTTGAACCACAAAACAGTAGTTTTCTTTTAATCGGGATGTGTAGCTCTGCTATACTGAAACAAAACAAGTGAAAAACATTTGAAATGAAGACCTAATATTTTCAGATGAGAGTCGTCTTTTATTATGAACAAAAATGTGCTCTTAAAAGATGCAGGCTAGTTAATATCTAGATGGGTTCTCTTCATCTCAGGTGTGGTTTTTTTTTCACTTAATCAGCAAAATCAGAAAATCTGAGCTCGTTGCTTGAAGGCATTAGGACCATACAGAGCAGAGTTGATAAATGTGTGCATATCTGCCTCATTTTGTCTAAGAAAGCACCTTTGGCAAAGATGGCATTGCTTCCTGAAAAACAACTTGTACGCAGATTTATTTTGCTTGTGGCCTCTGTAAGAGCTTTACAAGGCTTTGCAGGCCACTTGATGTAACCTGCCTTTGCTCAGGAAACCTGAGCTACTGAAAGTAGCTACTGAAACTAAGGACACTGTAAGCATGTAGTGTTGTTCACGGCATAAAGGTGATCCAGAGACATGCCAGGTACTCCAAACTCTTATCTCTGTGTGACCTGAGGCTCATGTCCTGACCTCTGCTTGTCTTATTTGCCCAGCTGTAAAATTGGGTAAAGCAGGAACTCTTTGAAAACTAGGTGATGTACCTGAGTTGAGCTTTCCTGGTCAAAAGAAGGAATCCTTCAGTTGTTTTTATTAATCTGTGTTTGGTGTGCGAGTGTATTTTGGCAGTTTTTCCTGTTCATTTGAGGCTGAAGGTAGTGTGGAAGAATGGGGTCATCATATGAAAATCAGCTACCAGAGCCTCTCCACAAGTTTACAAGGGAAAATTTGAAGAAGGCCTGATTTAGTGTGGTGGGTCAAAATCTCCTCAGGGTAGGCGATGTGTATTTTAGTAAAGAAAACCCTGCAAGGATCAGAGAGAAGAATGCAGCACAAGCCCATAGTGAGCTGATCTGAATTTTTAGTGAATCTGCCTGGGTTATGTTTATACCCCTCTTTTTTTTTCTTTCTTTTTTGATACATAGCTTGTGGGCATGAACAGTCCGATAAACAGGAAGCCCTGTGTGTCTCTTGGAGGCAGACCTCAGAAAGGGAATTTTCAAGTTTCTTGCATGAGGCCACATTGCATCAGCTCAGAGTTTCCTTTAAGACTTGGATATGAAATCGTTCGTGTGTGTGTTTCTAAAATAAAGAATGGGATTAAAGAAAAGTTTAATCAAGTTTCACAAATGTCATCATCATCACAGCTTGAATGTGGTTAGCTAGATATAGGCACAGATGTTGCCATCTCTCACTATTTTGTTGTCACTGGAAGCAACGAATTGTCTTGTAAATTTAGTACCCAGTAACTGAAAAAATTGCTTAGCAAACAGCTCTGAAAATAGCCCTCACTGCTGGGCACACCCCACCAAGAATGTTTGTTGCAGCTGTGAAATGCATAGAGCAACTTCACTGAAATTTCTCAACTCATTTGGTTTGGCATCAACATCATCTGTGCTGTTGGGATGTGTATGGTATGTCTTTCCTGATATAACATTGCACTGTTCCTTTAGTTTCAGCGTATTTCACTGTTATGAAAGAGATGCTCAGAATGTCTATTTCTGGTTTTTCATTAGTATAGGAATAAAAGATTAAAAGATCATTAATCAGTAATCAAGTTCAGCCCTGAGCTTTGGAATTAGTACTGATTGTACTAATGCACTAAAGTAATACAACACAGTAAGTAAAAACGTGTATTTCTGGACAAGAGTGAAAAGGCTCTGTCTCAACAGAATAAATAAATAAGCCACAAAAAGACCCCAGACACCTACAGTGGATCCTCCCCCAAAAGACTCAAGGCAATTATAGTCTGACTCATAGAGTGGGGCTTCTGTTCTACACAATGGGCTTGTTTTAACTTTCACTTGTTTAATTTCACATGTTGCAGGTCAGTCAAATCTCTTAGTTTGGCACCTGCTTTCTGCTTTAAGGGCAATTAATCCCCTGCAGCTGGACACACTGGCTCCATAAGAGTTGGACCACCCTGTCTGATGATGGTTGCCTCCAGTGCAGCCTTCTTATGCATAGTGCCTTTAAGCCCCCGACAGCACATTCTGCTCTCTTCTGAGCGATCTCAAAGGTGTAGTAGCCCATGTGCTGGAGCCATGGGCTCCCTTCCAGACTCCCTCCCTGGCCTTCCCAGCCCTCCTCTGCTGAAGCTGAGGAAGGCTGGGCTGTGCCAACCATGCCAGGCTCAAGTCAGGATGCACCAGGAGTCTGAGCTGGGTTACACACTGCGTGTTGTAACACGGCTCCTGTTTTGAAGACCACAGAGGTATTGTTGGTTTTGGAGAGAGCTAGATATCATCATTTAAACTGACTTTGAAGTAGAAAGGACCCCACACCTTGCCTCGCTCTCTTAAACTACGTCATTCCATGTCACTTAAGATCATCTTCCGGTTGCATCTTTAAATATATTACTATACACTTTCTATGGTTACAGAACTGATAAATATATTTTTCAAAACTGTATGTGCCCATGTCTATATAGACTAATATATCTGGACATCCATGTGTACTTCTATCTATGTCTGTTATACAGCATGAACATTTTCTGCCAGAAAATCCCTGTTATTTTTATTAATCGTTGACAATGAATGAAAGCACATATTTTAAACGCCTCTTCTTTGTCAGGCAGGAAATTGTATTTGCTTTTGTTCATTGCTAGCACCGATCTATTCTGATGGATCTGTGACACAGATAGAAAGCAGAAGCATCTCGAGTACTGACTTCTACACTTATTTTCTCAAAGCAGAGGGCAAAGAAGCTAAACATTTAAAATGCATGGATTCCTCTGAAAGCTTTAAACCTATTAGGGCAGATGCACAGCACCTTTGCACACAGATTGCCCCCAAAGTAAGTCTTGATTTTAGGACTAAGCCAAGCTGGCATGCAAGAGCAGTTGCTGTTGATCTTTTATACTAATTTTGGATTAATTGTGATCTACAGCACTGCGTAAACATGCTAACCTACTACTTCAGCTTCACCACAGCTAAACATTAATCCTTCTTAATGCTCTAAGTCAACTTTTAGTCCTTAGCAGAATTTACCTTAATCTCTGGCTAGAAAGCTAACTGATTTACAAAACATAATCCAAGAGCTCCAGAATCTTAAGGAAAATATGCAGAGAACCAATACATCTATGCAGAATAATATGCTTCCCTGGTATCCTTCCCAAGGCAGTACTGGGAGTAATTCTTCAAAGATATCAGGACCTATAGTATAAAGCAGTCTTTCATTTTTAAAGATAAAATACGTATATCAATTCAATTCACCACATTGCTTTTCTTACTTTTCTCACATCTTTTTATCTATGTTACTGATTGTTATGAAATTATTCATTTGGATGCCCTTTTATATGTAATATATATTACTCAATATGGATAAACAAGTCTGTGGTGCTGAAATATTTGAATTTTGTAATCTTTACCTCAATTTCGTGTAGCATTTTAGTGACGCTCTAAAAATCAGATCATTCGAAAGAGCTTTGGCAGTAATTTGGAGAATGGTGGTTTTCTTGTGTTACTTTGGTTTTGGAGAGGTGTGTTGCATAGCTGGGGGAGTATCTCAGAAGTAGTTTTATGGCTAGGAGTATCTGAGGAAACCACGTGTTGAGAGGATGTTTTGCAACAGAACTGGGAGAACTCCTGAGTGAGGACCAGTTAATACTCCAGACTGCCATCACCCAAAATGTCAAGACTCAAAAAAGGGAAGAGCGCAGAGTTGCGTACAAAGAGTGTGGAAGAACTCAACTTGGTCTTCATAAGACTCACGTATATATATTATACATTTCAAAGGCTGGGCTGTTGTGGAGCCTGTCTACTTACTAAAAATCAGGGTTGTCTTCAGTCCTTGCTGAGAGCCTCTGCTTCCTCAGTGTCTAGACTGATTGATTGTTTTTCATTGTGCTCTCATGCTTTAATTTCCTCCATCATCTTTATTTGCTTGTGTACTTATTTTCCTCAGTCATCTGATGTTTTTTTCCAGGTTCCTTTCCTAGCCTGGCTATTTTATCCACACCACAGATGACGAGCTTTTGCTAAAAAACCAAGGAGATGGATCTGTGCTGACGAGGTTGGGGAAGAAGATGTAGTGACAGCCAACACCTCATTCCCACTTGGTAAAGCATTACCAAAATAAATGAAGCATGTTCATGCTTTGGGAATCTCTCCTTGAACCTGAAGGAGAAATTTTTGCTGTGTGCTATTTTGTTCTTAACAGCTTTAATTCTTCTCCAGATTTGTCTTCCACCTAACAGTGAGAAACCAGTTTTCACTGAGATTTGTGTAAAATTTGGGTTTTCCTTAGCAAATTTCAGAGCGATTTTTGAGGTGTGGTATAGGGACTGCTGTGTCCAGGATGACGTGGATCAGGGGTTTGTGATTCTGTCTGGTTGAGGTTCAAGCAGCCTGAAGACTGCTCTGCAGTGTTCCAGCTGAGTGAGGCACGTCCCTGAGGGAACAAGCCGCTGTGCAAGGCAACTTCTGCTCCAGCTCACCACCTGCATGGTGGCTGCAGGAAGGTGTTGTGAGAGCGTCACCAGCCGTCAGGAGGGTGCTGGACTGGGAGTCCCAGCAGCAGGGCCTGTATGAGTAGCTGTTTAACACATGCCAGCGAGCAGCAGGAAGGGTGCTGGCCAAAGGAGCTGCCCCTCAGGGTTCAGGTTACTGAACTAAGCTGGCAATGCCCTGGACCTATATTTAGGTCTGGAATCTGTACCAGTGTAGTAGAAAGCTCATGTACACACCATCCTCAGCTAACCCCTCTGGCCTTTGCCCTGAGAAAGCCTCCCGACTGCTTTTCAGGGTCCAGCAGTGATCAGCTCTCCTCCCATGTGGTGCAAAGCATATGGATTATTTTCACCTCGTTACATGCTACGTGCCCCAGAGAGAGGCACTCAAAAAGCCTCTCAAAAGCTGCCTGTGCATGGGCCCAGCACACCTTGTCCCTTATGACTCTGAGTGTAGAGAGGCTACCATGGACCATCCCTGCCCCACCATCATCCCCAGCACAGCCTCAGGCAGGGCAGCCACTGGCTGACACCTTCCCACAGGTGCAAGAGGGCAGAAAGAAACAGCAAAGAGCTGTAATTCTCTGCTTTTAAACCCAAAAGGGAAATCAGGGTGTCTCAGGGATTTTGATTTTAGTGGATGCAAAACTTCACACCACTTTATTTGGGTCAGTTTGTGATAGATTTTAGTGCTTCGACACTTTATAGATGTGCTACTCTCTAGTCTCCTTATTGATTGAATTTCCAGAAAGGCTAGGGTGCAGGATTTTCTGTAAAATTCTGTAAAAGATTCTTTAAAATCTGGGCTGATCTAACTTTTAAAATACATGTATGTTTTTGTCACTGCAGCATCTTCCTTGTGTCAGATATTAACACTTTGCTTTACCCTGTTCTCTGGCTGGCTAGCACACCTGATAGGAAAGAAAAAATATGTCATTTTAGGGAAATTCTCTTAAAGCTCAGCACAAATGGACTTGGATTCTTTTAACTATATTTGCTTATCTTAAAATGGTGTAAAATCCATGCTGATAATTCAGCATTCTGTTTTTACCAAAGCTCTAAGTTTTCAAACAAAGGAAACCAGATTGTTAAAGTTCAAGATTTGATAAGTTGCTCTCTTAATGTTTTGGGCTCTTACCCAAGATGTTAAAACTTTGACATAAAATTGGCAGGAGAGTAATCCATTTTCAAAGCAGTGTCTTGAATTTATTCATTTTTCAAAAGGGGCTTCTGCCCCACATTTGCCTGTTCACACTCATAATGATTTTAAAATAGCAGTAATTTGATTTTGTTGCTTTGGTAATTTTTTTTCACTCTTTACAGTCTGGGCCAAGCAATCGACTGCTAAACAGAGCAAATATTTATCTGCAGGGCAGATATGCACATTGGAGAAAACTGGTCTTAAATGCATTATTTTATAAAATGAAGTGGTAGATAGAAATTATCAAAATTATATGATTTACAGATTATTTATGAGCATTTTTTTCTTTATGTATTATAATATTTGGAACTTTTTGCACTCCTGATGGAATCACCTGGCATGATTTGTACGGCACAGATGACTTCATTCACTCATCCCAAATTACTGAAATAGATTTTGGAAGAGGCCTGTTTCAGCCTTTGGAAGGGAGACATGATGCCTAAAAACGCAGACACTCAGGGTCAGGTGTTTAGATAGACAAATTCTTTCCTTCTTGAACAGAAGCTAGAGTTGGGAGACACTACGTGAAGCCAGACAGGGAAAAAACTGCTCTCTCCGGTCCTAGAAATAGGAGACACTGGGGGGGGAGGTGCAAGGTAGGTCTGGGAAACAGGTGCATTGAATAAAAGGAGTCGGAGAGGAAATTTCATCCCTCTATGTTTATAGGGTTTTTTTTTTGTCTGGAAAGTGATTTTGTTTCATGAGTGGATCCAAGGAGAGCCTGGGAATTCAGGATAGCCCAAAGCAACACGGCTTCGTTATTTAACAACTGCCTGATTTATTCCTGGATACATTACTTGTGCTTATATCTGACTGCTGAAATTCATTAATTGTATCACTTATTGCACTAATTTATGTTCTCCAAGACCCGAGGAACCCACAGCATGTTAAATGCCCACATGGCTCCAATGATTGGGATGACTGAAGGGTTGTTTATTTTCCCCTCTTGGGTTTGTGTTGCAGTTGTCACGCTGTTTGCCAACACTAACCAATTTCTGTGTGCTGCTGCTCACACGAATTCGGAGCCCTTTGAAGGAAGAAGGGCAGAGATGACATGCAGGAGGTTATGGTCTTGTTTGAGAACTGGAGGCTTCTTATGACTCCATGAGCACTTTAACCTGAGGGAAAGGAAAGTCTCACTGCTGAGAGAGTCTCATTTATACTTCCTAGCAGGGATGCTACTTATTAATGAACTTGGTTTTGATTTAACTCAGTTGGAGCTTCTTAGCCTGAGAAGTGCCAAGCAAGGCCCCACAAGCTTTCTTTCCTCCACATTAAGTGACCCTTGAGAAGAGGTGCAGAAATGGATCTGACTCCTGCCACCTCATAATCTTGGTAGCTGTAAATCCTTTCGTCATGTACTGGAAGCTTTATCAGAAACAGCATGGAAGTTCAGGTTCTTTTAATAGATACTTGTTATTGAGACAACATAATCAGCCATAATGATTTTTTCCTTTTCTTTTTTCTTTTTTCTCTCTTTGACTTTTCTTAGGACCACTGACCACCCTATAATAAACCATGCCGTCTCTGGGTTTTTTTGGGAACTAAGCTAGGCCTCTTTGGGGCATTTGATTTTTTTGCTATATGAGTGCAATTTACATACAGTACAATGCAAAAAAAAATCTATTTCTATGACTTTATTAAAGTTTCTAGGTCATGTTTCTTCAGGCCATTTAAAGGGTTAAAAAAAAGAGAGTAAAAGTGAATGCAGCATGCTGTGCCCCTGTGTTCAGGCTAGGATCCCGAATGGTTCTTAATTACATTATATTTTCTACCTGAGGTTCCACAGGTGACAAATCTTGTACCTTAAACTAAATACAGTTAATAATCACACCTTAAGTATGCCTGTAACATATAAATCTTGATCATAGTGTCATTTCAGAACTGGAAGTTGCTAGAAAATAAACCCTTTGCTTGTACCTAAATGCTGTGGGGTATGTAACCCACATGGAATGACTGCTTAAGGAGGAGAAGGAATAGTATCGGTACCTTTTTGACAGGCAAATGCATTTTATGATGTATAACCCAGCTTGGTGTAATCATGCTGATGTGCAAATCATGTGGTGGATGGAAAAGGGTGACATATGAGTTGAAGAAGCAGATGTAAGTGCCTGATCTCTCGTGCATCTGCAAGCCTTTATGTCATCTTCCCAAAGTCCTTCCATGTCGATAGGTATTGCTAAATGTCACTTCTTAAAGAGATCTTGTCATGTTTGTATTTCTGACAGGTGTACATGATTTAAAACATGGTTTTAAAATCTTATTTTTTGCCATTTAAGAATACATTTAATGTGGATTGCAAATAAGAGAATATTACATCAGCAAATCCCTTCTTTAAGGGATGTTTTAAAATAACAGATGCAAAAAAGGCAGAAGTATTTTATTTCTTAAGGAAATAAAAACATATGTGAAAAGAAGATGTAATGCTTAAACTTGTTTTGATAATGTCTGTGTTTTAGGACTATATGGCATGAGCCAACAGTAGTTTAAAGTTTTTTTTTTCGTGATAACAGTAGTCTTGGAGTGGTGGGAGGAAAACACATCAAGATGTAATGTGAAGTATTCAATATTTTCTAACTTAAGCGGTAACATTGAGGTCGTCTAAACTCTGATTTATTTAATTTGAAGGCAATTTCATCATGAAACTCTTCTTACTGCAGGTGTTTGCGAAAATATCTTGTCACTCTATTCCTGGTGTTCCCAGAAAGGCTTATTTGCTGTGATGGTGACACCAACAGACTTCCAGGAAGACCAAATACAAAAAGCATTAAAAAATGGCAAATACATGTGACAAATAGGCTGCAGTGTGTAGTGCTAGATCACATCTCTTGAGAGGCTGTGAGAACAACAATCAGTTTTGTTTGAAAAGGTATTTTGTTCGTACAGAATTCAAAGATACATCTGGTTACACGTCAGATACATGCCAGTTGTGTAACTGGCATACTTCTATTTTAGGTTAGTTCAAGTGAAAATAAGTTGAATAAACTATGTAGTGTATAGTCTACAATATTGAGTTTTACATATACATGCAGATGAATAAAAGTATGTGTATACACAAGCGATTTGCTGTGATTAGCTGACAAGCTGAGGCATGATACAACACTTAATAATGTCTAGTAAACCTCTAAATGATGTCAGTGTATCACAGAGATCTTTTCATGATATTATCAGCAGTCATTAAAGTTATTTATTGCTGTCATCATGCATTTCTGTAACCCGTGGCAACTTGGCAGAAATACATTGCTAGCACAGCTGATGATAGATTCAGTTTCAGATTTTGGATATGACAATCTGAACATATTAATGGTATTTTTATGTTTGTTGGCAAACTGTGCTTCCCAAGGCACGCTGTATTTAAAATACAAAATATGAAAATAAATAAAGCATTTATGCATCTTTCACACTGCATATTACCAGCATCTGCCCTTTAAAAAGGGATGATTGGTCTGCAGATTTTGGGATGGCCTGTTGAGATGGAAAAGCTTCACTATCTCTGTTTTGCAGATACAGGAAAGTGAGAGACAGAGGAATTTGCACATCAGGTCGGCTGAGGGGAGATTGCATCCTCAAAGAGGAGTGCTCCATTCTTTTGGGGTACAGCTGCTGGTGCTGCTGCTCCATCCTACACCTGCACATGCTGCTTTGAGGGCAACACCTGAACCCTCATGTCTTTAACTCTCCCATTTGTTAAAATTACAGTGTTAGGCCATTGAATTGCTACAAACCTATTCCAGCATTAAACTATGATTATGTTGTTGTTTAGGAAACACATGGCATTTATTTAGAAAATCTGTTTCATTAAGGGAGAAAATGGAGATGAATAAATCTGTTTTTTCCAGGAGCATTTAACTCAGACTAGTTTGCTAAACAGGATGAATTCAGCTTGGTGTGTGGTGTGCAGGCTGTAGCTGTTCTTCCACTGCAGCACTTATTCTCGAGGACCTTTAAAATATTTCAGTATTTAGCAATAAGTTAACAATTATACAGGTTTGAAAGAAAGAAAGAAGAAGGAAATGCATGCATGATTTAATTATGGATTTCAGACGGAGGAATTTTGACTCTACTCATGCATTATCAGGTACTTTTTTTTTTTTTTAAATTTTAGTCCTCTCTGGTGAGATTAGTGTACAGCTTTTAGAGTTTGCTATTTTTGGACATACTTCTGAGGGGAGACACTAGTGTCTAGATATATTCCTCCTGATAAACTTCTTTTTCTTTCACCCTGACTACTGGGCAGGGGCAGGTGTCTCATTAACACTGCAGCAGTCATAGTGTACACAAGTGATACGGCAAAGATGTGGCCATGATGAGTTTGGTTTTCTTCAGAGTTTGGTTCCTACAGGAGGCAGGAGCTATGAAATACCTAAGGAGAGCCCAAGTTCAAATGGAGTTTGGTATTTTCACCTGTCATTATGTCCTGCAGGGCTTTCAACTTTGAATTTCTTCCTCTGTCAGGCTGTGGGTCTGGTTGGTGCTGCAGGAGCAGGCGCAGGCAGGGGCAGGTCGGGGAGATGGGGATGTGCTGTGCACTGGAAATTGGAAGGGTCTCCAAACAGTAAAGCAAAGGGCAGGTCATATCTGAAATGCAGTTCCACAATCCTACCAAATCATTTGGTTTGATTTATGCTAAATAAAAGTGTAATTTATGCTCAAGCAACATGCTCATCTACTTAGAATAAATACAAATTATTCTGGCTTCTGAGTTTTGACATAGTTTTTGAAGTTTTCTAAAAGTTATTATGATCAGATGAACTTAATTACAGGGTACTTTACATATACTCATCTGGTAAATGTCATACAACAGACAGTCAAAGGGAAGGTATGCAGGATTTTCAGTCTCTCTCTTCTTGTTATGCTCCTTTATGTTGCTACTTGAGCTTTAAGCATGCCTGTCTGAGCTGTTCCTCCTGGAAGAAAAAGAATAATTCCTCTGCCTCTTGCTCGCCCCCTTCCCTCCCCCCGCAAAATCCCCCCCGAAACCAGTGCAAAACTCAGACTGTTGCACGTTCAGAAAGGGAATGTCTCCCAGTTCATAAAAATAACTGCCTGGAGAAATCCCTGGAATGGGCAGACCATCACCTCTCCACTGTTAACTCAAGCAGTAGCAGGGAGCCTCTCCCTTGGGTGGGAAGGATGTAGTATGCATCTCCCCTCCTCCCCTCTGGCAGTGGCAGTTTTGCTGCCTCTCAGTACTTGAGAAAGAGAAAAGGGCTGGGATGGGACATGTCTGAGAAATCAAAGGCTCTCGAAGCAAGCTTGGCTGTACCCCCACCCTGAGAGCACAGTCATGGTCTCTGCCTGGGACATGCTGGCTATGGCAGGTGAAGCAACCTCTTCTGAGGTATGCTTGGCTCCTGCCAGGGATGCCTCCTTTACAATGCTGTTCCAACTTCTGCCTTGCTCCTTCCACTACGGCTCAGTAAACTTTGTGTTGGAGCTTCTAGGAACTTAGTATTTAAGGAGATTTTCTTTTCATCTGCACGGAATGCAGTTCAGTGTGTGCATATCTTGCTGCTTCAGACTGGTGGAAAGGTGGCCAAGAGGTTTCTTTGGAACTGAGTCAGTGCAATTTCCAGTGGTACTGTATACATTAGCAGTGATAAGGGCATCCTTTAATCTACAGGGTCATCTCTTCCTACTGTAGTAAAATAGTTTTAGTGTGTGTAAAGTAAGTTTGAGTTGCTTCATACAAAGAGGGTCTGACAGTCGTATAGGGGTGTGTAAATATATAAATATATTTAAAGACACAAGGTTAAGCTTCTTAAGGAACACACCACCAAACACTAACATGTTCATATTTCTTTTCCAAGTGATGTTACATGAGGTATAGCGGTACATTTTTTTCGTCTTGCAACATCTAATAACTAATTGTTATTAGTTTAAAGTTTTAGTATGTATTTATGCTCTACACTGTGCTACATACTATAATTGGTACTGTATTTTTAGGTAAAATAAAGTGTCATCTGGAGCACACTGAACAAATCTATTCCAAAACAATGTTCCAGAAAACAACTGCTAAATCACCCCTGTTTGTAGAAGTGTCAGCCCTCACAGGAAGAGTAATTATTTTCTTGGAAAAGTTCTGCAACTGAGACAACACTAATAATCATTTCTTTTTGCTGGCTTTCACAGAAAGCTGTTTTCAGGTAGCAATGAGCAATACTCTTTCTCTTGGAAAGTTTTATCAGACTCTTCATGGAAAGTCTTGCTTTTTCTTTTTCTTTTTCTTTTTTTTTTTTCTTATTTTAATTTAAAAAGCATCCTGACTAAATTGTGCCATCTAGTTAATAAGTAACAAGTGGCTCTAATAAGTCTGCTGTCATGCTTCTTATTTACAGTCGATGCAGAAATTAAGGGGGGGAACAAATCTGGAGTGAATTTCCATCACCCATAGTGGTTTTTGCTAAGAAAACAGTCTTTCAATGTAAACAACATCTGTATTTTTCATGTTGTGTTTCTAAATAATAGTTCTGTAAATAACTTGCTCCCACAGTAGGGCAACATTTAGATTCCTTAATCTCTCAGTCATCCAGGGCTCTGAGCAGAACGCAGACTTCTAGCATATTTAAACATACATCTCTCAAACTTTTGATATCTTTTCCTCACGGCAGGATTCCAAAAGGTGGATGACTGCAAAATGCACTTTCATTCTCTGTGTTAGTGCTTTAACATTAGCCTGACTTTAATAGGCTGGGATGATTTCAGCTTATAAATCTTCAACTGGAGGATAAAGTTCAAGTAGATAAAATCAAACAGATGTTGGTGGGAGGATTTCTTCATGACCCATAAAAGTGCTATCATCAAAGCCTAGAATCATTTGTTTTGAATTATTACATTGTTATCAAAAGGACTGTAGCAGTCTGTTTGTTGAGAAATTGGATCTGTTTATCTGAAAACAGAACAAAGATGCCATGCTAAGACGTCCCTGGGAAAGTGTGGGTTAGTTGATGGCTGACACGGTAGGGTAGCTGTGAGACATTTTGATTGACAGCTGTCTAAATAACTGCCAGGCCTGGAAGCTTCTGCATATGATTATACTCTTGAAAATGGTATCTGATTAAATTTTTAAGTGATGCTTTTTAAAACTAAATATATTTTTCCTTTCTTTTGAGTAAATGGGGTTTTTAAAAGCTTTTATTTCGTTTTTTTGTAAGAGGGTGGTAAAATGAGGTTTACCTTTCAGTAGTAATTTTAACTGAGTAATAATGCTGACTGAAAAGTGTTGAAGAAAGTTGTCACTTTGCTGAAGTGACGTTTCATGCTTTTACTTAGACTTAAGCATTATCCTGTTAAACAAGTTGCACCTGCGTAAATGAAAAAAACATGTTCTTTCTATTACTCACTGAAAAGCATTTGCTCTCTTACTCATAATTTATTTTTTAAAAAATTGGCACATAAGGGACACATGCACCAGTGTTTGGAGTGAATCTAAGACTAGTGCTCAGATTTAAGTGGACAGCATGTAAAAGCATGAGAAAATCACTTTTAAATCCTGTAGCTACTACTTGTGTTCCCCTGTGTGTGTGTGCGTATGCATACACAGCACAGCTCAAGATTCACAGACAACAAGGGCTTTTTTAGAGCCATTCCTTCTCTTCAGAAAACTGACTAAAAACTAAAATGGGTCAGGAAAATATTTTGCCTCATATATGAATACCCTATAGGAGGACTTGAACCTTTCCCTGAAGCCCTCAATGGGGAATGCGGTGCAGCATCTACATGGGGCTGCAAAGATGTGCTTCTCTGTTGTGATTCTTTGCAAGGACACAGCTTCAGTGTGCAAACACTGAATTTTGAGATTTTTTCTTTGGTGAGTGTTAGACCTGAGCCTGAGAATAAATGCTGTGAACTGGACAAAGAAATGGTCTCCACTTGAAGCTACAGTGAGAGGTTCAGCTCTGGAGGCTACACAACTGTGCAGATGAATAGTTTTCCTTAAGTTTTTTCCCAGTCAGAATATTTGCAAGATTTTTCTATTTTCCAAGTAGAAGTCATAATGAAGCCTGAAAGAAAGGCATAGATGTGAGTTGTTACTAAACACTGCAGTCTTCAGGTTTTCCCAAATGCTTTTGCTGGTTGGATACTTTCACCCAGGCTATTTGCTGGCAATATAGGGTCTTCTCTGTGTTGTGCACAGAGGTTGCAGTGCACCTGGCCAAGTGTGACAGGAGGTGAGGTGTGCCCTGGGCAAGGGTTAGGTATAGGGAAAATATATGCAAAAATCAGGCTTTTCCTAGGGGACTGCCTTCTCTGTTTCCACTGAGGGTCAAAGGCACCCACAAAACTTTTTTGAACCTGAAGTTTTTCAAGTCAGTTCTCAGCTGGAAGAAGGCAAGCTTTTGGGAGTTGCATGTTATGACACTGCTTGGTCTTATTGCAGTAAAATGCCTTGGCTTAATGTACTTTTAAATGGCTTTCATCTTCCTACGTGTTTCAGTTGTGACAGTGACTGTGGCTCTGTTAATGCTGCATCTGATAAAAACAGTGACAATGGGTTTGCTGAGATACTTGTGACTGTGTAAGGTTTAGCAAAATTCTGTTTCGAATTCAAACCCTCTGTTTAAATCTCCAGGTAATATTGGACTCTAATTTGCAAATATTATCAATATACTTACCTGAGCATATTGGAGACTATTTTCGTGTTAGTAAATGACAGCATTTATTTATTGGTGTCTTTAAAAAAAAAAAAAAAGGCAGCTTTATTTTTGAATATCTTCTCAGCTTTGATCCAGAAGGCTTAGTTTTAGAGTTGCAGCCCTGTTTTGAAGAAAACTTGCAGGCAGATCTTGGCCCAATCCCGCAGTGGTTTTGCAGTCTGCTATGGCTGTATAAAGTTTGCCAGGCTTCAGAAACAGCTTAAATCAGTCCAATGGGGCAGTCATGTGTGACACATTGTTGATTTTACTATAAGTGTAGAGAGAAATAGTTCTCCCTTTAGTTTAATATTTTAAAATTCCACTTTTTTCTCTGCTTTGCTAAGACTAAAAAGCTAGCTATGTGTAAAATACTGAGTCCTCATGGCCCATTTCATTATCACTATGAGTGCAAGCTCTTTCTTTCTAACAGCCAGTGAGTCCAAAAAAAGCACAACGTGTGCCTAGAGGGCTCATTTTGAGGGCTCCTCAAAAATGAGTATGTGAGTGAGACAAGGTTGGGAGCAGTTTCTGGTGAGTGGGATGGGGAGATGATGCAGATGGGTGGAGAAGCTTGCTGAGATCCAGGATGCACACAGCACCCTTTAGCAGCTCTTCTTGAGACTTGGTTTGCTGGAGCCAGGAAGGGACTTGAGAAGAATCTTTCTTGAGAGGAATTTGGAAAATGTTTTGGAGCATGTCAAGATCTTCCTTGTGTCGAGGAATCAGCAAGCTGGCCAAGACCTGGACATAAGGGCATTTTGGATGGCAAGGGAGGCAAACGTTTGAAGGGTTCCATCGAAAATTTTGAGAACATTGTAAGTGCTACTCTGACAGTGAGAGAAAGTGGTGTTAAATCTTCTCCCCACATGGTTACTAGGAAACCAAGACAAAGTAAGACTGCTGTGCTCTCCCTTGTGGCAAGGACTCCTTCACAGAAATGAGTCAGGCAATAATTGATTATTGAAATTTATGTGGAAGCTAATGTGACCAAAAGTAAACTTGTCCTACTTTAAGATCTTTTACATTCTGAAAATGTGTTATAGGAAAATACAAAATCAGTTATTCCAAATTGTATTTTAATGCATTGTTTTCTCTGAGGCACTGAATTTGCTGACGGTGCACATGCTTCTGTGTTAAGAGCTTTTAGCAAAAAGCTAATGTATAAAGCGGAGATGATGAGAAAATATTTATAACGCCTAACCTCCATGCGGTTCAAGATGCTTTCCTACTTGCATTGCCAAGTCTAGTAAATTACTATAGTTTAGAGAGCCACTTCTTCATAGTTTATGAAAAACCATAACTTTACAGCTTTTGTTAAAAAAGAATCTTGAAAAAGCGTTTTCAACCAAGGCAAACACACCGCACATTGTGCAAGCGGACAAGGACTATTTACTCTGCCCTGAGAGTGCAGAGCTTAATCTCCAAGACTTTCCTCAGCTGAAATTCAGACTCAGTCTTCATATCAATTGTGAGTGATCAAAGTCACATGAGACAAATCAATCCAGAAAACAGGTAAAATTTCCTGAATTTTTGGTAATTGGGAATGTAGAGACTGAATTTTTCCTTTGTTTGCTTAGGAAATCAGTTCCTTTTGGAGACCCATGGTTAGGAAAGTATGGGTTGGATTTTTTTCACTTGCAATATGTTAGTGGTGTAAGAGAGCTGGAAGACAGTCACACCACTTGACTTTTCTCTCTTTGTTCCTAAGCTGTGTGTTCCAGTTGTCTTCTGAGGCAGAGGTAAGATTAGAAAAGTTATTCTGTGGAAAATTCTCCCTGAGAAAGCAGACATACTCATGATACTTCTAGAAGAGTTAGATTTAGGGAAGACACACATGGAATCTGACTGTTTTAAAGCGCAAGATAAGAAATTAGTTGTCTGGGGACAAGGTGAAGGTAAGGGAAGGAATGCTGCTAAGGAATGTTGTGGCCTGAAGGAGAAAATGCCGGAGGAATAGGTGATTGTAAACTGATGAGTTTCCTTTATCTAATCACCCTCTCTTAGTCCTTAGTCCTTGAGGAGGATCTCCCTCCTCAAGCTAAGTGGTGTTATGCCTTAAAAGCAAGTAAAAAGCCTAGAAGAAACCAAGTGGCACACCTACTGCACAGTCTCTCTGTGCTGTGGTATTCTGCCACTTTCATTATTTTTGTCGTGAAAGATGAAGGGACATCTTGAGAGACCTCGAGAATCATACATAGTGCCTGTTTTGGTCATTCAGGTCTTCCCCACATTGAGTTTGTTCAAAAGATCAGAGAGAAACATCATGGGAGCATATGCAGAAATGCAGAGATTATAAAACTCTCTCCATCCCTTTCAGGTAAAACACAGTTCTTGCTCTCTATTAAAAAGTGACTAACTGTAGGTGTTTTCTGTCTGACACGAATGCAGTATCTGTTGCTAATAGACAGCTGCGAGTAGCTCTTATTTAAATAATAAAAACAGAATAGAATATTTCATCTGGAAAAGACATAAAATAACAGTCTAGTCCAACTACCTGAGAGGCAAAAGACACCCACCCTCAGTGAACATAATAATTAAACAACTTGCCTATAATGAGCTGCCCCTCATGCTTCTGTACATTAAGATATAGATTATTTTTGAATGCTGGATTAGTACTGTACCCTTTCAGAGGTCTTCAAAGCTCTGTGAATTGTGAAGGCAATAAGTAGCTTAAAAGTTAAGACAAGTTGTTGGTGGTTGCGGTGGCCAGGGATCAGATGTCAACTCGGACAAGAAGGATGAAATCTGAGCAAACTTGCAGCTAGTCTCAAAGCAAAAAATGAAATCTATAAATGATCTTACAACAGGCAGAGTGTTCTCAGGATTTATTTCTTCTGTGGATCAGTCTCCCCTCTGCCCCCAACTTCCTGTGCTGGTGTTAAGAGGAGACTGATGGCTCTTTGCCTGTGAGTTTTCTCTAAGTCTTGGGGGTGTGGTGGAAAGAAGGACTAGAAGCTGGTACTGTGTGTAATTCTCTTCACGAAGAGTGCTTGCTTAGGTGAGGATGTATTGAAGGGGTTTTTTTTACCCTGTTTGGTTGATTTCTTCTTCCCCTGAATATGAAGTCAAAAGGAGTCAACTTTTTAGGATAAGCAAAACCAGTGGTTAAGGAGGCTGGCCATGGAAAAACATACCTTATTCAAGCGTAATCAAGAAACAGTTCAGAGGACTGTTCTGTTGTGCACTATGGCAAACCTGTGTGACAATCCTTAAATGAGGAATTAATCTATGGTATTTTGAGGGAAAAGGGTGAAATATGCAAGATCTCAAAGGAGAAGGGTAAAAAAAGCGTATGCTAACTTTACCAAGTGTTGTTAAGATGTGCAAAGTTAAGGTACTTACTCAAGTAAATGAAGAATGGAACCAGAGCAGCCTCTGTGGGAATTTTTTCAAACGACTCCTGAGAAGCTTGGAGAGAAAATCATTGTAATGAAACTAGTGGGGAACAAATGAAATGGGATACAAGAAATTGAGTTCATCAGTGAGACTGAAGAATTGGTAGGCAATGCATAACAATAAAAATAATTTGTTATTTTTTACTTGGGATATAACAGCAACACAATAATTCGCAATCAAAAAGCAAATTTGGTAGCTGGGAATTCCCAAACAAGACTTTGTAAGCTTTATGCAAGAGAAAAAAACCAAACCAAACAGCAGGAAAACAACTCACTTGACACGATACAGTGTCACAAACAAAATAATACCTCGTAGATGGAAAATAGCATCCAGAATGCCAAAGAAAATTTTACGCAGCTGAAGATTTCAGGTAATAGCACCAAGAAGTAATTAAATCTGGAGCAACTGATTTTTATAGTAGCCTCATAAATTAAATTGCACCATATTCAAAGTACACAACGCACTCTAGCTTTGTTTCTAAAAGTTCTGAGAGAAAACAAAGATTTTTTGTCTAAAAGTCTGGGATGGTTCCAGATATCATAGGCTTCGAAACAGAGAATAATTATTCAGTCTATTAAGCATCTGTCTTGGAGAATAAGTGAATTGACGCGTCTGTGCAAGATAAAAAGAGACAGTGGCATTACTAAAGGGCCAGTGCTGTAGAAGTTCGATATGTGCACTAACAGCCGTGCAGAAGACATTTTACATTTGGATAGATCTGAGCAATTGACTTGTTAGAGATCCCCAACCAAACACACTTGAATAAATATTATCCAGCTTAGTTAAAAGAAAAGAAATTTCTCTGTACTCAGTGCCAAATGTTACTGGTAAAGAAAGTAGTTACCAAATCACACTCTGAATACTGGCAAAGAAATGAATATTCTATGTAGGATGAAACCTTCAGCAGAAATATCCTATTGCCACCCATGAGACTTATGAATAGGCATATGTAGCAGCACCAAGGGTGATGACATTCTGATGTATAGGTGCCGAGACAGTAGGATAGACGCTGTGGCACATCACGCTCACAGCCTCATATGTCTGCTAGTAAAAGCCAGGGGAGTAAATCTAGAATTGAAATAAAACAATGAAATTGTGAGTGACTGTAACTTCATGTGTGGAACAGTTCTGACCTCCTAAGAGCTAAAACCTGACCTCCAAAAGGTAAAAGCAATACAGGAAAGCCTACTACTAAAGATATTAAATCAGTTCAGAGATTATTAGGGTTTATAAACTCAGACTGAATTTTTTTTCTAATTGGTCTCAGATGTGTGTGAATTCCTGTGGCAACTGCTAGGCAGAGGCGCATGCTGAAAGCAAGTCCTTTCATATGACATGCTGTACCCCACGTGCTAATGGCTGATGACCACATACGCCAGAGTTCCAGGTTTATCTTTTAGCTGATTCTCTTTACAAATCAGAGGATAACAGACATTTCTGAGTTGGCTTTTTTTTTTTAATTAAGCCCACGTTATCCAAGTTGGATTATAAGACATTCCACCAGCAATGGCAGTGATTGCTCTGAAATCTGCCTGTCCTTTGCACTGTGCAGAGGAGCCTCGTATTTGGTGTAGCAGTGGCATGTTTCACCTGCCAAAAGTGCAGCAGCAGCAGCTCATGTGAAAGAGCCCAGTAACCAGTAGGTAATCAGAGGCTCAGGATAAGCCCAGGGTATAGGCATGCTACTTGCCCTGCTGTTTCTTTGCTGGCTCCACTGTTGCTCCCTTTACCAGCTCTCTGCTGCTGAAGAGGTGACATGTGCACTGTCAGGGCTATTGAAGTGAGGGTGAGGGGAAGAGAGGATGGACCTTCTGACACAAATAATTGTGCTCGTATTTTGAGTGAGGAAGAATGGTAATTTATGCAGTTAATGGAAAAGTTTTCTATAATGTCATGTCAGATGTCGGATTCTTTCCTGTCCTCATTCCCCTTTGCTGTTAGGTGAAGCAGAGCAGGGTGATGAGGTGGAGTGAGAGTTAGAATTTTTCTGTGCTGATGTTGCAAGTGTACATGTTCCAGTGAGGTATCAGACCAGTAAGGCAGGCACAAGTAAAACTGCTCATAGGGATTACAGCATCATGGCTGTTCCCTTCAGGTTTGCCGGGCTCTAGGGCAAGTCAGTGACAGTGAAAAACTGAGGACATGGGACAAATGCTCTGAGCAGATTGAACCAGAAAAAAAAAACAAACCAAAAAACAACAACAACAACAAATTCTGTAAGTGGTGGCCTGTGGGCTGGAGGATTGCTTAAAACTGAGTGACTGTAGCTTCATGTATGGAGCACTTCTGACCTCCTAAGAGCTACTTTTTCTTTTTTTGGAATAGTTCTCTGGTAGGATACTGTGGCTTTAATAGGTGCTGAGTATTGAAGTACTCTCCTTGCTTCCCTCTCTACTGCCACGTTGGAAAGTTTTGCTGTTCAGGGAGAGCAAGTGGAATGACTTGAGGGTGTCTTGATTTTTCTCAGGGACCAGCAAATGCCAAGCCCGTGTCCCCCAGTTCTGGCCCCGTGCCTCAGCCTGGTGGCTGCCCATGGAGAGAGCCATGGGCTGAATATGCTCCTTGCTGGGGCTTGATGCCTGAGGCCAAATGGGTGGTGGCCCAGTCAGGCCACCAAGGCCTTCTCCTCTGGCAGCTCCTCTTCTCTACCACAGCCACTGTTGTCACAGATCTCCCTGCCATACTTCAAACAGGTGATGGGAAATTGCTTCCATGGAAAATAAAATTGTCACTGTAGAGTGGCCTTCATGAAGAGGGTGTTGGGGAGCCAGCCACAGGAGTGACAGGTTCAAGCTTTTTTCCAAGACTAGCCTAATTAACCAAATGCACATATATAGTAATTTTCCATGTTTTTGGGGTCGTACTGAAAAGCTGGATTTTGGAAGGCGTTTTTACGAAATGAAGGAAGGAGGTTTTTGGATGACTTGCCAGCTCCTGAGTCTCCTTTTTCCCCTCACTAGTGGCCCAGTCTTTTTCCCCTCGCAAGTCACAGATCTGTTGTAACTGCTTCATTAAGCTGCTGTGTGTCACGGTGGTGACTCCACAAATTTAAATTGGCTGGTTTTGTCCACAAGGGTGTGAAACTGGAGGACCAGGAGAACCAGATCTGCAGCTGTATTTTCCATGTGCTGAGTGGGGGCTGATATAAACAAAATGCTTTTCCTTCGGGGTTTTGGCAGCTCTCACCCAATCTGTTGGAGAAATGGTTATGACTATTTCTCTGCTCTCAGATGAGGCTGTTGAAAACTTACAGCCTCTCTGGGAATTTCAGCTTCTTTCCACGGACTAGTAATAAAATCCGGTTTTATGTTATGTTTAATTGCAGACAATTTCAAGTGTTAAGAAGTCTCTCTCGGCAGATGTAAAAAGATGGGGAAAAAACCCAAAACAAAACAAACCCACCCCACGTGCCCCTTTTTCTGTCAAATCTAGATGCTTATTCTTTTTGACAACATCCACAGTTTTTACATTACTGTTCTAAGAAGCTGCTCACAGCGGATATTTGCTACAACTTATATCCTTATTTTTTTCTGTTGCTTTCTTTGCTTAGTTTCTAAACAAATATTTTTCTTAAATTATATTAATTAGCCTAAATTATTCATTTAAGAAGTTTTATTTTTGCTATAAACTTTTTATTGGCTTGTAACCTGTGGTTTTTTTAATGCCTTTTAGTTAAATTGCAATTGCAACAAAAGCGACAGATATATGTTGAAAATAGCCCTTAGAGGGGTTTAATAACAATAAAATACAAAGTCAAAGCAAGAGAAGAATTAATGCAGCATCAGCATCATATTAGAAGCGATTAAATGAACCCAAGTTAATAAAATTTGATTTTTTCAATCTCCCTACCCTGTTTATTTTTTTTTAAAAGCACACCACTTTAAAAATGTTTCTGAATGAGATTTTGTTTCTGAAGGTGTTTACAGAAAGCAAATATCATAAAAATCATAGATGATCAGGAGGATATTCATGCATAGCAATGATTGTGTTGTGGGTTTTTTTGTAAAATGTTTACTTTTCCCATGACAAGTTGATACCTCTGGATATTCATACTTTCAAGGTTTTTTATGTCTAGAAGCAGCTTTCACAACCACAGACCTGGTCATCCAGATAGGAAGCAGAAATAGCAAGTAAAGAGAAACTGTTTTTGAACGGGTGGCTAAAATGACAGTGAAAATGGAGAATAAACATGTGATAATTACAGCTGGTTACAGATAACTTTTTGTATGGTATCACATTGAGGAAAATAATGTTGAAGTGGCATTCTTTATTGAATAAACTGCTCACTGAAAATGTTTCTCCTACCTGTTCAATGAAACGTAATTTAACAAGTGCTTTGGAAGAAAATTTGCTTTATGCTACTGTCAAACATATTACATTCAATGAACTTGATTAGAGTTTTGATTCTGAGGTATCTGTGGAAGTGGTAGCTTGGGCTTTGAATAAAAGAACTCTCCAGGAAAGATCCTGAAACTGATGTAATTTGGCAACTGACTGAGTAATATGTCTTTGAGACTTATATCTTCATGACAGATAATATTTATTATATTCTGGGTGAGACTAGAATGTCAGGATGCCTGTTCTGGGAAGTACTCAAGATAAAAGAGGAACTGGATAGTGTTAATGGTAAATTTGAATAAGGAACTATGCTTTATTTCAGAGTTTGCTGCTACTTTTTACTCCTGGACATAACTCTGTCCTGGTTTTCATGTGGGTTTTGTTTTGACAAACAAAATATTTACAATATTGCAATTGCAAATCATAACCAATCTATCCATGAGGTACAAAAAAAGGCTAGTAAGGTTAAAACAATTACATTAGTGGTTTATGTTTAGAGAAGCCTTTTCAGCTAAGGAAGCAGTGGCATCAGAAAATGGTATGGTAGGAGAAGCATTATTGTGGTCAGTGCTTATGCCTAGGATGTTCTTCTTCCTGCTGCAAAATTTGCAAATACACATTCCCACCTCCAGTGCAGCATTGCCCAGCTGGAGATGTGTGCATGACAAGGATGCAAGCTCTGGGTGGTTGTTATTGAAAGATGTGGCCTGTATTGTAACGTTAATGGACATAATTGCTCATTACTTTGTACTTAGTTCTTATCCTGAAGCCTCGATGAGCCTTCGCATTTCTTTCAGTTAAGTACATGATAGAGGTTTGAACAAAAGCTTAGAGATTTGAAGCAAAATAGCTTAAATTTAAAACTTCCAGTAAATATTTTAACTAAGTATGCCTGATATATGCAGAAAAGGACTTTGAACAAAATATTTTTTTACCTTTATGATTGCAATGATTTCATTGCTTTAATTTTAATTCAGAAAAGGAAATCCAGTGCCGTGGTAATTGCTGTAGCTATCACATTTCACTGTCAGTGCCTGTGATCATGGTGGCTCACATACTTTTCCTTAACTAGGCAATGTGATGTTCTTGCTAACAAAAAATATTTTAAGTAATGTTACTTTTTTTTTTAATGGGGATATTTAAACGGCTCTTTACATGGGTCATTTACATAGGTCATTAAATCCTGAACAATTCTGCATTTTAAGATGGATAATAACCACTAGCCTTAACACTACAATAGCATGTAAATTCTTAGCAGTTTCTTGAAGACAGTGTTCCTTGTCCCCAGGTATGCAAGACATACCTCTGCCTGATTTCCAGGAGCTACCATTTCTCTCAGAGATACTGCAGGTTCTCAGGTTATCTGGGGGCAGGAGGAGGCTGTGAACTTGGTTACTATTTCACCCATTGCTGCCTTGCCTTTCCATTCTTTTCCTCCTTTATAAGGGAGGGAGAGTGCTTGTTCCCTTCGTGCTGACTATCACAGTTTAGGCATTGTCTTTGGAATTGTCTAATGTAAAGCAGGCCTTCCAGCCTAGTGTAAATCAGGTAACTTTTTGGATAGAGGATGTAGAACAATGTCAGTTGCTCAGAGCTTGCAAAGACCTCAGCAGCTGCTGTTGGGTCTTGAGGTAAAGCAATGAAGTGTGCGTCTCTTCCCTGCTCTATTCTGATCCAGTACTTGTATGAATCATGCAGTTTTGTTTGTAAGTAGGTTTTATTGATGCTCCGTAGTATTTAGGGAGGTAGCACTGGGAAGAGGGATTGTCTTGGAAACCTTGTTGCCACCTGTTGTGGATTTGCAAGGCTTAGGGGATACGGACTGTAGGACTGCAGATGTTAGGTATGATACACCAGGGCAGGAGTTTTAAGGAGAGAAGAAATGTGGAAACAAGTCTTTGAATTGCTGTTGGTACTCCAGTGTTGAAAGCTATTTTTAATAAGAATAGTAGACTCTATTGTGACACATCCTGCCCCACGAAGCATTCAGGAGATGACATGACCCGAGTCCTGCAGGGCTGGGCGCCCTGCCCTCGCCGAGCAAAAATAGATGGCAGAATGCACACAGTAAGCAATTCCCTTCTTCTTGCCAAAGTGCATGTTTTCGTCCCTTGTGCAGTTTAGAAAGCATGGCATGGGCTGATGTATCACCGCAACTGTTTCTTAGGAGGTGTTTCCTTCTGTCCTGTCTCCTTTATAAAGTTTTGCAGTGTTTCATGAGAATAGTTAGAGTTCGTGACTGATTAGTTGTGTTTAATTATCTTTCACTTATATTGATGGGAGAGGGAGACAATAACTTTCAGAAATGGGTTTGCTGTAATTTAGTCCTGTTTGCCCTTGTGCAGCATAAACAAGTACACTAGCAATAATAACTCTTGTTATCATTAAATATACTTGTAAAGATGAGTGAAAATCTAGTGGTTTCCATGAAAAACTCTGGAATAATTTCTATGGCATCTTTTAGTAAAAAAGTATTAATTAGTTTTGTATCTAATTATGCTTGCCTTTAAAGAAAATCTCTCTACTTCAATCTCAGAAATTCTCAGGTGGAACTGACACATTTGGAAAGATGGTAATTAATTTATGTACTACCTATGTGATGGGAAAACAGAGGCAGAAGTCTGGTTTTCCTCCCATTTGTAATAAAAGAGGTAATTATAACAAGAAAAAAACCTATTCATTTTATTAATGTAATCGTATGCAAGCTTTTTATTTGTCTAGTAGTGTGAACTCCGGGAAATTTAATAGAGATATTTTAGAAAGAGTTTTAAACTGTATATCTTTTTTTCCCTGAGCTGTAGCAACTGACAAGTACTGAAGACAGCCTGAGCAGGGACTTTATCATGGTAATGAGCCAAAAAGTCACGACTCTCATGTAACAGAATATCTTCCGACAGAGGGCTCAATTCAGAGAAGCATCCAGCCTTACGATATGGTTGCTCAGTAGTGAGGGTCATCCGTGGCAATGGGGATAACTCAAATGAAGCAATGTGATCCCCTAGGATGATTTACTCCCTTCTTTGTTCTCCCAAGGGCATCTGCGTGTTCGTGGGAGCATGGGTACTTGAGCTGGCACTTTGTATCTGCTTTCTCCTGCAGTCTTTAGGTCCTCCAGCAGCCATGTCGTTCAGGTTGCCAAAACAGATCTAGCGGTGTCTCTGCACCCTGATTTGATTGGTGCTAGCCTTGCCAACTTCCAGGGTTTTGAAAATCACCGTGGGAAAGACTTTGTGTTCGGACGTTGTCGAAGAGGAACCTCTATTGCTCCAAACCTTGTAAACGTCAAAAATGGTGTTTGACCTCATTCTTCAGCACAAATAAGTATAGCAATTCTGGGAGATGTTTGGCATCTAGAATCTCCAGCCATAGCCTGGTGTGACTTCTCTTTCCTATGTACCTTCTCTTGTCTTGGTATGAGGCAGCCCAAAACTCAGGTTCATATCACACGGTGACCGTGTTGAAGTGCTGGTTTGCTTTTGAAAGTCCTGGTTCCCTGTCTGCTTCTTCCCATCTCTTCCTGTTGTCATACACTCCTGGGTTTTTTCCTTTGTTTGTTTGTTTGTTTGTTTGTGTTTTCGTTCGTTTATTTTGAGCCTTGAATTTGATAGTCTTTCAAGCCACTTGAAATCACCAACCTGGTAGAAAAAAAATAATCTGACAAAATCAATTATAAAGTTTTTTCCTTGGCAGTTGAGCTGAATTGATTCCTGGAGTCAGTGCCACATTCGTTGCAAAAGGGTGAAATGAGAAGATTGGGAGCAAAGACAGAAAGACAGGGAAAACAAGGGACAACAACCTTTTCTGTAAACTCAGCTGTTTGAAAAGCTGCCACACTGCATTTCTTTCCTACTCCTTCCATTACTTCCTCCTACCTGGTCTGGCTAGTAATGTATGCCTCTGTGTGTGCATGTTTCAGTCTCTGTCTAAAGGAGAAAGCTGAAAGTTAGATGTCTTCATACTTGAAGGCTAGTATTTCTCTGTATTGGGATAATAAAATATGTTTTTCGACACCTTTGGACATTCCCTCATGGTAAACAGACATGCCACCTGATTTCATGGAGAAGTAAAATAGGTTTGAATTAAATAATGAAATTGTTTGCATGAAATTTCATGGACTGCTTTGAACTTTCATTTGTGCAAAAAGAAATGGGATTTACATAAGTAAACAATAATTGAAATAATATCTTTTACAATTTATTAGAATTATTATTTTAACAATTATAAGTTATAAAAAATGCCTTTTTCCAGGGCACAAACTGTTAGGTGCCTTGTTAGGAAGGAAAAAAAAAAAGAGAAAAAAGGAAAAAACCCCTTAATGCTAATCTCCACATAGCGACTTCTATCTCTAACTTTACTGTGACTTAACAAAAATGTAAAAATGACCAATCCTATCTCATATCATGCAGAACCATGTGCTGAAGCCAGGGTGTGAAGTCTCTGAAAAGCTGACCACCCAGTGCTTTGAGTCTGTTCAACAGGAACACCAGCAGCTCTGGATTTAATGATTTTGCTCTTAAATGTGAGTATATAGGATTTTATAGCCCATGAGTATAATTTGCTGCAGGTTGGTGAGACATTTCAAATATTACAATTTCAAATAGTTTGTATGAGTTGGGATATGGCACCACACAGATAACTTTGCTCTACATTGTTTCACTATCTTTCCAGTATAGATCTAAAAGGAATTCAAATTGCTTATGTACTGTAATATGTGTGGGCTTCTTGTTATAATATGTCACTGTGCCATGACTCAGTAGCATATTTCCTATATATAGCAAACAAAGCAACAAAAGCTGTGGACGCTTTGGGAATTCTGTCAAACTGAATGCAAAATATCCCTTGAAGTGAGTGCCTATTTTAACCGTATACTTCAAAATTATGATGGATGATTTTTGACCTGAAGGGAATGAAGCCAAGTTTTGTGTACACTGTTCTTAAAGTGAGAAGTGCAGCTCACAAGTTAATCACACTAAACAGCAAAGTGAATGAGCAAATTTTTTGAAAATCAAAATGTGTCCAAAGATGTCCAAATGTTTGGGATGAGGTAGAATGATATGGGGTGGGTTGGTTGGTTTGTTTGATTAGGTGTTTTTTTGGTTTGTTGGTTTTTGGAGTTTGTTTGTTTGTTTCCATTTTCACAACTTCCCCTAAGCTCAAAGGAGTAATACCAAGATCACATCTCTGGCAGACCAGATACATAAACTTTCCCTAAAACTATGTACCTCGTTAAATATTGCCTGCTCCATTAATATGTCGGAAGAAACATTTTGGGGTACCACCTACAGGTAGGTCAAAAACATAGAAGAAGAAATAATTTTGCAAGTCCAGAAGCTGAACAAAAAACAAGGAAGAAGCTATAACACAAAATACTAATAATCAGGTTGGAGGTCAAGGAGAGGAGTAAGACAAAACACTTGTGGAGCTAAGAGATTGGCAAGCTTTGTAGCAGGTAGATTTTCAGAATCTGACTCTATTACATATAACTTCAGAGATATGAAAGCCATCAGGGTCCAACAATGGAAGCTTGTTTCTCTTTCCTGCTCACTTTTGATGATATTTGCATTAAATAAAGCAAATAAAATAGAACCCTTCAAAATTCTAAGCAAGAATTTTGAATAGAAATTTGAAGCACTTCTAAAATGTTTATTCAGTAGAAATGAAAAGCTGAAAAGTATTTTGGAGTCCTGTACTAGCTGTGAAAAATGTACACTTGATTTACAGTTCTAATTTTTTATAAAATGGTTGTAACACATTTTTTTTTTCTATTGTAGCGTAAAAAGTAGTCATTTAGTAATTAAAATATTGTATATATTTGGGGTTCCAGTAGTCAAAATAGTGATAAAGCTTCTAAGGTACTTGCTGTAAAGAATATGAAATACTGGAAATCTAGTCAATTTAAAGAAAGAAATGCAAGAGCACAAAAACAGTGAGCTTATAAACATAGGGTTCTTTTAACAGAATGTTCAACTACAATTACGTGGAAAAGTATACTTTTTTTGAGTTTCAAAAAACCAATTTTGTTATGAAAGCTAGTTTCAATCTATGCTTTCTCATTGTGCAGAATAAGGTAATTCATATATATAAAATTCTGTTTGCAAAGTCAACAGTTAATTTTAATGTACTGATGCAGAGATATAGAGAGAGTATACATCAAAGTTTATATGTAAACACTCTTTCTAAGCACATAATAAATGTTTATTAAAGATATGCTTTGAGATATGTTTCTTATTTAAATCATATGGTATTTACTTTGTTCAGTTCTTAAGACATTTTCATGTCTATCTCCTAGAAATTCTTACTAAATAAGAAACTTAGTGAGTTTGATTGTGAATGCAAGCTGTTGTCTTCTCTTATTGCTTCTCCAAGATTGTATTTTGACTTTGAAAGCAGCCTTCACAATGTCTGCAACTACTAGTTGCTTGGCACCTCTGTGGAACTTTTTAATATTATTTAGTTTATTTTAAAATTAGAAGTAGCTCTTTCTTCATGTGTTTTATTTGTTGGACTATTTCTTTTGCTGCTGGTACTTCTCAGCTGTTTGTAGTAAATAGATGGGTAAGTGAGACTGATTTTGGCGATAGAGGAAGTTACAATTAACGTGTTTCCTTATTGTTGATTTGTAAATGCTATGTACTTGTACATATTCACCATTCTTTGATTCTTTGAGGATGTGACTTTCGAAAGTGGTACTATTAAAGGCATTTGTTATTGTCATTTTCATGTGTGGGATGTGGATTGATTAATTTCTGCCAGAAAAAAGAGAGAGCTTCATGAATTAGCTCTGTGTGTGTGTGCAGGATTATACATGTCTTGGTCAAAATATTTCTTATCCAGACAAAAGTTGATTGAACTGTTAACAAAAAAGAAGTAGTTTTAATTCTTTTTTAAAAGTCAAATTCACTTTTGCATATTGTGTAAATAGAAGATTCTAGTAAGAAAAATATGACAGACGTGGAAGGGTTTTTATTATGGTCAGACGTTTGTGACATGATCCGCTTTTACAGTACATATGTTGGGAGAGAGCGGGGGAAGAGAACAAAGGCAAAAAAAGCTGCAGTTTTAAAGGATGATTAGTCTGTTGTTTCAGAACCTGAGTGCTAATTCTGTCAATGAGGACAATTTTCCGATTTTTCTTAGAAGCTAGAAAAGTATTTTTCCATACATTCACTTAGGAAAGGAAGAGTTCATAAAAATTTTGTAAATTAGGTAGTACGTACATGGTATGTAATGACAGTGCTGTGAATATTTGACTAGAGACAGCCTTTTCCTAGCCTTTGGAGGGGTGAATATGAGGAAGATAGACAGTGAACAAAGGAAAAATGAGACGTGGGAGGGGAGATTAAGGAAAAAAAAAGAAAACAGCATATTTTATCAGTTTTCTTTTCATGAGGAATAATCTGAAAATGAATAAAATTATAGCTCAAAAAAGAAATATTTTTACATCGCTCTGCCTCGGAGAATACCCAAGATTATTAGAAATTAATTCTGATGGTATCTTTTGAAGGTCAAGTGAAACTGTTTTCTTGGATGCAGACTACAAGCCAGGCATGTTATCTGTGCAATTAGAAGCAACATGCTCCACTAAAGAGAGTGAAAACTATTCAAATTTACTCGGAGGGAAGAATATATGTCTTCATTTTATTACAAGAGTATTTCCAAGTTTCACAGCTTTAATCTCTAGTTTTATACCTCACTTAGTTCTGCAAGACACGTTATAAGACTTAAGAAAACAAAGACTGGGAAATGGGAACATGATTTTCAGGCTTTTTTTTGTAAGGAGAGTCAGCAGTTCATAATTTTTTCTTTTCAGATATTTATAAAATGCAATGTAATAACCTCAGATGAACATTTGGTACAGGAACAGGAAATTGGTAAATGAAATCACTTATGTCTAACAAAAAAGATAGATTCCAAATAGTGTGTTGTAGTATATAATGCATTTAATTTCTCCAAATTATTCAACTGGGACTTGGGGTGTTTTTTCCTTTGCTTTGTCATTGTCTCTCCGCCACTCCTTCCCACCTCCCCCTCCCACGTTTCTAGGTGTATTGTATGGGAATTACATGTTTTCATAATTTTAAATCTTAGGGTTTTAAATTCACCTCTCAGACCTAATTAAGTTCATTCTGTTTCTTCCAAAGGTGCTGAACTGTGTCTCTCAGAGGAGGGGCTCAATAGTGTTCAGCACTTCTGCAAATAAAGTACTGGAAATGTAAGCGCTTTTATTTTAGATAGTTAAATATTGATTCAGAAGGTTCATCTTAAGGCTTTTCATTTGGAGATATACCTTTTGATAGGCTCCTTAATTTCTAAATTCTTCACTTTTGTAGCTTGAGTGAGCCATTGGTGGGACTAAACTAGTGGGACAAGTGGTCAAGTGGATGTGATTAAGGAACTGCTGGCTGATATGCTTAAGATGCTGATTCTTTTCATATTTCAGTAGCAAAAATCTACGTCGTGCTCCCACAACATCAGCTAACATTTTGGTATATGCCAACATTGCAGCATTTAAATTACTTTAATTTCAGCATATTAATATAAAAGCATTTGATACTACACAGGAAAAATGCTTGAATTATTGCATCAAATATAAAGAAAGTGTTTCAGTTTGTGGAAAGGATATTTAAAAAAATTAAATACACAATTTGGTTGTATTGGGGGTTTCTCAAGGTTCAAAATAACTTAATGCAAAAGTAACTTTTGAAATAAATATTCAAAAATAACTTTGGATCAAGACCTGTGTGAATAAAGGACACTCTAGCTAGATTCTTGTTGACGTAACTTGGCTTTATACAGCGCAGTTGTATTAAATGATCTGGCGTATACAAGGGTATACAATAATATAACATCCTATGTGTACAATGTACACACATCGCTGTCTTGCCTTTCCTGCTTTACCCACAGCAGGGATGCTGCACCCAGACCCCTGCCTGTGCTCGGGGTGAGATGCCCTGCATGGCAGCTTTGCCCGTGCCCTTCAGCTTCGGCTGCCATAATGCAGGATTTAAATGACACGGATAATCGTGTGCCGACCTAGCAGATCTGCAGGATATTTGCGTGACTCACAAAGGTTTAGAAAAGGGGCTGTACATCTTGTACATCTGTGTGATTTACGTTGGTGCGTAAACTTCAAGCAGAGGTTGATTTTTAATGTTAGTGCAAGAAATCAGGCCCTGTCATGGAGACAAACATTTCTGTAACTCTTGGCTCTTTCTTAGATCAGTCTATGAGTGTTCTGAAATGTGAATTTCAGAAATAATGTTTCTATACCATCTGATATATGACAGTCTGTAGCTGAGAATAATTTCCTCTTCTCATTCATTCATCATTTAAAAAAACTCAAACAAATAAAGAAAAACTCCAAACAAAACGAACCCCCACCAAAATTAATCTGAAGTTTATAATAAATAAAATGGATAAACGGAATAGTAAAACGGGGACATGTGATTATTTTTAATAATATTCTAAAAACTCTGGTATTAAAATTGCACCAGAAGAAATGGTTACAGTAATTGACCGTATCCTAAATATTTTTGTTCTCATTGATATATTTAATCTAAATTAAGCCATAACCTATATTAATTTACATTTCAATTCAGTTGTCCATTACAATAGACAGTAATTTATATTACAATAGACAGTAAATTATATTACAATTTTTCTGATTGCTGATTTATTGAATTGATTTTTATTGCTTGTTTCCCTGAAAAAAGTCCAGTAATACTATGCAACAAAATAAGAATAAGGAAGGTGTTGGTTTTTAACTCTGTTTTTGTACCTTTGGTGTTTTTCATTTATCGGAGATGATGTACCCATGCATAGCTAATTACATTTTATGTTTCTGCATGTTAGCATTTTTATTTTCTCTGTTTCTTTAAGAGCCTTGTAAATCCTTCTGTGACTTAACTGTCAATTTTGATTTCAAAGACCAACTTTAGATTAAAACCAGAACTTAACATTTGAAAATTATTTTGGAAACTTTGTGGCAAATTGAGTAAAAATGACTTCTAGAATTCCTCTTTGCAAAGGAGAGGACTAACAGTTGTTTGCCATAACTGTGACAGTAAATGACCCTTTCAGCTGCCCAAGACGTAGAATAATCTAGTTGTGTCTTTAGAAAAAAGCCAACAAACAAAAATGCACACAAAAACCCCCCGAACAAACACACAAAGCCCCCAAATCCAGCCCCCCCAGGAAAACTGCTAACCAATATAAGGCCCAGCTGGCAGATATTTTGGGACCGGACAAGGTGTGCCACTGATTTCAAGCATTTGGATGCATGTAGCAATATTAAAAAAGAGTTTTTTCCCTTCTTTTTTCTTCATGCTTTATGCGAAATATTCCACCCTTTCTTTGAAAGGTGAATTAACTTCTGGTATGGTATGAGCTGAGGCTCTGAAAATCACATGGGAAGCCTTAAACAGTAAGGCTTAGTCTGTACTATGAAGATTCTTGTGTCCTTGTGTTGTCTCTTGTTCAAAAGAGTTTCGTTTATAACTGAAACAGCACATCCTATTTCCAATTTCATTCTGGGTTCAGCGCTAACAAAGGGTTAAGAGTTTAGAAATGGACCTAAAATGTTGAGCAGGGATGCTGATCCCAGAAGAGGGAAATTTGTTCTGGCATGAAAAGTATCTTCAAGATTCATTTTATCTAGAAGAAATTTCTCCCTATGTCATTCCTAATAGTCGGGAGGTTTAGGAGAGTGTGTGCTAAGAGAGAGGGGGGAACATATATGAGAAACGGCCCTCTCTCCAAACTCCTGAGCAGCAGATGGGATTTGCTGGATCATACCAATAAATAAAGACTAGCACATGGTCCTAAGAAACAATGTTTTTTGCATATACAGTAAAAAAATAATAATCTAGTCTCAGAGTCACAGCTGCAATGGCACAATGACTCATAGTCTCTGAAGTGTGGGATACTCCCTTTATAAAATGGAGTGGAATGAACTGCTGTTCAGATACAAAATCTTCTCTAAGACCCACAACTGAGCTTTGAACAGAAATGTTTTGACTTGTCAGCAAAAAGTGGCTTACTTTAGAAGCAGAAAGAAGCAGGGAGCAGGATGAAAAAGCATGCAAGTAAGATATGAATATAAGATGAGTTCCCCCCTCCCTCCAGCTCTTTAAGCAAGAAATTGAGATTCCTGTTTTGGTGGTTTGATCCCGTTCTTACTCACCCCTCTGGATTTAAAAAATAGCAATATTAAAAAAGTTACTATTAGATGTATCTTAATGAAGTTCTTCCTTGGGGCATTGTTCATGTTCAGTCTCTTCAAGCACACATGCTATAGAAAGAGACGGTATTTTCTGTTCTCAATAAAGATTTTTTTAAGCAGATATTAAAATTACTACAGTTTAACCTGGGTCTTATGCGTAGATATTTTGCTTTAAGACTACAGCACTTGAGAAAATAAAATAGTTTTAATTAGAATTGCTACTGTTTGCCAGTAGTAGCATTGTTATTTTGATGGTTCTGGACTATAAACAAGGTTTATAGAGAAGGAATGTGCAGTTTTTGGACCGATATAATTGTAAAAAAGGGTCTGCTGCTAAATGTGCAAATCCTATTTTAAGTCCCTTTTTACTAGTGCTTTAAATCCTTGTTACTTTATGCCTGCTTATTCTTTAAAGTATAGCAGTTAGTTAATAATATCAATATATCATACTCGGCTGCTTGCCAAGCTGCTGTCTATGAAGTCCAAGCAACTTAATAGGACATCTGCTTCCAGGGGTGCAGGCATGGCAGCCAAGGGAAACCAGTGCACAGCCCAGGGTGGTGTAGAAGTGGTCCCTGGGATGTTGCACGGAACCAAGCATTTTTTTCCACAGTTCAGACTGGGTGGAAGCAAACGGAGTTGTGCATCTCTCTCTTTACTTTTTATTGATTTCAAAAAAGAAAAAAAAACCACCAAGGGCAGCAGCTAATTTCCTTTGCAACAGTGCAAATAATATGGCACAGTTTATGTTATGAAACTCTAAGTAACGGAGAGATTTTAAAGCCCAAAGAGGATCCCTGTATGGCTCCAGATTTCCCTGGTGGGAGGAAACAGAAAGAAGGGCTTCCTGGAGGAGCCTGTGGAAAGGTCTGCCTGTACCTGCAACGCCTTAGCAGTGTCAGTCAGCGGGAGGGCCTGTGGAAGCCAGAGCCATGGGACTTGCTGAGATGGACCCTTTGGTGGCTGTACATTGTGATGTTGGCTGTGCTATGCAGTACACTGCAAATGTTATCCTTAAACATTGCTGTATTAACCTAATAATGTGCCTCTAGCACAGCAGACTGCAAAGCTGTGTCGGTCTGGGCACCCTCTCACTCCTGCTCTCTGATCACTTCTGTGGGGTGGAGCAGCCAGTATTTCTGATGTTCTGTTAGCTACAGGCCCATGCACTTGGAAATGAAAACTGGGAGAAACCTTACATTATCTGGTGCTGCTTGCATTCATATGGAAATATAAAGCTCAGTTCTCAACTGGAGACCTTTTTCCACTGCATTTAAGTGCCGAAAAAACCAAATCAGGACAAAACCAATCCTAGCCCTATCTCTAAAGGGAACTGTGTTCACGTATGATATGATCTAATGCCTTCCTTAACAGTGATACGTCTAGGCTTCTATTGCCATGGCCCTCTACTTGGGTTTTGCAGAAAGCTTCAGAACTCCCATGTAGAAATTGCTATGATCCCATATCGTTGCTATGATCTGAAATAGTAGTGCAGTAACTTTCAGAGGAAAATGAGCAGTGGTACTTGGTGCTTCGAAACAAAAATCCTGGTACTAAAATCATCTGTGCCTGTGTATTAGGAAGCTCAAGTGGATAAGCAGAATTGTCTGTGTTAAATGCGTGAGACTATAAAAAGGGCGTGTTTTGAAATCTTACCTTTCAAGAAATAATAGATCATATTAATTAAACCCTTTACTTTTAGCTGAAACATGCCAGGGACAGTCTTTTAATATTTGGTGCCATCTTCTATCCATTTGGAAAATCACCATTTTTAAAGAATTCATTCTTCAAAGACATCCCACACTTGTGGACATATTTCTGTTTGACTCTGTGCCAAATGAAGGAAAGGAAAAATTTTGACAAAGTACAAAGTAACATCCTGAAGTACAAAGAGAACCAACACAGCTAAAGATAGGTTTTATGGGAAAAATATATCCGTATGCAAATAAATCATAGCCAATAATGGCACCGTCATGAAATTGCATACGCATACAGAGCCTTCCTTACATAGTGCATGTTTCTGTGACTTTGCTGAAAATTCAAAGCTTTTTGTGGGTACTGCTTTACTAGTGTAATCTTCATTTGGATGCTAGTTTAAAATGAGAACCAATGCTGTATTGTTTAGCAATCCGAAGCACAGACATAAAAATTCCCCCAAACAACAACTCTATGGAGAACATGAAATAAATCTACATGAGTCACAAAGATGTCGTAAGGATTCAGATTTAAGCTTTTGGTGAACTTGAGACTCTGCTGCTTTTTATAAAGAAAAATGTTCCTAGAAGTGGAGAAGTGATAATTTTCTTACTAGTGCTACATTAAGAACATTATTACCGTATCTTTCTTTCAAGACAGAATATTGTTTTCTCAATTCCAAAATATTTAGGATGTGTTAGAAATGTGTGTGTATATAAAAATCAATTTAAAATATCTATAGGTCTCATATTTTTTTTAAATTCAGTTTTCAAAACTGAAAGACAGCATAATTCTGAGTTTAAGGACTTTGACCAAATGTAATGTTGTTTCTACGCAGAATTTCTCACTGGTATCACGGGTAAAAATGCAATGTCTCTCTGTCTGGTCCTGTGCAAAATGAAGCCTGCAACTGGCCGGCACATAATTTTAGAATATTAGTATTGCAGGAGCCTATACTTGTAGCCCTGGTGCAGCTGCTATGGATGTGTTTAAGCTCTTTTAAAGCTCATACACATAATAAAACAAGAAGTCACAAAACTGGATGCTATAAAACAACACAGAAAGACGCATTCGTGTTTTCAGTTTCTTAATACATATCTTGATAAAATATTTAGTAAGGTGAACTGTGTTACAGGCAAATGCTGTGCGGGCATCTTGTTTTAATTCTGGTCTGCACTCACTAGCTCTGCAGGCTTGCATTTGATCTCTGAGCCAAGATAAAGCTCACAATGAGAACCAAACAGGGCAAATAAACAGAAATGTCTGCTTTGGTAAAGGGTGTAAAACAGAAGTATTCCACTAGGTCCAACAGTATGTGCCACCAGGCACCGTTATTCTCACGGCCATGGTTCTGAGACAGCATCCTCAGACAGGGGTGACAAATTGTGGTAGCGGAGGAGACGTGGCTGCTGAACTCCAGGGAAAGTTGAGAGAGGTGGCTGCGGGTGCTCAGGAGAGGCAGGCACTGCAGTCACTACTGTGCTGCAAGCGTAGCTTTGCTTGAAGTCTGGTTTAGGTTACCGTGGTAGGCAAGTAGGAACATAAAACTAATGGATTTTCATTACCCTTTCCCAAGTGCAACTTTAATGTGCCTTACCCATCTGAGTGTTGGGGTTTTATGTGACATTTCTGTAAAAATGTTTTTCTTAATTAATAATCCCTAAGAAACTGGTCATTATCAGCAGTTTATGAGTAGTTTCAAACTTAGGTCTGTCAGAGGATTATTTCCTCAAAAAGATGAGGGTTTGGGAGATGTTGCTTTTTTAATAATTTCCAACTCATTGTTTGATAGAGCTAGGTTTGGACACTGCTAGAACATTTGTTCAGGGTAATCTGTGACTTCAGACTGCTTTCCATCATCTGAGGAAACATGAGCGACTAAGTTCTTCGAACTCTAACCTTCCCCTTGTCTCCCTGTCTGAAAGGATGAAGGAACACATTTCAGAGTACAGTTGTTTAAATATTTAGTAGTGACTTTACTGCTCACTGCTCTTCATTTCAAAGGGGTTAGCCCCAGAAATAAGCACAGCTGCTGCATGCACAGGAGTGTTTTCAGGATGGCGCCTTAACACAGCATTTGTACAGGACTTGTGTGGTATTAACAATTTTAGGTCCTGAACCTGCAAACACTTACGTGTTTCAGTAACTTTACTCTTGAGAACAGTCTAGCAGTACTCACATGAGTGTGATTATGGACACCAGTGAGTGCTCACAAGATCCTGGCATTAGTTTTCAAAGGGACTGTAAACTCCGTGGACCATTGCAGAAATGTATATACTGCAATGACCTGTGAAATTGCAACATGTATATTTAGCTATACGAAGTAAACTATGCATTCCTTGTACTCAGTTCTGTGAATGTTTAAATGAACGAGTACATTTACTCACCCAAGTAAGCCCAAGCAAACATAAGAAATGATACGGGATTGCTTACAAGAACAAAGCTGGACATACCTTTATGTGTTTGCATGTCTGTCCTGCACATTTTACTGTTAAAAGCCGTGGTTTTATTCTATGTGTGGAATCACAAACGCAGTGCTCTGGATTCAAAGACTATGAGAAAAATAAGCTGCTCAGTTTGCAGGGTGACACAGAATCAACCAAAAATCTCTGCTGAAAAGGTATCTGGTAATTGCAGTGAAGGTGAATCAAAATTACTAGAAAAACTAGTAATTTTAATTTTGTTTTTGGATTTTTAAAATAATGAATATATATAAAATCTGTAAACATTAATTTATGTCACTGGACCAAAAATGGCACAATGACATGATTAGTGCCTGCTTCTTTTTGTTTCCTGTCTTTTGTTGCATTTGGGTGAAATCGCTCAGAACTTTACTTATAAATGGAAATATGTCGTGTAGTTATCTTTTCACTGGGAAATACTATTTCATGTTTCTGAGCTCTTAAAGATAAGAAAAATCAAGAAAAGGCAGTATCTCCGTGTTCTTTAGTATATAGGGCAGATAATATAGAAGGCACTGAAAGAAATAGGTCTTTTTCTTCTTAGGGATGAAAAACCAAATAATTTCTTAAAACAGAACCGTGAGATAGTGCTTGGTCATAGACAGCCCGAAGTCATGGAAAGCCACGTTTATAACTGTGCCGAGATAACGACCAAGGTTGTTCTCTAATAGACGTAAGAGAGACAATTCCATAGAAGCAGCTGAAATATTTTCATCATGTTTTAAAAAGCATTCTTGTGAGTTTGTCCCATTTGTTAGAGTACATAGAATGGATATATGGTGTCTGTGTTCAGAGGCAAACTAGGCTTTTGCTTCACAGAGCCACCTGAACTTAAGATATCCATGTCTGAGAATTGAGTAATTCATTCTGCTGTTTAAGAAAGTTGTGCTAACATACTAAGCATTTAAGTATCAAGGATGTTTTTTTGAGCTATTATTGGAGAGTTACTTGGGGACTGCTATTATGCTTTGTAGTTGCTATGGAAACTTTTTAATACGTGCAGTTTGGGAACAAGAAATTGGAAGTAATTTTTGCATTCCTAAATCCAGTTTCCTAGTAATAAAAGGGACAACTGTGGATTATCAGATTGTTACCAAAGCTTTCCACAAGATCTTAAGGTTATTAATCTCCAGAAAGAGGAGAAAAAAAATTATACTAATAAACTTCTATAAAGAAATAGGAAGAAATGATGATAACTGTTTTTTCATCATGTGGAAACTAATCAATTCAAACCCCAGGATTTTAATACATTCTCATAAAAATGAGTAGCTGATCAAAAACTGGGTTTTGTAGAAACTCAAAATGACTTCTAAATTATTTTAATAAAAAGGTGAGATAATTATGATTAAAAATCACTAATTATTACATGAAACATATGCTTTTAAAGTATTTAATTTACCTTCTTTGTTCAATTCATGTAATCTTGTTATAATAAAAAACATTTATTACTATGATGAAGGTTTTATACTCATTTAGGAGCCTGATGATGGGGATCTTTTATTTGTGGATTTCAGTGCAGTAACATACCTATAAAGATTGAAAAATGCTTAAAATAGTTTTGAGAACGAAAAAACTTGAGCTGGCTAATTTTTTTTTTAATATTAAAAGGTAAACCAAACTCACTAAAGAGCAATAATGATTTTAATTCGTTTTTAAAATTATTTTAAAAGTGGTGTTTTCTTGTATTTTCTAGTAAAAAAAGGGAGTTTTTTTGTTTTTTAGAGTATTTAATTGATTCTTAGGCACTAATGCTTTTGCTGTTAATTTCTAGTGATAAAATATCAGTATTTTTGTTTTTAATTTCTAGTGATAAAATATCAGTAAACAAGATTTGAAGGAAAGTATTCTTTTTATTTTAATTTGAAAAATTGTCTCCCAACATTATTTTCTTATTACTAAAATTGTTGTTTTTGTGTTTATCTAATTTGGTAAAAGTTTGATTTATTCCTGTAATTTATAAAGTAATTTAATTTTGGCATGAAAAGTCTAACTAATCTGAAAAATTTTATAGCATGGCTTCTCATCTCTTTGAAAAGAACGGCTTTCTCAAGAATCATAATTGGAATTTTTAAAAAGTGACATCAGAAATAAAGAATTGACAAATGTAACCTGCATAGGCACTGAAAATTTTCTTTGATTATTTCATTTTAATAATATATTTTTGTTTCAAACTAGTTTAAATTTCACCTGGAGGCTTTGTGTTTGAGGAGGCACCTAATATTTTATAAAATTAATGTTCAAAGAAACTGTAGCATAAAAATTTGAATTTAAATATTGATTAGATCTCTTCATTTTGCTTTCCTGCTTGTGAACTTGTCAATTGATTTCCACAGGGATATGAAAAATAGGTTTTAGACAGAGATAATCCACTATAATCCCAAAACAGAAATCAGAGGACAAAATGGTCACAGCAATAAATTATTCTTTTTAATGTTCTTGTTACCTTGATTCCTCCAAAATTTTCCAAATCCCCTACTTAAGGTCACAGGAAATATGAACCTCACCAAAAACTTAAAATAAGGAGGTTGATAATGCATTAAAAAATTAAAGATTGTTTAAAATAATATTTTTTAATTATGTTAATAATCATTTATTCTTTTAATTTGCTAGTCATATTTATAGTAGTGGAATTTTTTGACTATATCTCTATTGCATGGAAATTCTGTTTTCATTGATTAGATAAAGCTTTAATACATGCCAGAAAGTTCAAAGTTGGCTCCAGTCATTTCACATCAATCTATACAAAAACATGTGTTCTTATAGACAGATGGGCACAGACCAACTTCTGTGAATGGAGTCCCGTGGCTGGAATTTTAAGGTGGGGAAGACCAAACTTCATGAACGTGTTTTTGTGATTTTCCCCTCCCTCCTTACTTTAGTTAGCCTAGAGTTAGACAGAAAAATCAATCTCTTTATGCAACATGCATATTCTGTCTTCCCGAGGTATATGATGACTGACATTTGTTTGTAAAATAAACTGTTTTGCACAAATTACTATCTCTTTAAGGAAGTCAATATTGTACGCACATCATGCTCTAATATGACCACAGAGATGCAAATGAGATTCTAGGAAAGAAGAGTAAAGACTTAGGAATAAAAAGTTGTTGTAGTAAATATAGGCATTTTTGCAGTTGCTTTAAATATGCACATTAGTAGTGATGGTAGAACTCATGTTTAAAAGGTTTGCAATATAATTTGTTGCTAGTAATCAATATATTTGATAGAGGGAATGTGTAAATTTTGATATTGTATAGATACTTTATGGACTAATAACTTGACTTGCAGTGCATATAAATTATCACCCAGTAAATTTCCCATTTAATTAGAGGCATAAATTACAAGTAGAAATTTCTGTTCAATAGTATTACTTCAAGAAACAAGGATATAGCACAGTTAGAATATTTCACTCTGCACTAATTTAAGACACATAGTGAATCATTCAACACACAAAATTTCGAATTTGTATTCTGCAAGTATTTTAACTTTAGCTTTATTTCAGTGTAATTATTCAAATGTTGTTAAAGCATGCACCAAACTGACTAGGACAGAGAATATTGTGTTAGAGGGTGTGTGAATTGCAGGGATTCTGGCTGAAACGAGGATTCAAAATCAATACGTTCTCAGCAGCGAGGTAAATTTGAGCCAAGCTGACCTCTCTTTGCAGCTAATGTAGAAGCTAGGAATTATTAGTGTTCACTCAGAGAAAAGTTTTAACGCAAACTGAAAATACTTATTTTAGAGCAAACATGGAAAATTGAAGGACTTGCTTACCTATTTGATTAAATGCAAAAACGAGACTGCACATAGGATTTTGTTGTGCTGTGATAGAACTTATTTTACCAGTCACTTTCATAACCTTTAAACAGCCTTAAATAGTACATATGAAAAACACATTCATAACAGATTCCCCATAGGGAATTTTCTTTGGTTTAAGAAAATTTTATTAAAGATTGGCATTGCAAATAACATTTTTCATAACTATATGTAGACCTGTTAAAATTTTTATTAAAACTGGAGTTTGGCCTGTTCTTTTTCATCATTCTATCAGATATTAAACTCCAGCAGCAGCTGTAGGAAATGGAGAAAGGGATTTTCAAAGGGATTTGAGTCTCCCTGTCTCCGTGCCTTTAGTGATCATATTATCATAACTATCACACATAACAAAGCTCTAAATCTGTAATTCAGATAAAGTAGTCAGGACTTTGAAATACAAAAATCCAAACACATGCTGTAACATTTTTTTTGCAATGCTGGTTCCTTTAACACGGATTTTGTAAACTTGGGGAGGTATCCGACAGATTTTGTATACTAACATGTGCTAAATGACATTATTACTTAAATGTTTGATGTAGATTTAATTAAAGGTGCGTTCTATTACACCTACAGTAGTTCCACTAAGAGTATACCAGATACTGTTCTACCAAATGTTGAGCAAACCACTAAAGGTTAATAAGAAATGATGTTAGAAGCTTTTTTTTGGACTGAATTATGTAAGCTAAACTGCTGAGGAGGCAATGCCCATCTTTTCAACAGTGCGTGAGTCCTGTTTCATGAAGGGACAGCTCAGCATAATGCTGTGTTGACATGGTAAGTGTGAACACAATTCTCTGATGAACTTACAAAGCTAAAGATGCAATGTAATAAAAGTTAAGGAGGCTAACTCGTAAAGTAAAAGCAATGTAGTACAAAAGAAATGGTTTCCAAAGTATTTTAAATATGTCTCTAAAGTTATTTACATTGAGAAGATGGTTTTGGTACGGAGAGCGTAGGGAAAACAGTAGATGTATTGTGAAAAGTTAGGAAAACTCTAAATCTCAATATCAAGCCGGCTTGTAAATGAGCAGTTGCATATATATTTATTGTAACACTGCCTTCTGCTGGTCACACCTCATTTATGATGTAAGTGAAAGTGCTGGATAATAATGAGATGTGTTTATCTCGAATTGTTCTCAATATGAAATATTTGGTGCTTAGGATATATTTATATGGAGATAATGTACATCTATCAAATACGTATGCATCAATGATAAACCCATTGCATCTATGCTATATGCTTAAAATTTTTAATTTGATATTTTCTTGACCTCAGTTGAGAGAAAATTTTTCATGTATAGCGTACCAGAGAGTTATCAAATCCTTATGCTTTGTTGTTAAATTGATTCTTAGTTTTGGTTATTTCCAGAGAGTTAGAATTTCTGCTTGTTTCTGGTTTTTCAGCTGGGGGGCTTTGGGTGTCAGAGAGCATATACCAAACAAGACATCTGCTGAAAAATTTCGGTTTCATAACAGAATGTCGATATGTAATAGAAGTTAGGAGACTGTTAGAGCTATGTGTTTATGTACACATTTTAGCAAGTGTTTGCATAAGCTGCACGTTTTGTTACTAAGTTTTGTTACTTTATTATTCCTCAGTTGGTCATTCAAAACACACACATATATTACGATAATTACTCCTTAGAGGAAAAAATACAGGATTTTGAACACGGTTTCTGTTTTACTTTCTAGCATGTCAAACATATTTTCTTCTAAAAAAATCCAACAAACTGCTGTAAGAAGCATTTTCTGTTTCCTTAAGCATGTATAAATGGTGGAAAGTGTAATGTGAATTCATATGTATTTGACTGCATGTCTGTCAAAATTATGGAAAATATTTATCACTGTATAGTAGCTTCATCATAATAGGTTTAAGAGGTATGAAACGGTACTCTATTTCCGTCTGACATAAAAACCCAAAATGAAAAATCAAATATTTGGTAGGAGTTAACTTCAGTTGTTCAGAATATAATGGTTAAACCACACATTTACTTAGTGAAAACATTGGCATGCATGTCTGGCTGCCTCCAGTAAAATTAATGACTAGATTGTGCAGTGTGGGAAAATTTTTATTTTACTTTGGTTTTCCTCAAGAACTGAAATCCTGCTTCAGTTGCCTGAGGCTACATTTTTAAGCACCTTTATTACAGCACAGATAAAAACCCAGCTATCTGACAAAATGCGTTCTGTTTTATTACAAAGGATTACTTCAAAAAGCACAATTCTGTACATTCTGGGAATAATTTAAACACCAAGAATCCCTATTGTACGGCAAATAAAAAGTAATTATCCATAATGCATACTAAAATTGCATTTTAATGGACAAGACCTATCAGAAGATATGCAGATTGAGAATTTTCCATTTTTAAGTTCCTTCCCAGAATTTGTGAGCCTTGCCCGACTGCCTGAGGAGGATTGTACTCTGACTCCATCGGATCTCTGTCTGAGCAGTAACTGCAGATTCCAGCCCTGCAATCCTCAGAGGATCCCTGTGGTCCCATCTGACCCTTGTAGTCTATGAACCTTAAGGTTTTAATAATCAAAGACCAGCCTAACCCCATGTGTGCATGTTTTTAAATTCCAAATCTCGTCTTAGATGTAACAGTAATTAAAAAGTCACTTGCAAAGTGATAATAGAGTCAGACTTGTAAGAGCAGATATAACAACACGCATAATAAAGTACTCCATGTCTGTGCTAGGAAAGACCAGGTGCTGTTAAGATGTAAAAGGAGGGAGAAAAAATATCTGTAAGGTTTTAATATTTGGTGGCAGAAAAATAAAATTTTAATGGTCATACAGCCTGTCAGGAAAAATTTCGCATTAAAGGAGCTACCGTTATCTTTTTATGGATAACATTTAAACTGAACTGTTTTTCCAGATTTACAGATTTTCAAGGAGATTCCTCATTCCTTTCTATTTTTGTGTGTCTTTTATTTGCAAGCATCTGTCTATGTGATTTGTTCACTTGGATGTATGTGAGCTCATTTGTGTGTGTACACACAGCATACATGAGAATGAAAATCCCAGAGCGAGTTTGTGTTTAGGGTGGTCACAGCGGCACATAAACATGTTTAAACCTGAGAGTAAAAGTGTGTGTATCCAGAGAGATAATATGTGATAGTGGGCAGCATAATTCACTCTCATTTCCCTGTGTTAGAAATGACTGCATAATTCATGAATGGCAGAACAAAGTCAAGCCAGGCGTGAGTGGCACGTGGACATCCCTAATGAATGTGCGTGCTACCTACTGCCCATCAGATAATACTTAAATCATAGATGTTTTACGTGGGCATTCCCTTCTCCTCCTCCAGTTTTAGTTGTCAAAGTGTTTTTCCAATATTATGCTTATAAAAGTTTTTTTTCATTGCCCGTGAGAAAGCATGTGGGGATTCCTCACTCTCACTCAGGTCCTTTTGTATGTTAAGGCAGCAGAGCGTATTTGGCACTCTGCTTTTAGGTTTTCAGCGGTATCTTTGTGCACATCTGTCTTTTGCCTTCACATTTGAGTCTATTGGCTCAAACTTCTATGTTTTACCAATATATACTCTTATGCATGGCCCCTTTACTTCAGTTGTTTTGGTGGTATTTTTCTGGTTTTGTTTTGTTTTTGTTTTTTTTTTTTGTACCATATGTATCATTGTACAACCTGTAATGAGCTATTTAGAAGTTCACTTACTGTATACAGACAAGTAAAAAAACCAGCAATTGTTGGTTCCTTGTACATAGCAGCCTTAATAAGTATGGTCCAAACATATAGATCATTGAGTGTGATCATCTATGTAATGAAACATATTTCAAGGGTTTAGAAATAGGAGTGGAACTGTATTAAATACATATGTAGTACTTCAAAGACCAAACGTAAGCAAATCAGCAAAGGCATTTTGCTTTCCTCAACACATAAACATAAAAGCAGTTTTCAGTCCAATTTTTTTTGCTCATTCTGTCTGGAATTCAGAAAGAATGAAGTAATTGTAAAATTGTTAAGTAAATTTTTTTCTCCTTAATTTTAATGATCTAACCTATTTACTAAATGAAATATTTTGTTGTGTATAGCACAAAAGTGTTATAATGTGAATAAAATTCTTCCACTTGTAATATGGATTGCAGATTATACATAAAAACATGCGGATTACGGTGATTAAATATGTATAAAATCAGCATAATCCATTCATATGTTTGTAAGGGCCCAGAGTCCTCCAGAGAGAGTCACAAATCCACTTGATGTTCTTGAGTGCTGGATTTTTTTTTCTTCCCTGATTTTATCTAAAATATGTGTAAAAATTCAAAAGTCAGAGGGGTCCCTGTTGGTTACAGCTAAGTAGTCTCAAACACGTATAGTTATCCTACCTAGACTTGGTAAAGTCCTGTGCTTATATGTGTGGAGCAGTTTTGTTTGGGTTTTTTTTTTTGGCTTTGGTTTCTTTGGGGGGAGGTTTTCTTTTTGAGAATTCTCATTTCAGCAAGCAGCACCTGTCTTTAAGGTTTGAAGTAGATAATTTCTGAGTAAAATCTCTCTCAACGACATCCTTCCTCATGTGTCTGTACACAATGAGAAGAGGTTCTGCATATTTTGAGAGAAGTCTGCGTACTGTTTCATCATATTTTAAATAAAACATCTTCTTTCAATCTTCCAGCTACCTATTTTTCCAGATTTTCAGAAAACTGTATTATGGACAGATGGGTAAAATAATTAAACCAATCACATGAGATGCTAATATAATTTATTTGCATGCTTTTATTATTTTGTTTTTCTACTATAATTTCAAATTAGTAATCCAAAAATTTGAGTTATGCATTCTCAGGAGAAAAACAAAAGGTGCCTGTCTAGGAATGTGCTTATGTGTAATAATGCAGGTGATGTAGGGAGAACCATCCCCCACTATGCCCAGGTGTGACTCTTGCCCTTTTTGCACCAGTTTTACACCTATGTGATCGCTTTGATTGTCTCACCTCTCCTAGCTTCCACAGGAGTTGAGTGAACTACAGAATAAACATCCTGCTGTGTGATTACTGTATTCCATAAGAATTAAAAAAAAAACAGCCTCTCTTTAAAAGCATGAAATGTTTCCAACATATTTCCTCTGCATTGGTAAAAGTCAAACAATTTGATTCTTTTCTTAACTAAGTGGAGTAGAATAAGTGTAATTTTTCAAGCCAGCCATTGCTGTAAATCCTGTAAGCAATATTATTGCGATCACTTTGGGGGCATCAGACAGGTATTTAACAATTTGGTTCAGGTTGCCTAGGACAACAAAAATGCCACTATGCTGCATCTCAAGGCTTCTGGGATGAAATGAGTTGTGACATACCAGTGAAGATTAAATTTGTAACAGATAGAACACCTTTGAAGTACTAGCTTATGATTTCACAGTGGCATTAGCAGACTTACTGCAGTATTTAAGCAGTTAGAAAGAATGCTGGTTATTAGTGTTTGAATTTTGTAAAATAGGATTTTATTGTCTTTTAAATAGCCATGACAGCACTTTGTATTATCCAAGCACAACATTTTTATTGCTTTGTATTACTGTTGGAGAAGAGTTTTTCACACTCCCATGTATAAAACCAAGGCACTTAAGCAGGTGAATACTTTTTGTCTGTTGTTCACTTTCAGCATTAAATTATACGTTTATATTATATATAATTATATATTTTTCTTTTTTTTTGTTGTTTTCCTTCTTTTCCTGGTCAGTGGCTTAGACAGGGGAAAGAACAGAAACATTCGGTGTTTGTCTCAGATAACACTGGAAGATCAGATGTCCGAAAATGTTCTAGGCCTGCACATTTTTACATATGGTAAATTACTTTTCAAAAATAATAGCATAATTTCAGATGTCAGATATGCCTTCATCATATGACTTTATGACATGACATTACTAGGACATAAAGTTACTATGCTTTATGTCTGAATCGGATCACATCAAAATTTCCTGCCATATCAAGTAACAGAAATAGAAACTTGTTCCTAAAAATAATGTCTAGAAATCTTCAAGTATTCATTAAACCATTTGAGGGGAAGCAGGCATGAGCCTCTTTCTCTGCAGTAATCTCTTAAGGATCACTAGGCTCCATATTACAATTTCCAGTGTTGCTAATTTGTGAAAGTTACTTTAAAATATTAATCTCTCCATTGGCAGGATTTTTTAATGAGCTTCTAGACTTCAATGGGTTAATTTTCAATGAGGGTCAGGTTTTATATGTTTATATTTTCTTAGCCTTGGTCAGGAGAAGTGGCTTTGCTTGCCCTTGTGCTGTGCCAAAGTGATAGGGTTTCATTCGTTTGAAAACCTAGCACATCCCAAGAGGTTACCTTGGTGTAGATTTCTTTCTTTCTGTATTAAATCGCTCATTGTCGCAAAGTGACTGGTGCTGCTGGGCTTTGAAAAGAACTTCTAAGAGGCTAAAAAAAAGCTTCTGTATAGAAGGATTTTTCAGTTCTGCAGACAGAATACAGTTTGCAGCTGTTTGACTTGCGACAGTGATATGGATCTGATTGTATACAGTATACTAGGAGCCATGGATGCAGCTGGAATAGAGGTTATAAATTTTAAAAGCAATGCAGATTTTGGCCATTAATTGGCTGCTAATAAAAGCAAACTCAATGGGTTCTAACTGTGGGAGCCTGTAGCTCTGTATCTGATATCAGGAATTCATACACATTACACAGTTTTAGTGATTCAGACCACGACTAATTGAAATATGAGGCATACTGATCAAATTTAGCATTACCAGCATGCACTCTGGTTTGGGACTGTATGGCGACAAGGTAGCATTTATTACTTATTCTCCATAACACTGCCTGATTGAAATATCTAGCTATGTTGTCAGCAGAGGCCCAGCTGGGCTTTAGTACAGCTAATTAAGTCATTAAAAGAGAGGTCAAGCAATCTAACTCTTGCATACTAAACTACTAAAAGTCTTTATTATTTTTTTTAATAAGTCAAGATTTGAATTTTTAAAGAAGTTTGTTTTAATAATAAATGCATTTGCTGACTGCTTTGTCTGGAGCTTGATTAAAATACGCATTTGTTAGCAACAAAGTGAAAACTTCTTGAGGCTTAGTTTAATAAAAAAACCCAGCAGAACTAAATCTTGTGCAATTTTTTTTAAGTGTCTGAAAACTAAGCCTAGCTCAGGATGAAACATGACTGTCCTTGTACAGGCAGAAAGAACCTGGTTCTCCACTGCAGAACGTACCAAGGCAAAATCTGCATAGAAACCACTTGTGTTTCTTAATGGAATATCTGTTCATTGACACATTGTGAGGAAGAAACACACCTAAAAGGAGAGGTTTCATGAAAGCTAAGTACACAATAACGTTGGATAACTATTGCTACCTGTTTTATGAATTTAGATGGAAGAGAGTGTAAGCTGAAGTGAAGCAACCACAATTTCTTCTTGGAATTTGAAGAGCAACAGGCTGTGGGTTGCCTGAATTTGAGAGTAAAGCAGGGAAAGGGTAACAGAACTAGTGGCTGGTGTCAGAGATGCTGTGAGATCCTACTCTGTGGAACTTATCCTTGATAGCTTGAACTGACGGCCTTGCATGCTTGTATCAGTGCAACACTTACACATGGGAACCTCAAATATAAAGATGACAAAAGTATTCCAGAGCTGCAAATGGCAGCCTTGATGATTCTGTGATTCAGTGAAAACAAGCCTGTGAGACACTCAGCTATCTCCTTGGTAAATTTAGGATGTTTTGGTTTAGACATACAAACTCTGGTTTCCAATGTCCTTTCTTTTGTATATTATGTTACAGTAAGTGGGAAGAGACATCGATAGATTAGATTGATTATGGATCCAAATACCTGAGATAGAACACCAGGAAATGAGGAATTGTTGTGTTTGTTTTATTTTTTTTTTCCAGTTTATACATCATTTTTTTACAGCTAAAAGAAGCAAGTCTTAAAACCCCAAATCCCTGATGTTAATCAAGTGGTTCCTCTGAGGTCAGGCTTTACTGCTGTGAAGTGGGAAAGTGCAACTCAGCAAGGCATATATTTCTAATGGTAGCACATATTCGTATTGACAGGCTGCATGTTTCCAGCGTATTAGCAAGTGGATCTTACTCCTCTTCTGTTTCTTTCTTTGTTTCAAACTTTGAAATTTGTTACTCTCAAACTCTGAGTAAACCATACAAATCGTACTGTCTGGTTTAGAAACATGGTGCTTTTAAAAATAAAAATCATGACAAAAAAGGTGGTTAGGGATTGGGAATATAGGTATATGGAAGCAAAGGTATTGAAGAGAAGTTAACAAATAATCCCAGGGGTGAGTCGTGTAATATTTTTATCTTTTTAAAGTGATGTAGAATTTTTAGAGAAAAGTATCTTTATAGAGTAAGAAGAGGGTTATGACAGTAAATGTTTTGTTCCCTATACCTTAAAAATCTGACACAAATCAACTTCAGCTCTTCCTTATGCTACAATTTCTGATTTACTGTGAATATTTTCCTGGTTAGGTTTGTTTTATTACTAGCAACAAACACAATATATTTGCACCTCATTTATGTTACCAGGAGGTGCAATGGTATGAGCAAAGAAGATGTCTTGCAAGCAGTTTTCTGAACATCAGAAGATGCAGTGTAAGTAACTCTGTACTGAAGTACAGGAGTTCTACATGGTGTTGCCTTGTGAATTTGTATTTTCTTATGTGAATATGGGAGTTGCTTCCTACCAGAATTATTATAGCACTTTACATTTTCCATGAATCATTTGGAAAGATTAAAAAAATTATAAACTACTAAATCATTATGCTCCTTGCGGGCAATGGATCTAAAATATATTGGATTTTAAAAATCTTTTCTTTATTACAATGGTGAGAGAGAAATTTTCAAAATAACAAAGGTCATCTACTTAAAAAAAGAGAACTTTCCTGAATTTTTTAGCTTTTGCATAGATGCATGTTCACCTCATAGTATTTCAGAACTTTGCTCCTTTTCATTGCTCTGTTTTCTCAAACTAAAGCAAAGATCCAGATGCAAAAATCCAAATGCATATATATATATGAAAAGATGTGCATATTAAGTATGAACTCCAAAATAAGGGGTTTTTTTAAATCTGTTATCTTTTCCCCTCTTAAAATCAGTATATTATTGGTATAGGCAGTAATTTGTTTTTTCTTTTGGGATCTTGAGCAGGTTGGAGCAGACAGTTAAATTTGTTATACTGATATAAAAGAATATTGCTTAGATCAGTGAAGAGACATAGTTCATAATAAACAACCTCAATTAAGAGAATGTAACGGTCAAGGTGGTGATGTGTGGTCCAGCAAAATGGACTGGAGCAGTAGCACTGGGTAACAAGGATGACTCAGTAAATACTCTCTCAAGAACATCTACCTCACCTTGTCGTCTGTCTCTGATGATGGCCCAAAGCGTGCGCCAAGGAAAGAGCTAGAACAGAACTAGCGTCTATAATAACGCTTTGCTTTAATGTCCTCTTGGCCTCTGATCATTTTAGAAGTTATCCAGAACTTGTTACAGATTGTCTGTCTAATGTTTCCTAACGGATTTCTCTTCCAAATACTTATTCCATCTTCCCTGGTCTCTTTCTCTGTGACAGCCATTTACTCTGAGCTCATGGGAGACACAAAGTCAAAGTAAAGAAACATGAGCATTCAGAAGTAAATTCAAGAGTGAATGAAGCCTAGGAGTAACTATTACCCTGGACTGGAATACTGTATATTCTTTATTGTCAGTGAGAACAGCAAGGTATGATTATGATGAGCTGGGCTGTAATTATTGTTCTGGTATTCCTGACTAAATTGGTATCAGGGAATTTTATAATCTGTACTAATGGAAGAAACTAGCACTGTTTTTACAAAGAAAATTCAGAAGTGTTCTCATAATTGTTTGCTGTCTTGGCATTTTCTCCTCAGAACTCATCCTCCAAACCTGTTGAGATGTGTCCATGAGTATTATGCATATGGGTGTGCATCACAGTACTCTGTGTTGACTGTAATTAATAATTCATATTATGCGATCGTATTTCACTGTTCTTCTAAGTGCAGAACAAAGCCATACACAGAATGAATTCCACAGTTGAAATCAAAGACAAAACCTCTGTAAGCTTCAGCAGGGTTGGGATTTCATCTCACATGTTAATACAGTTGTTTGTATTGTAAAGATAATTTCAATGAAAATTTTTTCGCTTCCTTGAAATTTGTGTGACATGAAGATACCATTTCCTCAACAAGAATTATTTTTTTTATTATAGTTTTCAAAGGAATTTTTAAGTGTTTTTTTACCACTAGAAAAGAAAATTATTTGACTGATTCATAAGCAGCACTAGGCTAGTACATTTAGGCTAGCTGGGAATGTGCTGATATCTTTGTACTAGGGTTGTGTGTCTGCCTCCATTTGTCTGTGAGACAGAGAAAAGCTCAGAGGTGGTTTTGTGGTTCCAGGAGAGGTGGAATTTCATGAAATAGAGATGTGAGTAGAGCAGGATGATGTGCAGTGTTATACCTCTGTATGACAACTGGGTGAATATAGAGGAGTTTTATTTATCTATTCATTTTTTCCCCTTAAAAAGTACCATAGAAAGTCTATGCAAAAGTACTGTGGGGGTGACAGAGTGCAACACTTCAGTACTATGACAATGACTGTGCTCAGAAACCTTAAACCTCTCCGTGTGGGTAATGCAGTTCTTAAATAAGCTATAACATTCCTATTTTCCAAAATTATGCACATCTCAGTTTTCCGTTTCCTCACTGAGACTTCATTAGTGTCAAGTTTTTCACACCCTAATGTCTCTTGGTCAGGATAGCAGATACAAGGTTAGATTTAGTCTTGTCCTAAAATACTTACAATAATATATCTGTGTCTTCTTGTTTCCTTTTGTTTTATACTTCAGTTCCCATGTTCCATTATCAGTGGAAATAAAGAGTGAGATAATAAAAAGTAACTTCATCAGTAAACCATAGTAGTTAACACACCTGGAGCTCATTATCTGTGTTTTTAGGCAACCAAGAAACAGCTCACCAGGAGAGAAGTAACATCTCCAGCCACAGATTTCATGGTCTCTCTCATGAGTGTTGGTTCAACAGCGATGAAAAAAAGCAGCATTTTAAACAAGCTGTGATGTTCTTCTTGAGACACTAGTCTGACTGAAAAATGAAGTGGTAGAGATAAAGGCCATTAATGTGCTGCTGAAACCCTCTTATTCTTTTAAATGCCCTGCTTAGGGTGAGTGGTTATGGTCTGGACTGATTGTACAAAAACAAAAAAAATGCTATGGGAATTCTATCTTTTTTTCCCCTTTAATTAATTTGGTTCATTCAGGACCGATGGATATTTTCACTTTTCTTTCATTGAGATCATCTTTCACAAATACATGAGACAGACTTGTACAAAAAGAGAGGACTTGAGATAATTCTTAGAGGCACAAACAGAAAAGTCTTAGACTCGTGTGCTTTCTGGTAAAACAGAGGGGCAAACATGGCTCCACACTTTATCCAGAGTTTTCTGTTTCCTCAGCAGGATAAAGTTTTCTTCCAATCTCAGCATGCATTTCAACTTGGTAGTTTCTATACTGACAAACCACTTCATCATTAGCTTGAACTCCAAGAGCTGTGAGAGACGGGGCCAAAAGGAATCTGGGTGGGAAGGGAAGGGAAGGAGAAAGATGGTAACACCTTCATCTCATTTTTTTGTCCATTTCTCTTTTGTCACTTACAGTCACTTATGTTTTCTTGGTAATTCTGATCGTTGAGTGACAGCTCAAATCAAACCAGACCATCTTGTTAGGAAGTCTTTACTGAGACATATCCACTTCTCCCAGTGGAGATTGAAGAAAACCAGATGAGTTGGGTTGTCCAAGCTGTTGCATGCCATGTGAAGTTACCACCATTTATGTTGCTCATGGATTTCCCTAGTAGTCTGCACACATTTATGGAGACTATTGCTGTTGCTTTTCAGTGTCAGTTATTCCTCTTCGTTTTATTCACTTTGCCCTCCTTGAAACATAGGCCATCTTCCTGCCCCTTTCTGAATAACAATAATTCTCTCTGAATAACACCAAGTTCTTGATGATGTAGGTTCTTCCTCCTCAGGAAAAGACTTTTATGTCATTATTTCATCATTGTTTGGTAACAGTGTTGAAAAACCTCCTGCCTACTTATTGTTTTCCAGAATCTTTTAAGCTTTCCTTACTCCTCAGGACACATTAACTCCATGTGAAATATGACAATTGCTTGCTACTGTTTAACAATACTCATCTTTAAACAATAAGCTGTATTAAGCTCTTTCTGCGTTTTGTGCATCATCCACTGGCAGGAAGTAAGTTTGACCTAATGTTGTCTATCTTGTCAATAGATCTTCCATCCTTCTCTTGATCTCACACCCGCCGTTTGGAAAGGGTTAGGTAAGATCCAGTTTTGATTTTGCTTAACTAAAATAAAATAAAATAAAAATTCTTAAAAACTTTTTATTATCCTCTCCAGTGCTGCTAGGCAGTCAGTTTTCAGTACAATGACTAGAGCAAGTAGAGTGATGCTAAGGAGTGCTTGAAACAGCAAATCTGTAACTTTAAAATCCTAAGCCAGGATTTTGGGTGCTAGCTTCCAGAGTGACCTGTGGCAGGATGTGTCCTACACACAGCCCATGCCAAATGCTGTGATGCCCTTTTCCCAGTCTCTGGAGAATTAAGCGTGGTAAGCCTAAAGTAAAACTATTCCTCCTCCTTCCCCTGCCCTTAATATTTTGAGTTTCTGTTTGATAAGGCCAGTGGAAAAGACTATGAGCATTTGGAAAGAAGGTGCATTTCTGATGAAAGAGTATTATGTTTCATGTCTCCTTTTGGCTATAACTTTCCTGGGCAGAGCTGCCAGCCAAAATTTATTCCTTCTACCTTAAATCTGAAACCCATTAGGCTTACCACTGAAGATCTACACAGGCAATTTCCTTCCAGGGCTAGAGTACCTGGGTAAGTCTTGTAAGCTTTCCTAGACCCCTTCTACTATCATTTCTGAAAAAAAAACAAAACTGCAAGCTCTTTTCTCGCATCTCTTTGCGTAGCCTTCCATCCTGTTTTGACCTTGCCTGAGCTGTTGCTCACAATTGCAGGACTTATCCCATTCAAGCTGGTGCTAGGCACAGGCTGACAGCCCTTCTCTGGGAGCTGCCCATACCTAGGGAGCCTCAAAGGTCTCACCCTGATCGTCATCCCTTCTCCCTTGCAGAGCTGTCTGCCTTAGTAATTGTAAGTTACTGTTGTTGAAAGAATACAGGGAAGGAGTGAAACCTTTCCTTTCTGGGCTTCAACCTCCAAGACGGAAAGACCAGACCAGAGTTTTAAATCATTGAAGAGGAAAAATTTTAGAGGTACTCCTGAATAGTGATGCTAAGTATAATAGCAGAATTCGGAGAAGCTCTGAAGAGATTTTAATCTAGGTATTATGAGTGAAGTGCTCAGAAAAACCTGTCTTTACATAGTATTCAATATGTTTAAAACCCTGCCATTTTGAACTTACTTATTTGTCTGTTAGAAACAGAGATAACGCTGGAATAATATTATTTCTGCTTTTTCCTGTTAGGGGTCTGTGATTCCAGAGAGTTTCATAAGGAGGTCGTGATTAAGTTGATGATAAGATACAGTATAATTAAAAATCCTGTCACTCCATCAGAACAAGAGGTTCCCTCCAAAAGAGCTGTGTTTATACTTCTAAAAAACATTTATTTTATAATGCATTTCTTGTTCTGTCAGACATTTGGCAGTATTTTACACTACATTTTGGAAGTCAAACACCATGGTATAGAGTCTAAATTCTTTGTCTGAAAGTCTTTTTGTTCTCAACCGTCAGAGAATATAAAAAAATCAGCTGTGGTATTTTCAGTCATCTCATATTTCAAATGCCTTTTACTCAGTTCTTTTACGACCAGTTGCTTGACAACATATAGATATAGTTACTTCATGTGAACAATGCCCCTGTGCAATTGGCGCTGGTATGTATTTTTCAGGGCATATGTCGATATACAGTAATTCCCAGCCAAGTGAGTTTTTTGAAAAGGCTTTGCTGCAGCACATTTTTACATGGTGAAGTGATGTTTTCATTGAAACCCTTCCATGACATCCTCTCTAGGTTGCATCTATTTTAAGATCCAAGTTTTAATAATCTGAAGTACACTAGGCCCTAGTGATGCGGCATTTTAATCTTTAAAGCATCTTTTACATGATGTTATCATGGTGTTACAATAAAAATGAAAGCAAATAAAACCCAACAAAAAACCCAAACAAAAGCCAAACCATTCAAGAAATTATAAAAGCCTCTTTCACTAAAAAGGCTTTATTGGTGAAAGGGGAAATGTGAACATTAAGAAAGAAAAATAAAGAAGTGTCATCAGAAATACTAAAAACCTTTCTAGGTTAACTTTCACTTTGTATGATAAAATAAATGATACTCTTTCCAGAAAAGATTTCTTTGAAATGTTATTATATTCTATGGGAGTTTAAAGTCATCTTTTAGAAAAAAATTATAGCCTTGCTACATGCCATATGATAGTTGTGAGGAGCCAATAGAAAGTATATGATTACATGGTAAATGCTACCTTTTTTGTACTAATTTCTACAAAATCCCACTTAATTTCTGTAGAACTCCAGCAATTTTATGCTTACTGTATTCCTTTTTCATGAGGAATTTGAGATTATTGTTTTAACCTTTTTCCCTCACTGAGTGGACAATAAGTGAGAACGACTGTGGGTTGGTTTTTTTTTTTTTAATTCTGTATTGTCAGCTCCATCTGCAATTTTTACACATTTCATAAAAGGAATTAGTCATGAGTACATTAAAATAGAAATAAGTATATTAGTCTGGAGAAGTTTGAGCATGCTGCCTTTCTGAGTAGTGAGTGTATATTTTTTGGGCTATTTCCAAAAAATGGCAGAATTATTGTAAGAGGAACTAACTCTGGAAAACTCAAAATGTAAACGTTACTGTAAATTTGCTAGTCTTCAGGTCCTGGTTCGTTATTTGAAATTTAAGGATTTCTGTCACTGACAAGCATCTTTGCTTGTCAGGTAAATTCTCTCCATCAGAAGAGGAAGGGTTTAAGCCTTTGCATGTGTTTCTAAATTTTCTCGCCACTTTTGGTTCATTGGCATCAGGTACCTAGAGATTCCTTCTGTGTCTCCTAGTACAAGACAGCAAGCCTTTTGCATTTTGTCTGTTCTATGCTGGCAATAGTCATGGGAGTGAATAAAAGCGGTACAGTACAAAACTGATAGGCTCAGTAAAACCATATATAGCTTTCAAAGTAGTTCTGACGTGATTGCAGGTTAGATAATCCATCATATTTTTATTTTAGTGAATAATTTAAGGTATGTTACTAAGACTATTTGTGCAGCAATAAAGACGATCTCAGAAAATGTGTTGTATTAAGGGACTTTTGCAGCCATTTTCAGTGCTGATCCTAAGCAGTTGGGTTTTTTCCTAATACCTCAAATATAGTTTAGTGGGTCACCAAACAGTAGATTTATACAAAGAAAAAACTAGTTGATGGCAAACACAGAGAACTGATACGTTTTCAAGAAAGACTAGCTGCACTTGCAAGTGATGATAGATGTGTGTGAAATATAATCCTGATTAAAAATGCATGTGTGAAACTGCTTCGAAAAAAGTACTGTGTCTGACAACATGTTCAGAGCCCCTTTATGTGAGAAGCACAGGGTAATGTAACAGCCCTTGTGCCATTCACTTTCTCTTCATCACTTGCTCAACTCATTGTTCCGAAATTTTCAGCAGTTGTAATGCCAAAGAGTTATGAATGCAGAAAGCAGCATGAGGAATTGTAAGGGATTCGCATTGGAGGTAGAGATTTTGAAAATACACCTAAACCAGAGTATTGCCCACATATGTCCAGCCTCTGCTTTTGTGTATGATAAAGTAGTGCCACATTTGGTATCAGGGGACAGACACGGTCACTTGGCAACTTCTACGACCTGTCAGGTATTAAAATCCTCAAATGTGGAGTTTTTGCTAGCTTTTAACATCTGCATTGGAAACATTTATCAAAGTTAAAGCACTGGAAACCGATAATGAATATTTTCTTTTAGGGCCAGATGAAGCTTCAGTCAAAGGGGCTGAGTGGCATGTGACAATCCTGACTCTGTACAAGTAGCAAGTTGGCACAAATGGCAACCACACAAGAAATGGGGTGGTCTGTGCTGTTTACAGAGCCAGATCCTGCAACTATTTATACATGTGCACATGCTTTTTGCTTTTCTAGGACATCTTTACTCTTGATTTCCCAAGGCTGCTGCTTGGATTTTGTTTGCAGGAGCTCTTGCAAGTAGCAATTGACTGAATTATGAGGTTGCTTGAGAATCTATTTACGTGTTTTTCCCTAACTGCTTCTGACTTCATTGACTGTGGACTTTCCGCATCCCTGGTTTTCCCTTAAAAAGGCTCATAACTGCAAGTGAGGATTCACGATTGCTTTGGTAAAGTGCAATCTCTAAGCAAAGACTGCAGGACAGCCAGACTGGGGTGGGTAATGCTTGAAAGCTGCATTTTGGTGGAACTGTGCTCTTACAGGCACCCTTAGTTGTAAGGTAAAAAACTGGAGCTGTGCCATGTCGAATGAAGCCTGGGGAAGACCTATGAGTTCGAGAGGCATTTCCTTCCTCTCCCTCTCCCTTGCCTGCCATTATTAAAGGCCAGGGCCCACTCAGCTGTGCAGCCTGTGACATTTGAGATTCGCCCCTTTGCCTCTTCCTCAAGCCTTGGAGGCAGCTTCGCATCCGACTGCGTGTGTGAGAGGGTTTAGTGCTGTGCTCGGTCCAACACCTGCAGCAGCCATTGAGGTGGAAAGAAGTCACCTGTGGGAATGTGGAAGAAAGAAAAGGGGTGTCAGCCCCTCTTGCAGCATGTGAGCTATTAAAGCGGCATTTGGGGCCATTTTTAGAGGTATCCAGATGCCTACAGGTGCTGATAGGCACCCAAAGGGATTTTCCAAAGCTCACACTTTTAAAGGTATTTAGGCATTAATCCAACATTGGAACGTCTAATTCTCAATTTCAAAAGTGCCTAAGGGCCAGATTCTTAAAGATCTTTAGGTAGCGGGCTCCCCCTGAAATCAAACAAAAGTTACAACAAATGATCTTATTTCCCAGGACAATATTCTTAAAGAAGAATATTAATGCATGAAAGACCCAATTGATCTGAATTGGGAGGATATCCACAAGTTACTATATATGTCAGCTTTACTCTTAAAAGATTCATTCTCAGATAAAGATCTGCTAGCTCTTTAGTAATCTGGCATGATGACAACTGCCTATTAAGTCTGTAACTCAACTCAAAATAACTCAACATTCATTACGTGCTTTTAATATATAATTTTTGTGAATTATAGAGGTTATGAGTGAGCAATGGCTAAGAGCCAGGTTGAATACAGTGTGTATTTCAGGCAGATATTGCACAGCCTTCCTGCTTAGCACATTATTTCCTCTGTTATGACAATGTTTTCCCCACAGCTTGAGGTTACAAACTTGATGCTGGTTTTAAAAGTATAAGTACGCATATGGTCAAGTCTTGAGTGATCTTCTAGATCTTTTCACTTTGCATGCAATCTGAATTTTGAATATAGGCCTCAGAGAGGAAAAAAAATGCCAAAGTTAAACATGCAATTTCGATCTTTCTTTTTTCTTTTCCTCTCCTTTCGAATTTAATTATATGCAAGTATTTCCATTTTAGGCTAATGCTTATAGAAGCAAATCTTCCCGTGCATAGTAAACCACGTATTTATATTTACCTTTACCCAGGGCACTGAGATCTGGCAAACTCTCACTGTGCAAAGACTTCACTAAAGCTCCTGAGCCGTGAGGAAATGGAGCTGTGTGGTGAACCCAGGGTGCTCTTCCTGCTGTGCCTCCTGCTCTGACAACCTGCAAAAGAGAAACTGAGTCAGGAAGTTAAGAAACTGAGGCACCGGAGCAAATTAAATCCCTTACCTTGATATTGGAGCTGAGCTGGGAATACAGTTCAGCCACATGTTTGGGAGCAGGGGGCCAGGCTGCCTGCCTGCACCTGCCCCCTCCTGCTGCAGATGCTGCTGGTGCCAGCTCTGCTTCCCCTGCACACAGGCATGAATGTCCCACATGTGATGTGGCAGAGAAAAGGCAGGTTGGCAGCGTTTGGTGAAATTCCAAAAAAAAAGTTTGATCTAGCCTGATCTGGCAGCTGTTATTTGCAGGAGGGATCACGTGCAGGATCAGTCCTTGAAAGAGGGCTGAGGATATCCAGTACAAGCATTATTGCTTTCTTGGTCTGCATGAAGAACAAGTAGCTGTAAATATCAAGAGAGGAAAGGTATATCTTGCTTGCTTTTTCCTGCTGTCTCCTGTCACTGCTGGAGGGAGCTAGTTTGCCATAACTTATACAATTACCAATAGTCTTTTTTAATTTGACATTTTAAGAGCTGTGTTGGGCAGAGGATAATTAATAGCACTTACTTGCTTTGAAGTTGAGCTTTAAATTATATATAGCATAATTATGTCTAAAGCCTCTAACTCACTACTTACCCTAGTAGATATTTCATCTGTGTTTTACTGTAACACAGCTCCTTCTGTACAGCAGCACTAATTCTTTACCTAGACTACTTAAGCTCAGAAACATTGATTACATATTGTGATTTTCCTGCAATAACCTTAATTAATTCCTGATGTCTCTACCTTGTTTCAATTATTTTGAGTTTCAGCTCAATATAAAGAGAAATAAAATGGTGGATGAAATTTCATAACAAAATTTGTTGCAGGTAAAAACCAATGAATAAAAATTACTGTCTTCAAGACCCAAACCCACCAACCTTCTAAAACCTTTAAGACCCTGAATATTTTTTCTAATCCCTGGGTGCCTTTTAACAACTGAAACTATTTTTTATTTTTTATAAAATTGTCAGTGGCTTTTCTTCAGATTTATTGTGGCTTCTGTTTAGCTTCAGTAGTTGACTTCTGTGTTGGAGCGATATATGCACTAATACTTCTGTATGTGATTGCATTTTTTTTTTCTATTATCCTGATAGCAGAGAAAATAAAGATGTAAAAATGAAGACTCTACCTGTATAACCGACATGGAAAATTGTACAGTTGGGGTTCTTTTATTCACTGCACACACATTCACACAATCTGCTTTCCAATAAATAAGCAGACATTAGTGACAATAAAATCTTGCTTATCCTTAGTATTCTGCAAATATTAATTTGCAATTAATTGTCTTACCAGGTTACATCTATATTAGTATATGTTTCCCTTCAAATTCTAAAGAGAGTAGAGTCTCTAATTTATTTCCCATCCTGCAGTTGATATAAGCAGGGTTTTAATGCTGGTGATCTCTTTCTTAGTTACAAATACACACTCTGAGTGCTTTGAGATTTATGTAAGAACCTGGAATTCAGACATGGGGTTTTGCACTGCTTCTTCAGTTAAGATTAATTAGCAATTATTATTAATAAAATTCGCAGTGTGAATAAAGTGTTGTCTTTCTAGTCTCTCTTGCAGTCTCTTTTATTTGGACTCCAATATTGACATGGCTGTGAACAGTGAAGGATGCTGTTGCTACCACAGTCACAAAAATTTATATTAAGGAAAGACAGATGGTTGCTTAATATTAAGCAAGGGGAAAATTGCAGTCTTGATTTAATTTTGGTTTAGGTGATTTTAGGAGTAGGGAGGGAAATCAGTGATGGCAGAAAACACAAATGTACTTTTAAATATTTTAAATTTCTAATGAGCTTCAGCTTCTCAACTGAATTTTAAATGAGTAAGCCTTTCACTGTGCTCTAGATAATGAAGCTTGAAAACAGTGTTTACTAGAAAGATGCCATGCTATCTGATGCAGCATTTTAGAGCACGATTAAAATAAACCCTCTAATAATAGAAAATATCAGGTGATACCAAAAGTGCTGTCATAAACTTTTGGTTTATTGCTGACAGTGAGTTGAAAAAGTAAATAAATATACTGTTTAGATGGATAAAAGCAATCTAACATTAAAAGTCATATGAGCCATATGATTTATCTTGAGAATAAATCTTTGTTTCATTTGGGTTTTTTAAAGTATTTGGACCTGAGAAGTTTGTCCAGAAGAGCTGAAGGATTCATCCTTGCATTTTAACGGAGAAAAAGTAATTTCCCACTACCAAGTTGCACATGGCAGACTTTCTCTTGAATGATGATATGAGCTGGCTTTGGTGGCCAGCAGCTCCTAGGAAAAGACTGTGTCAATGCTCAGATAGGCTGTCACAGGAGGGGGGCTAAGAGGCAGCTGTTTGGGGGTTTGTAATTCTTGGGAGCATTTGCTTCTGCAGGAGAGAAACTTGGCCAGTTCTGGGCACGCTGTAAATAAGGATTAGACAAATTACCCTTTGGTTCTGATTGACCTTTCCAATATGCGCTATACATAGGGAGGTTGTTTGCCTTAAATGGCTCGTAATACTGATTGCTTATATAATAAATAAATTTTCCAAGTAAATGTGTTTCTTCTTAACCCTGACCAATGGCTACAGAGAATGATAACATGCCTACTGGCCTATAGTCCTTAGTTAAATCATCAGTTTGTTAACTGCTGTTTGCAACCTAAACCCTCCCTCTGGAATGGACTTCTTTAAAGCAAAATGAAATAAAATAAAGGTAAGTAAAAGTAAATAGATTTTCCTATTGAAAGTTATTACTTCAGGAATGAAGAAGATGGATATTGATCTGCACCATCCTTTGCCATTACAGTCAGGTTCACATAGATAGCTCAGACACTTTATTCTAAGCAAACAGCCATTTTCTCTTCTGACTTGGATTCCAGTGAGAATTGAAAAAAGTAAAAGGTTTGTAAAAACATTTTTCTGTCCTTCTTACAGGGACAATTTATGTTGAAGTAACAGTTTCTGAGATACTTGCACCTGTTATTGATTTATTTCTTCTTTGTCATGAACAAGGTCCTGTTTTATAATACAGTTACCCTTGTATGCTGCCCTAAGGTAGTTATGCAGAAATAGTTTTACTACAAAAAAGTCCCAAAAGACTGCAAAAGATAAAAAAGCATTCTGAATAAAGGAATGACCGTTTGTCTATACATTGGGGTTTTTTGCATCTTATATGGCCTGTCTCAGTAAATTTAGTGTGTTTCCAGTAGTAGTAAAGAGTATGACATGACGTGCAATCATCATAACCCTGCAAATGATGCTGGGAATCTATAAGGTCCTTTTCTAGCTTGAAAAAATGACCTTGTGACTCTGTGGAATGAAATAAAATCGAGAAAGTGAAACAAAACAAACTGAAATTTTAAAGTGAATAAAAACAACAATTTCTAGGTACTGCAACCTGAAGTGCATGTGCTCCTTTCAGAAAAAAAAAATACGTTGGGTCTATTAATGACATGGAAGTGAATGTAGGGTGGAAAAATAAGCATCTTTTATCTATAAATGGACATGTAGGCATGCACAATTGTGCGCTTGTTTTAATATAATATTTCCATTATTCCTCTACAGTGTACTATTTTATAGTTAGAGATTAATGTGAGACCTCTGCCTTCTTGACTTGAACTGATTACTACAGAGGAATTCTTCTGGTTTTACTTTGTATCACATCTTCTGACATTTTAGTGAATAATACTTGACAGCTATGAACATCTGCAAAAGTTATTGTTATCATAACTTGAACTCAGCAGAGCTACTGTCAGTGATGCTTAGGGGAGATCGCATTGCAAAAAAGATGGCGAGTGTTTACATTCTTTTTTTTCATTCTTGTTGAGTTTGTATGAAAAACATTTTATAAGTGCACTTTTTCACCAGTGAAGACACGTCTCTTTTATATTTAAAAAGAATAGGTTTAACACTTATGTTGCTTGACCCTAAGTTTGCAGTCTAGCCAGGCTGCTTGATGAAGCAGTTTTCTTTCATGTTAAATTTTTACACACATCATGGAATGACTAGGTTTGTTTGTTTTTTGGTGTTATTTTCCCCTTTCCCTTTTCCTCACTCTTTTTTCAGTCTACTGGGCAAAGAGCTATCTGTGGGCTAAGAGTCTCAAAGCAGATTTAAATAGTACAGGCTTGTGAGTTATTTGTGTTAAAATAATTCCACTTTGTCGGATTGCTTATTCAGTATGCACCCGAGGAAACCGTTAGAGTCTCCTTGAAGACAGCAATGGAGACAGCAAATGCAGATAGTCATTTATGTGCATATTACAGTATAAATCACAAAGATTAAGAGCAGTCATTTTTGGGAGCACTACAATTTTGCAACCAAAAGCACTTAAATAATTACCTTTTTAAGCAACTTTTATTGACTATGTAGGAGGATAAAAAGTAATCTTACTTGTTTTAAATGGCATAAAGCAACCAAATGCCATTAACAGAGTGTTACATTTCTTATTTCACTCAGATTGCTGAAGCTTACCAGCAAGAGATAAAAAATGTATAAATTCAGGAGCACTGGCTAGCAATATCCCAAGCCATTGTCAGTGGACTCCTACTTTCCCCTGCCAAAATATGTGGAAGCATGCATGGATTGTGCTAGATTAGTACGAAGGGCTTGTTTCCGTGGCATTAGCCAGGTATCTTAGCAACAGGATCATACCAGATTCTCGCAGTGCTCTGTGGTGGTGCATGTAATATCCTGGACATAATCTGTCTTTTAATTTTCTTTGGATTGTAGTGATATTACAGATACATGTGTTCAGTTATAGATCTTTATTTAATAAGAAGAATGCTTTAGCTGAAGATTTGTACTATGTCAGAAGTGGGCAACTCACAATAATGCTACCGGAGGTTTAGCCCAGGTACAGCCTTGTCTTGCATTTCAGATTGACAGGAAAACTTACTCCCTTCATTAAGATGTGCCTCGTAGTTCATATCTTTATGCTATGGAGATGGGGATGCTGCCAGAATTCATAATAATGAGAACGTTATTTAATGTCAGATAGAATGCAAATTGCTTGTACAATTGAAATGTCATCTAAAACATGCCACCGTATGCAACACCACTTTATTATAAGTCACTGAGAGCAATATCTTAAATTTGGAATTGCACTAATCCTTCATCTGCTTTTGTTTACCTTTCATCTATAATAGAGATGTCGAATTTCCTCCAAACTGCATTTGCATGTTTTAACTGCTTGTGCACACAGCTGAAAATGTGTGGGAGAGGCATGAACAAGAACTTGCTTTTGATTTTCATCATTTTTTGCTTGTTTGTTTAAAGCAAATTAATAGGAAAAGATAGCTTTCAAATACAAGACACAATGCCATGTCAACCCTTTTTAAAAAATAAGCTGAAGCTCCAATGAGAATATTTTTTGATTTAAAGTATGAATTGTAATACAAATTTGATTGTATTGATTAGATTGTAATTGATTTTCTTGCTAATTTAGTTCTGTACAGTAGTTAGTTTCATATAATTGAAACAATAACAATAACTTCACAAGAATAACTTGCTTCACAGTAAAATGACATTTAATGTATTTAAGATTTTTGGCATACTTTTCCTGGAAAAAGATATCCAGGACAATTACTTTGCAAATGCAGTATATGCCAGTGTGGAAAATACAGTTTGTGCACCAGGCAGGGCTGCACAACTTTGTTGATAAATGTCAGTCCAAGCAGGAACCCTTTTAATTGGAAAGGTCATTTTTGAAATACTTGAAACAATGAAACAATTGAAAACCATGGTGACATCTTCCCTCTCCTACTGTGCCCTGGCAGCCATTCGTCCTATGCTTCCACATGAGTCTCTTGAACAGCGGAGGAGGTGAGAGGAGGAAAAATGGAGCCCTGCTTGCCTTTCTAAAGTGTGTCTACCGAGGTGCTGCTACACTGCCCATCTGGACACCTTTGCTAGTGCAGTAACTGCTTTCTTTTTTTCCCTTGACAGTGACTGGAGCCAGGGAATCCCATACTGAACACTCTGGGAATGTGATTTTACAGGAAAAAATATTGCACGGCTGTGGTTCTCTGAAGGTGCTGAACAGCCCCAGAATCTGCAGGCCCTGGGCAATGCCTTTGCACTGAAGCCAGCTGCAGCCTCTGTTTCTGGTTGCCTTGTGGTCGAGAAAGAAAAAGAAGATGCCAGGGACAGGCTGTCAGATTTAGGAGCTGCAGGTTTGCCAGGTATGCTAAAAGTTTTAGCTTTTGACTTATTTAGTCTAAGATTAAGGAAATGTTGGAAACATTGTTTCAAGAATATTCACCTTGAAGAATAATAAAAGCTCTTTAAAGCTGAAAATCTATTCTTTTAGGAAGTACTTCTTGCCAGAATTGTGCAATATTACTTAAATGCAGACTTATTTTTCTGGACAAAAAGGATAACACAAGAAAGGCGAGGAATAATGTATTTTCTGTCTGGAGGTTCATCTTCGAAGTCCAAACTTACTGTGGCAAAATCTATTCTATTGTATCCATATGCTGTATTTCAGAGCCAGATCTCCTTTTGATGATGCACCTCTCGGTTCACAAGGAATTTAATTTTATCAAACTAATTCATTTAGAAATTGTCTGGATTTTTCATTCAGTGAGTGGTAAAATGCTGTGTTCATTCCTGGGACATTCAGCCCTTGCCCCTGCATCTCTTCTGTTTCTTTTCTCTTCCTCAAGTCTGGGATTGGCTGAAACATCTGCTAATAGAAACAGCCAGTCGTTAGATGAAGACAGGGAAGAACTTGTTTGTATTTGCTGTGCAATTCGTCTGCCACATTTCCCACTGTAGGACTTCTGACCCTTGTTTTATGATTAAGAAAAAAATGTGACCAGTTGTTTCAGTGGGAAACATGGTGTCCAAAGAAGCTATGACTCAGACACAAAGAGTACTTTGATATTTCACTTGTGGTAGCATTTGTTACAGAGAGCAAATAAATTGTGTGCAGTTTTGCTTCAAGTGGAATAGAGAATATTCAAGTATGACTGGGTACTTAGTGAGGTTTGCCTGACATCTTAAATGTGTGTGGGACCACTTCTTCCGGCTGGAAGTGCTCCCATACATATACTACTGTGGAGAAATTTACAAATTAGTTACATGCCTTTCTCTTTGTGCGTCAAAGTTCTTGGAAGATAAATACAGCACTTAAAATGTTGGTAGAACAAAGCTTTATCATCATCTAAATGGAGCGATGGCATAAAGCCTTGAAAACGTGACCCAGTGGCCTAAAGCAGCACTCTCAGAGTGCCTCAGAAAGGGCATATGCAGTGCAAGGCTGGACTCCATAATCTCATGTATTAATTCCGTTTTAATGGAGATACATGAGGCTACAGCCTGTAGGTTTTAGTTGTTTGGGGTTAGGTTTTCCGTATGTATAAGATTCTTAATTTTCAGTTAGAGCTGATGCTTCTCTCAAGAAAACAGTGCTACCTTTTTTATTTAACTGGTTCATGGATTTCTGACCATGCTGAATACTGCTGTCCTTGAGAATCAAAGAAATGAGCCAGGTGAAAAAACTGTATTCACACACAGAGCTTCAAAATTTTTTGTTAGTTTATTTCTTTCATCTGTCCTAAGGCCTTTTCTCTTGTAATCTTTTTCTCTTTCCTATTGCAAATAATTTCTAAGCTATTCCAAAAGCATGAAAGACTGTCTCTTTGCTTCCCTGTTATAGATGCATGACTGCTGCAAAGCCCTTTCACATGAGTCTCGTTACAAACCCAAATTGACTTTTTATTTAAATCCTAATTGTATTTGTGGCCTAGAGCTGTCAGCCAGTCTTATTCTCCTGTGCTAGACACTAAGCAAACATATAAGCTAATGATGGCCTCCACTCTTAAGAGCTTAAAATCTTTAAAAGACAAGACCTCCCAGATAGATAAGACAAATAAATGGGCCAGGTAACAAAACTCAAACGCACATGTGCCTTTGCTGCTTTTCATCTTCAATTTTGTGGATTTTCTTTTCTTTAGTGTAAGTAGGAGAGATGTTCAGAGCTGCCTGTCCTTGAAGAAATTCATACCCAGAGATTTGATAATGAATGAATATCTTTGTTAGTTTCTCAGCCCTTTTTCATGGGGAACTGACTGAACAATGCATTTACACTGAATTTTTTGTACCTGTTTTTAGGAGGATTGTGTTAATTTACTGACTTTGAGAGCTTAATATCTTCATTTGCTTTGTTGGAACCCTTAAAAATATTCTTTTCCTTCTTCATTGATCTCTCTCAATATCTATCATAAGCCTGAAATTTTTTCCTTAAGGCAACTTGATTTCTTTATCAAATATTATTTCTTCCTTCAAAGTTATATTCATAGATGTTGTTTCACATTATTCTAGGCTCAGTTACTCTTGTATGTGATAACTCTCAGGGAGAGTTATCAGAGAAATGTTAGGCAAATGAAAATGATTTTATGTGCCTGCAGCACAGATGCTAACGCTCTTTTCAGCTGATACCTAAGGGGAACTCAACAGCCTGGTCTGAGATACTTTGAGGGTGAAATGCAATAAATTTAACAAAGTTGAGAGGCACTATAAAATAATTTGGAATGTGAAGACAAAAATGCCATAGCTGTAAAAAAGTACAAGAAAATTAACTTCTGATAAATGTAACTTTTGAGCTTTCAGTTGCCTGTTTTTTCAGGGCCCTTTTCCATAAATTTGTTTACCACATTCTAAAGGCTAAGGATTTCTGGATGATGGCAGAAAATATACAAGTAACCTTCTGAATGCAGTGAGGTGAAGGGGAAAAAAGCTCTTAATTGAATTTAGAGTTAATTTTAGAATGGTATGCCTACTCTTATTAATCAGGTTGCAGAGAAGACTATTTCAATTTGCTATTCTGAAAATGTTTTAATTATTTCTTTCTGTTAATCATCATCTTTGGGCTTATAGTACCTGACTTTTAGTTTTATGTAACAGAAATGGCAGACTTCTTGGTTTGCAATGCGGTAACTGATTTTTACAACTGCGTTGTAAAACCTGATCATTTGGTCTTGAAGTATCCATTGTATTCCTATTGAAGGATAACATTACTTTGTATCTGAGTACAAAGAAATATATATGTAAGGTTAATCAATTTCTTTGGTAAATGCCCTTCATAGGGTGTATAGCTGATTTTAATTTTTATTAGTGATTTGTAATTTATCATCAACAAAATGCTGTTTTGTTTTTTTAATCTCAATTACCCAATGGTCTGTAAACATTGGCATGCAGCACTCTTCCTCCTTTTGGGGGAAGATGCAGATTCAGTGCAGGGGATTTAACTCTTGCATCTTGACAGCACTTTGGGTGGGGCATAAGGAGCCAGGAAGAACTTAAATGGCAATAAATTGGCTCTTAGGGGGAAGTTGAGTCAAATGTTTAGACTTCAGCGTGGAACAGTTGGTTAATGAGAACAGAGGGACCAGAAAACTCGTGACCTCTCATTTTCTGCTAAACCATTGCCCAAACCCCAATTAAGAAGGAGAGAATACAGTTACACTGGAATTCTAATCTTAGGCCCATATTTGTTACTGGGTTTCATTTGAAAATTCACCCTTATGAGTACTGTAGGAGTGTGCAACTTTTTCATAATCTGCATCGTTAAGGTTATTGGTTTTAAATTTTAGCTTTGTTTTTGTTAGCTGGAGCCACTCAGCTAAATTCCGTCACCTGTTACTGTATACACTGGACTAGTATCAAAGGTGGGTTTTTTTCTCTTGAATTATTAAAGAATTTCTGAGTGACAATTTAACTTTTTGAGAATCCTTTCTTACTGGCTTCCTGAAATGTTCAAAACACATTATCACTAAATGCAGAAATATGACTCATTCTTGATCACAAGATGAGCTGTCACAAAATGTATGCAAAGATTCAGCTTATGGAGACAGCTCAGCCTTTTCATGGGAAATGAACTGGAGTGATCCTTGTGAGCTATGGGGCTATGGAATAGAGCAGGTAACTAATTTTGCCATATGTCTGATCTTAAACTGGCTCCATCAAACTAGGCTTAGCATGCCTGCACAGGGAGCATAGCCCATTTATCTGAACTATGTGAAATAAAAAGTACTATATTTGTTTGTTCAACGCTCTGTTAACTCAGATTGTTAAATAGTGGTTCCTTTGAAAATGCTTCCTTATTTTGAAAAGGTGCTTTTACACATGGAAGCTGATGATAAAAGAACTGAAGTAATTTGTTTGACACACTGGAGTCAGTGAATATCATTATAAAGTGATACTACTACCAGTATCTGTTGGACTTTGTAAATCAATGTTCATTTTTACCAAATACTGTTCAACAAATACCAACCTCAGAAGAGGTGACCCTTTTAATTCCGTAGTATAGGCTACGGTTCGGTTTGATTTACGGAAGACCAGTAGTCTATTTATAAAAGATGTATCTGTAAGATGCCCTTTATGAGAAACTTGGCTTTTGGGACACATTAATTCTAAGTGCAGATACAACTTTCATGTTTTATAATATAGCCCTGACAGCTGTAATTTCAGATTAAAGATTTTTCATTCACATTCCCATCCTGATTGCACTGCATGGTCCTTATATTACCTTATTGTCAATAGCAAGTGTTCATCCTATTGGGAGTCATTTAATAACCAGCTGCCATTTAAAGTGTAGACAGAACATTTGTCTCACCCAGCTCATCTCAACTGTAGATTCTCTGCATGAGGAGCTGGGACTTCTTCAAGAAAAACAACAGCTGGACCTCACTATTGTTTCTTGCCTCTTCTTTTGTAGTGTCAAGTTAAAACAAACACGGATACTCTTTGTGAATTTTCTGATTGCATTTGTGGCACTGGTTTGTTTATTTATTTATTTTTCAGGAATGAAGTATTCTCTCTATGAAATACATGTGTCCTTTCTTATGCCAGACAGATCTACAGTGTTCATTTGGTGTCATTTAAAGATGTTTGCTGAAAGTTAAGCAACAGCAAGATTCTAGGTTTTGTGCCACTCCGCAGAACTTCTGCCTTCCTACATCCTTTTTTTTGCTATATCAAGCTACTCCGCTTTCAAAGTATTTTAAAGCCCATTTTAAAATGATAGTTTAAGGCCATCACTTTATTTGCAGATGTGATTTTTGAACCAAAGTCATTGGGAAATAAGTATAACTGGTATATATGAAAATGAATTCATGACTGGTAACGATTTTTTTTAGAACCTACCTTTTAAATTTCCCTAACTTGACAGCTGGGGATTATCCTTTGTAGCAGTGATCTGTAACAAAAAAAGGGGGGGAGGAAAGGCTTCAGAAAAAAAAAATTGACTCTTTCATGGCTAATTAAACTGGAATACAGATCAATCAGCAGAAATAGCTGATGAATTTATTATGTCTGTGCAAGTTTACTGTATCCTAATGTGTTTGATGTTCACTAAAATTACTATTCCCATCATCTTATAGGGTAATCGTTTACCTTAAGCTTTACCTTTATCTATAATATTGATCTGAGACTCTCGGGCAAGTAATGGAAGTTTGGGTTTATGTAAGTGTGCAGGTTATAAACACCAGAGCCATGACAACTTGGAAAACCTGTCCTGGTGATTAAACCCTTTATTTTTCTTTTCGGATCAAGTTCTCTAGGTCCCCCAGGCTTGTAAACCTATGGGTTAGCTTAATTAAGTTAATGGAAGGGTGGATGAAGAGGTGTAACCACAGGGAAGCTCTTTCAACCTAGTTTCTATAAACATTTTACCATGTAACATTTGTCCACGTGCCATTGTACACTGTGTCTCACAAATGCTTCTGTTGGTGTACTCAAACATACAGGAGTTTGCATGATTATAAATGTTACTTGGAAAAGTGTCCAGGAGCCAGGAGCTATATAGAGAAATATATACTACAATGTTGAAACATTTTGAAAATTAGTTGGGAAATTTGAATGCTTTTCCTCAGTTATATTCAACATCTCAATGCTGTGGTCATGTAGCTGCTGACATGTAGTTTGTTGTTTGGTTAACTGTCATAACAGACTTCCCCTCATGCCCTCCCCTCGTTTCTGAGGTGATGAGTGGGGCTCATCTGACATGTAACAAACATGCCTGGCAGTAGATTCAAAACTTTTAGGGATTTTAGAAGAAATTGATTCATAGAAACTTCACTGATTCATGTAGGAAGAACTTTGTTAATGTATTAGTAAGATAAATACAACATGTGATGGGCATCTTTCATTAATTATTTCCTGGTTCTTTATTTTGAAAAATGACTAATAAAATGTACAGATTCATTTCCATTGCCCTATCTAATCGCTTCCCCTTCTCTTTTGCCATATACTTAGCCACCCTAGAGATTGGTGAAGTAGTCATCCTTCAACGACTATTTTACAGCTCACCTCACACCCACAAGATAAGGAGCTCAATTCACCCCCTAAGCTCAAGCTCAAGTTAATTTCCACCAGGCTACTAAGACTTTCCTTTCCATTCAATCCCTGGTTCCAAGGAAAAGAGCAACATTTGGACTAGTGTCCAAGTCACGCGTTACTTGAGCAAAGAATGAGATCAGCTACTCACAGCGTACATCTTCCAACTGCAGATATGTATGAATAATAAATTATATTGTCTTTGTTAACAAAGGGTCAGAAGCGAATCCAGTCTCCAAACAGAGCAGTCACTAGGCTGTATGCAAAGGGTATGCAGAGGAGGAAGCAATCTTTCCCCCTGTCTCGAAGAGGGGGACTCACTCTAGTGTGCCACTAAGGTGGTAAAAATGCACAGGGTGGATTTCAGACTTTCTCGGGTCTTCTCCCTAAACCTCTCCCAACATCTCATTCTTGTCTATAAACTGTAGGATTGCCCAAATCCCTTCCACAATCTGCCAGTCCTGGATGCAAAACTTGGTGATTCCAGTTCACTTGGTACATGTTAGAGCAGAGTGTTGAAGGGCTGGAGAACAAGAACAAACATCTGCATAAAGCTGGATAATGCTTAGTTAATGAAGGTTAGCACTCTCTCTTGATAATCCCATGAAAAATGCTATATATATTGTTCGTCAACATTTACTTGCTTTTGAGAATGTAGTCGTTTTGATTGAAGGCTCTTTAACAAAAAATCCCCAACCAAACTTAAATTACTGTTAATTTTAAATGATCGCGTTTTCATCAGTGTTGTGTTTCTTTAAAAAGAAGAAAGCAATACCCAAGGCTCGCCTTCACACAAACCCCAAACTTCCAAATGTTCCTGAAACAGAAGGGGGAAAAGCCTCCTCAGCATTTCCTGTTCATCCCTCCACTGGCAGTGCTCTTGTATTTACTGTAAACAGAGTACACAGTCCTCTGGAGGCTAATGGGGCTGTTGATTGGTGTTTGCTCATCACAGCAGGATCTGGTGTGTGATATCTGGTGCTCCTGTGTATTGATGAGTGTGGGCTGTCGGTGGGAGGTACAGCCCGCCGGAGGACAGGGAGGGGGGCGCGGGGGCTTGTTAGCTCTTTGTGGCTGTGTGGAATGGGAGACCTTGTTTATTTAGCATTCTTAGCAAGTCCTCCAGGACCCTTGCAAAGTCTGCTAAAGTAGAATTCCCCCTATTCCCATGGATCTTTGTAGAAGTACCTAGCTGTTGAAAGACCAGACAAGATAGTTGCATGCTTACTTAAAATAACCTTCGTGCATCTGATCAAACATCTACTCTCATCTGAAACAGCTTAGGACCTCCATAGAGGCTTATTAAGCAGGTAGCAATTTAGAGTATGTCCCTGTCAGAGAGTTGTGTGCAATTGTTTATATTCTCTCACACAATAATGCAACGACAGAAAGAAGATTTGCCTGACATTAAGGGCTTCAATCAGGTTTAGGTTCCTAAGAACACAATTTTTAAAAAGGTGCTATTAAATTCTTAATTAAATTACTATCACACACATATAGCAATCAGAAAATTAGGAGCCTATTTACAGACTTATGTGTCTAAACACAAGAAGCAAAGGAGATGATTTTGACTAAGAAGAAAGGACAGAGAAAGGTGAGAAATAGTAATTTTCATCCCAATTTGCTTTGTAATTCTTTCTCGTTTTCATTTTTTCTAATTTGATAGTCTGTTGTGCTACTGATAGAAAGACATAATGAGGTATTTTTGATGGCTTTTTTAGAAAGCAGTATCTGTGTTAAGAGGGAACTCAGTTGAAACCATTTAAAGCAAGGTAGGTAGGGGCACATTAGTTTTACTGATAAGAATATTTTAGAAAATGTTATTAATGATGGCGACTTCTTTGTCGTTTGTTTTCTCCCATCACAGAAAAGCTTTCAGTAGCAGGCGAATATATGGGGTAATCCTCCCCTCAAATTCTTTTATGCTTGGAATTTATAATATATATAGATATACACCCTTTTGGTCTTCTCTACATTGCTAATTTTCATGCTGCGTGGATAAGAACTCTGGTCTTATCAGTGTACAAGTAGGAGATGTGAAATTTTCCCTTTTCCACAACATTAAACACTGTTGAGCAGCTGCACGAGTGCAAGAATTTGCTGCTTAAAGCTGGCCTGAGCTCAAAGCTCATATGCCAGCATCCCATTTATCCTTACATGTGAGAATATATCGCAAAGTGGAAGCACCTGAATGTCAACAGTCAGAATTTAATGTAACTGGTGATGTCAAGAAGAAGCAGCTCCAACAAACACCTTTTCCCTTTTGTGCTGTTTATACAATATTTTCTGTCTCATTTATCTTAAGAGTATTCATGAAGTTATGTAGAGTAAATGGTTTTTTAAAATAAAACAGCGTATCTTGGACCTTGAACAGATATCTAGGAAGCAACATTAAGCTGAGGGTCTGCAGGAAACAGAGAAAGTCTATCAAGAGATTTGAAAGAGCACAAATCTACTCCTCGTTCATGATCACTTCCAGGAGGGTAAACATGTTCAAGGACACTGAAGACCCATTAGAAGGAGTCACAGAAGGATTGTATGTTGCTGTGGAGATCATTATAAGGCATTTTCTAAAAATAAGACAGACTTCTTTGTTACTTGGATACTTTAAAAATAATTTTAAAAATTACTTAATGACATTTATGTCAATGTTAATACAACATATAAAACCTATTAGCAATTACAATGAAACATGCCCTGAGGATGCAGTGCTATATATGTCATTTCTTGGCATTGCTCTCTCTGTAACTGCCTTTCAGGATGATGTTGCATGTTATTCTTTGAGCTTGGCTAGCCCTAAATCTGTTGCAGTGGCTCCAAAAAGGAGAGCTTGTATCCTTTCTTCCCTTGTCTCCTGTCTGATGGCCATGTAGCCCTCCCTCTCTCAGAGGAATTTGAGCTGATTGCACTCACTAAACTGGCAGAAAAGTAATCCCACCAAAAAGTGTCTGTGTGCTTTTGCAGGGGAAAGTGAGCTGAACTGGCTCAGCAGAGACATGCTCCTGCTGGCACATGGAAAGGGTCAGGTCAAGCCTGGAGGAGGAACGGTAGTTGAAAGTAAGAAGGGAAGGAAGATCTTCCTGTTCTGGTGTCTACAAGGTATTATGTTGTCTATAATGTGTAACTTCGTTCTCAGTTAAGCTGACATGTTGTTTGTAGGGCTGCTCTGTGAACAAGATGATGAATGTAGGGGGCAAGCTGGGTTTGCTGTCAAAAAGAGGCATTTGTGAAAATGCACTTGGACTAGGATCTCTTTCAGCTCCTCAGTGTTCCAATTTTCTGTGTTTGGTAACACTGGCTATTCAGTTTTTTCTAGATTTAATGTGGATTTCTCCCTTTTCTCTTGAGGGAAACCTTGGGAAGGGAAATCTTGGACAGCTAGAAAGCGCTTGGAATTTAACAAAAGTTGTTTGACATGATATATAAAGCTGATAATAGACTCTATAATTTTCTTACAGGTTTTGTTTAAATTTCAAGCTAACGCTGCTTTATTTCTTCCTCTGAAGGAAAAAGGATTGATAGATTGCAATAAGGAAGTATCCAGTATCTTTACCTTATCTGAATATAACCCATTCATAGGGCAGATAAAAAAATATAACCAAATACTCAGATTTAATGATCAGTGTTTTTGCATGTAGGACTAAAACACAAATAATAAGTAAGATGGAACCTTTTTAGCATCTGATTAGTGCCCCCACCTGCTGCTGGATGATATCAGGCCTGCTAAAGTGTTTGTGAGTACGATATTTCACTCTCTAGAGGCCAGTTTACCAAAAGTGGATATGAGTAGTCTGCGGCACTCCCCTCTCTTCCACTTGAGATAACCTCTTGCTTATTTCGTCTCATGTTAGAGCATGCTTCAGTGGCTGTTGTCCAGAGGTGCACTGACTTCACACATTTTCCAAGACTCTAGATAATTGTTTTTATTTAAACAATGTAAGAACATTTACATTTTCAAACATAAAATACTGAGGAACTGTCTTTTTCATAAAAGAACTTGAAATCTGTTGACATTAAAAATCATGTCATTGGAAGCAGGAATACTGAGAATATTTTTCATTCAAACATTTTGGGAAATTTTCTTCAAAAGGCAAAACTAAATTCTGTGCATTCAGTAAAAGTAGTTCTGGCTTTTAGCAGAGAATGTTAGGGCAAATTGAAGCAAAAAATAATCAGTGATGATTACAGCAAGTTTGAGTCCAGACTCAGGTATTGCCCCTTCTTTCTCCATATCAATCCCTCCGCATTAATGACTGGATACTCCTTGCTCGGCTTTAGTGGGACATTCACAACTGCCTGGACTGCTTTGCCGGGACACTTTTTGGCCTAACTGCCCTGTCAGTTACAATTAAAAGAGTTAATATGACAGTCAAAGGTCATAAATTGCTTGTGGCTAGTGTTCTCTGCTTGTCTCGCACAATGGCAACCAGGAAATTGCCCTGTCAGTTACAATTAGAGGTGTTAATATGGTGGCTAAGGGTCAAAATGCTTCAGCAGGAGGAAGGAGTTGCAGAGGACATTTGGTTTACATTAAGTGACGGTTCAGGAAAACTTTCCTTAAATGGGATGGTCACTAAATCGGGATGTATTTCAACGTGAGTAAGAGCCCTGATTAAGATTTCTACTGCGTTGCTCTCACAATATTAAGTGTTGGAATTATGCAGTTCCTAAAGTTTACAGAAGTGCCACACTGGTGAAAAAAAAGTTAGTAGGTCCCATATTCTCTGGTAAAGTATTTGTAAGGATGTACTTATGATGCAGGAATAAAAAATGAAGAAAAATAACACTACTATTTATTACTGAAATTTGTGCACACAAACTTATGTGAACAAGGTACTGAATTTCTCCTTTGCAGGTGGGTTTTGCCAAAAGGCCCTTGTCTCGTGTTATTGTCACTGACCTTTGCAGTGAAACTCACCTGGACTTTAGAAACAGCAGGTCAAGCCCTATCTTTTCTTATACTATGGTTTTCTCTCTATTTTATATCTATTTCTTCAGAAAGTGTTTTTCCTACCAATTTCACTGTGGCCAGCTCCACATTTACAGATAAAATGAAGCAGCTCAATGAGAATATCCATTCTCTTAACATCCCTTAGATGTCAAAGTGTAACTTACTGTTTGTGGGGGGTGGTGGTGGTCCCTTAAAATGGTTTTAAATGTTACAGGTAAGAACACTACTCCTGTTGTTGTATTTCCAATGTAAGGTGATGATACCCGATTCCTGCGTATACAAAAGGTCAATTTTCTAGTGTATCCACAAAACTGCCTGAGGAGCCAAGCAGTTAACTCATGCTCAGCTCTGGTTTTGCATGGCTGTTGACCAGGATTGGTGTAAAGCTAGTTCTGATGTGCCCACACAGATGTGGCAGATATCCATGATCTTTAGGGACTGGAATCTCTTTAATATCACAAACTGAGTAATTATAATCCTAGGATATACATAGTCGCCTTCTAAGAGCTTGATGTCTCCTTTTCCCTATTACTAAAGAGAGTCAGAGTATTCAACCAAAAGAATTATCAAAATAAATGGTGAGGATGAAAATCTATGGGAAACACTGATGATCTCAGATACACTGAGCTCAATGAAATACTGAATAATAGATGAGAACCATTCAAGCTGTTGGCTCAAAAACAATTTTAGTGCAGTCAATGAATGAAGGCAATTGGTATAAATCTCAGAATTTTGAGCCTTCTTGGTCAAGCTGACCATGCAGAAAAATTCTTGTAGCCCTAACAGTGAAGGACAAAAAAAACAACTGAGAGAAAAGAACAAGACAAGAACTTTTTTTATTACTATTCTACCCCTGACCCTGACCCTGGCCATGCAGTAAAACTCATGTTGTATAAAGAAAGCTGATGTCCCAAATATCCCTGGCTGGCATAGTATAGTAGGGCCTGCTTTGACATTAGCAGAACTTGACCCCACAGCGTTTGGTGTTCTGTCCTCAAAACACCAGAATACTACTTTGTCCCTGATGCACCTCAGAGTCCACAGGGTGTAATAGGGTAGAGGAGGCTACAGTGGCAGCTGTAGAGGCAGCTTGCCACACAACACAACTATCTGTCACTGTGGTGCCATTTCTGTTGTAGGTGAGCACCTGCAGTGCATTCATCACCACAGCATCCATCACTAAAGGGAAGTGTATTTCTTCTTATTGGGTAGCTGAAGAGACTGAGGAAGTACTGCTTGAAAGATGGTGGATGGGGCCTGTGAAAGAACAATGAATTGAGCTTGGCTCTCAACTCGCAGGACCCGTATGTGATACGTATCACACCTGTGGACATTTCTGTGCTGCCAGGTTGCTGAGATCAGTTGAGGTGGACAGTGACAGTGCTGTATTGCTCCTATGAAATGAATTTGATGTGTTTGAACTGGGGTTCAGAACTTTATTCCAGTTAGCATTTTCAGGTGGAGAGGGTTTGGCTGGAGGTCTGGCCCTGCCTGTACATATTTTCACAGTTTAGGTCCTGTTACACTGGTTTTTACATTTCTGGTTAAAAAAACAACAGCAGCAACTTTTCTGTGTGAATTCACAAAAGTTTGCGACAAAACTTCAGTCTATACCTCATTTTGATGAAAACAGGAAAAACCAAGTAATTTTCAAGCCATTCCTTATTTTACAGAAATTAATATACCAAGAAGAATGAGTACAGCCTTTTTATCCTTACTGTGTAAAAGGCTTCTTAATTCAAAATATTTAGAAGTCTAATTTTCCAGGACTTTTTGTATGTTCTTTTAGCATGTGGATATTCTAGCAAGACATATCCAAAAATAGGTCGAGCAAGGTATTTTGTTTTAAAAGGTCCCACGTGTTTGATATTTTTAAAAGGTTTTTTGTTATATCTATATATTCTTGAAGTAAATTAGGGAAACATATTTTATCTAATTTAATATCCTTAAATTTCCAGGGATAAGAATGAATATGAATGCTTCTTTACAAAAAGCTTAATTTATCATTTCAAAGTTGTAAGATAAAATATTCAGCTATTTAAAAAACTTATGAAAATGTCTAATTTCTTCCATCTGTAAAATGAGAATTAAGAATGCATTTAAAAGAAAATAAGTATAGCAAAATAGCTTCCACATCGAAAACTCAAGAGAGAAAAAAGGTTGTGTCTCATCAAAATTAGTCAAACTTTTATTAGAGGTAGGATAATTATTTATGTGATTCACTTCCCCTAAAAGAGTACTAGAAATGTGGTCTTCATTCTTGGGCCGAGAGATTAGTGTGTTAGTTTTCTTACTTTTGGAAGAACTGCTTCTTATGCTTCATCTCTGAAACGGAAGTGTCTGTTTCTATCCCCCTTAACATGGGCATCTTATAGATCCTATGCACTTAAAAGGTAAATCAGGTCAGCAGTTATGAAAACCATTTTTCACTATTATCTGATTTTTATAAATAATTTAAACAAACTGCAGGCCAAGCAAGGTACTGAAGAGAAACTGAGTCTGTAATCCTGATATCACATAACAACTGTTGGCAAATCATCTATGTATGAAGACATATGGACATGAAATCAAATTTCTGCATTACACGTCTTCAAAGTCATGAGCACAATACATATGCTGTTGGACTGATGTGAGGCAGAGATCAGATTTGTCCTACTTACTCCATAATTGACTATACAGCAAAATGAAGTCTGTGTTCAGTCAGTGTTGTTATATGAGAGCATTTGCTGGTCACATTTTGGAAGAAGTATCTGAAATCTGGGGGTCCTTTAGTCATGCTTGACGTGTTTAAGAAAATTGTTCGAAGGGCAGTGGACACAGAGGGAAGAGCTTCTAGAAGATAACATTTCAACACACTAGGAAAGAAAAGAAAGGTTTGTAACAGAAGGGTAAAGATTAGATCTTTAATCTTGAAATTTGATGCAGAGACAAGAGGAAATTCTTGAAGCATGTAAATATTAACAACTTTTCTAATTAGTGAGATTCCATTCAGTATTCTTTGGGTTAATGCTTTTAGTCCTATCCATGTTCATAGTGCTTATCTCTTTCATGTGAGTACAGCAAGAATCCGTACATGTTCCCAACTGCAAGAGCCCCACACTTCTCCGTGTGTTTTTTTACGTGCAAAGCTGAGACAGAAAAGTCTTAATGAGACCTGATTTGTTCTCCTGTCCTCTCCTGCCCTAAGGGCAAAGGATAAAAATACGTGCATGGCAATATACAGCTGCACACAAGATAGTTTTATACTTGCAGGTTTATATTTGTCTCTGAGTTCTGTTCTGTGAAGAGGAATTTTTTCTCAGTAGAGCCAAGTTAGCAGAAGGATATAACAAAATGTATACAAACTTCTCGTACAGTGACGAGATGCTTTTAAAGGTTGGGAAATGTTTTTCTCGTGTTCTACTTGGGGAGCTGAATGGAGGCTTAATAGTCTCTGTTGCTGAGGTGCTGATAATTCATAACTCTCAGCAGGGTTGCAGTCTTAATCATTACCTAAAATCAGCTCATGATCAGTGTTAAAAATCACAGCACTAAACCATTGCTACTGCAAAAAATGATTCCCTTGCTTGAATCAAGTATATTGTGTTTTGAATGACCAGCTGCTCTCCTAACATCTGAAATAAGTTAGGAGAGGGTGGAAAAATGTAATACCTTGATGGCTGTCTAAAAACAAACATTGTCACTCAGAAGGTGTTTTCAAAAGGCTTTTTTTACTCTTAAAAATAAACTTACTGCTAATTAGTTAAGGCTTGCCTTTCTCCTGTAGGTAAACAGTGTTAATGAACTTAATTGGTCACTAATTGCTTTATTGGTTTTGTGCCTTCTTTCTGGGAAACTCCACTTAACTAGACCTGATGGGAAACCGCAGTCTTCACAGTGAGAGGTGGCAGTATCCAGGAAGGGGTGGTGTGGAAACAAGCTTGAGGTCATGATTAGGAGAGGAGAGTTCTGGGATGGTGTTTGTTGCCATACTGTAGTGTTCTCTTCTTGGGGGAAGAAACCAGCTGTGTCAGAGCTGTGCAGGTAACCAAAACCAGAGCAACTCCTAGCTCATCTTCAGCTGGGTGACTATCTGGCAGAAAGTTGTTTCCTTGGGTTTGAAACGGTTTCTGTCTTGGCACTGCGAAGATACGCAGCCACACGGCAGAAACTGAGTTGCAATTCATTGTAGCAAGTAAAAAGCAAGGCATTTGGGAGAGGCTGCTTTGTGGTTGAAGTGCTGTCTGTTGGGCTAGTCTAGGTGTTTATCAAGATATGCTTCACCTTCCTCCTGTAGCTGCTGTCACCAAGTATTGGAGCCCAGCAACAGCAATAAGTTGTGTTTCTATCAAAAGCAGTGAAGGAAAGCATATAATTTAATTTGGGTCCAGTGTTTGCTTGGTAAACACAGCTCTTTTTTTTCACTATTTTTTGGATCTGCTGAAATTTCAGTCTATAGAGATGGATGAGGAGACCAGGCAAGAATGTTGTAATAAGTCATTTAAATATTTTTAAGGACAGTAATATCCCTAAGTTGTTGTTCAGGCAACATCTTCTCAGTATCCATGTGCATTCTGTGATCTCTAAACAAAAGAAAATAATCCTTTCTGTGTAGTATTGTTGCTGTGTTTTTTTTCCTCTCTTTGAAATGCACATCTAAGAAGACAGGCATCTTCAAGACAGTCTGTGGCAGAACTGGTACTCTGTGTCCTGCAGTGGTGACACCTCTTCTTTTCATTACATATGACTGTGCCTCATCATGGCACAACCTGCAGAAGGATGGGGAAGTAGTGAAACATTTTGAATTGGAACAATTTTATTTCCAAAATTTTTTGTTAAAGCATTTGCTATTCCTATATGAGAATTTGAATGTATTTCTGTATCAACATCCACCCCCCAGCCCCCAGCTTATCTGGAAGTACATTTGGACTTCAAATGAGTTGTAGTCCAAGGACTAGAAGATCTTCCCAATACAATTTTCTTTTCTTTTTTTGCCATCTCAAACCAGTTCTAGCTAAGCAATTCAGAGATAATAGAGCTTAACTGCTTTTCTTATTTTTTCATTTCTGCTCTTTTAATTTCAAAGAAGAAAAGCTGGAAAAGGAGGAACAGAGAACAGGAGATGAAGGAATAAGAATTATTTGCACATGGAAAAAGGAACACAACATGCTTACTTGGTTTAATTTCTTTGGGATATGAAAGATTATTTTTTGACTCTGTGTGCCTGCATGTGTGTTATCACAAACAATTCTTGCAAGCTGTCAGAGAACATATTTCATAGCCAATCTCAGCTTTCCCAGTTGTTTTGTAGATCAACCGCTGCTCCATGGTAAATTATTTTATTTAGATCTAAAGTTTTAAGCATTGCAGATGAATGAGACTGTTGAAATCTATTGAAAGGGACCAATTAGACAAAGCTCACGGTTCAGAATAACATTTACGATATGTTCTATCCCGAAAGAGAATCTGTTAGTCGTGCTAGCACTATGGAGGGAGCTGCTCCTGGGGTGCTATGAAACTGACTGGTTGGAGCACGTGTGAGTGTATGCTGACTGCACCCTAAGAGCGCTGCGGTGCTGGTAGCTACAACATCACAGAATCGCTCAGGTTGAAAGGGACCACAGCGCGTCATCTGGTGCAACCTCCCTGCTCAAGCAGAACACAGCATTTGTCCAGACAGTTCTCGAAAATACCTCTGGTGAGGGAGATGCTACAATTCCCCTGGGCAGTCTATTCCAGTGCTATAGCAGCATGGTAAGGAAATTCTTCCTTGTGTTAAGGTGGAACTTCCTGTGCGTCAGTTTCTGCCCACTGCCTCTCATCGTATTGCTCAACACCACCAAGCATAGCCTGGCTCTATTGTCTTGACACCCTCCTTCAGGTATTGACAGATGTTGATGTAGTCCCCCTCAGTTGTTTCTTCTCTAGGCTGAAGAGGCCCAGCCACCTCAGACTACCCTCATAAGTGAGGTGCTCCAGTCACCTAGTCATCCCCACAGCCCTCTGCTGGACCTGCTTCAGGCGTTCCATGTCTCTCTTGGGCTGAGGAGCCCAGAACTGGACACAGCATCCAGATGTGCCTCACCAGGGCTAAGTAGAGGGGCAGAATCATGTCCCTCAACCTGCTGGCAATGTTCTTCATCAGGCACTCAATGGTAGTCCTAGAGCTGCTACACTGGGATGCTGTCACTAGAAGCTGTCTGTTCACTCCTGAACCAAAGGCTACTGCCCCCTTCGCACAGGCAGCAAGAATAAATGGACTCTAGATCTTCAGCTGCCACAATTCACAGGCAGGTGGGTAAGTCTGGGACACAGATGCATTGACTAAGCAATTAAGGTGGTTTAGAAAATATGTGAGGCTGTGAATTGTAGCGGCTGAAGGTCTGGCACAAGATTATTCCTGCTGCTGCTAAGTTTAGAGGTGGGTGACAGCTGCCAGTGGTGACATCTTAAATCACAGTATCTAAATACTCCAGAGCTGAGTGTCAACCCAGAGCCTGGATGATCCATTGATGAAACAGTTTTTCATGTCGCTAGCATGTATGTAAGTGTAAACAGTGAAGTAATGACACAACTGGTATAATTTACTCATCCTGGCTCCTTTCTCTACAAAAGATTTCAGAAACGAAATTGCATCTTTATTTTCAAAATGTGAAATAAAAACTGCAGTCAAAATACGCAAGCTGTGGCCACTACCATTTGATGTGAGATAAAGTGCATGAGTAGTAGGTGGTGTCCCATGTAGTCTTATTTTCAATCAACATGTGAATGCTTCTTAAAAATGCTAATTTAATTTAGGATTGAAGCTCTCACTTCCTTTTCAGGACAAGAAGCCGTATCTTTCAGCAAGTGGTGATCTGGTATCTCAATGTTTGTCCATGTTCCTCCATTTGATTATGGTTGTGTGTAGAGTCCATGGCAATTCTAATCTTGGCCTCCAAAACGAATCTGCCAGGAAAATTTTCACAGTTTTGCAATGTGAACAATTGTCTGTTGGGAAATGGATGGAGATTGTCAATCCCATTTTTTCTAGATTACCAAGAAATTTCTGTAGGGTTTTGTGTTTCCCTAAACTAACAGTGTGGTACAGTGATTTTAGTTACCCTGCCGTGAAACAAAGTTTTGCATAGCTTTATGATGCCATTACTAGTATTAACTGGTTCTAACGGAGTTCCTTGAATTTGAATTCTTTTTTTTTCCCTATAGCAAGTAAGTTAAAATAAAAAGAATGTATAAAATATTTAGCAACTGTGGAGTGTATTTCCCCCTTGATGTGTATTCTTAATTCCCATTAAACTGAAATAGGAGAGACTACACTGCTGAATGTGCGTGTAACATTTTGATATGCTCCCAGTTGGTAAGAACGAGAGCGACACTGACAGCTGCTAACAGTGTCAACAGCCTCACAACATGAAGTGTGGCAAGCCCCCAACTGTTTCCCATTCAAATGAGTTATGAGTTCTCACTGCTCAGGGGCACCCTGATAAGAGACCATTNCCCAGTTGTTTTGTAGATCAACCGCTGCTCCATGGTAAATTATTTTATTTAGATCTAAAGTTTTAAGCATTGCAAATGAATGAGACTGTTGAAATCTATTGAAAGGGACCAATTAGAGAAAGCTCACGGTTCAGAATAACATTTACGATATGTTCTATCCCGAAAGAGAATCTGTTAGTCGTGCTAGCACTATGGAGGGAGCTGCTCCTGGGGTGCTATGAAACTGACTGGTTGGAGCACGTGTGAGTGTATGCTGACTGCACCCTAAGAGCGCTGCGGTGCTGGTAGCTACAACATCACAGAATCGCTCAGGTTGAAAGGGACCACAGCGCGTCATCTGGTGCAACCTCCCTGCTCAAGCAGAACACAGCATTTGTCCAGACAGTTCTCGAAAATACCTCTGGTGAGGGAGATGCTACAATTCCCCTGGGCAGTCTATTCCAGTGCTATAGCAGCATGGTAAGGAAATTCTTCCTTGTGTTAAGGTGGAACTTCCTGTGCGTCAGTTTCTGCCCACTGCCTCTCATCGTATTGCTCAACACCACCAAGCATAGCCTGGCTCTATTGTCTTGACACCCTCCTTCAGATATCGACAGATGTTGATGTAGTCCCCCTCAGTTGTTTCTTCTCTAGGCTGAAGAGGCCCAGCCACCTCAGACTACCCTCATAAGTGAGGTGCTCCAGTCACCTAGTCATCCCCACAGCCCTCTGCTGGACCTGCTTCAGGCGTTCCATGTCTCTCTTGGGCTGAGGAGCCCAGAACTGGACACAGCATCCAGATGTGCCTCACCAGGGCTAAGTAGAGGGGCAGAATCATGTCCCTCAACCTGCTGGCAATGTTCTTCATCAGGCACTCAATGGTAGTCCTAGAGCTGCTACACTGGGATGCTGTCACTAGAAGCTGTCTGTTCACTCCTGAACCAAAGGCTACTGCCCCCTTCGCACAGGCAGCAAGAATAAATGGACTCTAGATCTTCAGCTGCCACAATTCACAGGCAGGTGGGTAAGTCTGGGACACAGATGCATTGACTAAGCAATTAAGGTGGTTTAGAAAATATGTGAGGCTGTGAATTGTAGCGGCTGAAGGTCTGGCACAAGATTATTCCTGCTGCTGCTAAGTTTAGAGGTGGGTGACAGCTGCCAGTGGTGACATCTTAAATCACAGTATCTAAATACTCCAGAGCTGAGTGTCAACCCAGAGCCTGGATGATCCATTGATGAAACAGTTTTTCATGTCGCTAGCATGTATGTAAGTGTAAACAGTGAAGTAATGACACAACTGGTATAATTTACTCATCCTGGCTCCTTTCTCTACAAAAGATTTCAGAAACGAAATTGCATCTTTATTTTCAAAATGTGAAATAAAAACTGCAGTCAAAATACGCAAGCTGTGGCCACTACCATTTGATGTGAGATAAAGTGCATGAGTAGTAGGTGATGTCCCATGTAGTCTTATTTTCAATCAACATGTGAATGCTTCTTAAAAATGCTAATTTAATTTAGGATTGAAGCTCTCACTTCCTTTTCAGGACAAGAAGCCGTATCTTTCAGCAAGTGGTGATCTGGTATCTCAATGTTTGTCCATGTTCCTCCATTTGATTATGGTTGTGTGTAGAGTCCATGGCAATTCTAATCTTGGCCTCCAAAACGAATCTGCCAGGAAAATTTTCACAGTTTTGCAATGTGAACAATTGTCTGTTGGGAAATGGATGGAGATTGTCAATCCCATTTTTTCTAGATTACCAAGAAATTTCTGTAGGGTTTTGTGTTTCCCTAAACTAACAGTGTGGTACAGTGATTTTAGTTACCCTGCCGTGAAACAAAGTTTTGCATAGCTTTATGATGCCATTACTAGTATTAACTGGTTCTAACGGAGTTCCTTGAATTTGAATTCTTTTTTTTTCCCTATAGCAAGTAAGTTAAAATAAAAAGAATGTATAAAATATTTAGCAACTGTGGAGTGTATTTCCCCCTTGATGTGTATTCTTAATTCCCATTAAACTGAAATAGGAGAGACTACACTGCTGAATGTGCGTGTAACATTTTGATATGCTCCCAGTTGGTAAGAACGAGAGCGACACTGACAGCTGCTAACAGTGTCAACAGCCTCACAACATGAAGTGTGGCAAGCCCCCAACTGTTTCCCATTCAAATGAGTTATGAGTTCTCACTGCTCAGGGGCACCCTGATAAGAGACCATTTGAGTAGAGTTGTGAGACTTGGGGAATATCCACCTGTCAGGATGGTCGCCATTCTTCAAATAAAGTAAAATGGGGGAAAACATCTCAGGAGAGGGAGAGAGTTAAAATAAGGAGAGAGGATGTCAAAACCCCACTAAGGGGAGCTCAGGGGAGAAGTAGCCCCTGGTTCAGGGAATAGGATGTGCTAAGGATGGGGAATGCTCTAAAGGAAATGCAATGAGGCAACATGAGATGACTTGGGGGCCTACCCACTGTCCAACATCAAAGTCCGACTGCAGAGAACGTTTGATCATTTGCTGCTTAATGTTACATGCTCTATATTGATGCCACAATTATTGGCCTGCTGCCTTAGTGCTGCTTATAGTACTTAATTCCATTTGCTTGCTTTCCTATTCACTTCATTCTCCCTTTTTCCAAGAAACATCACATGGGGACAATAAACTACTTACTCTTGATGAAGAAGAACCAGTATTATCTGTGGTCTGCACTTGTGCTCCTTTCCATTTAGAATACTCCCAAGTTATTTCTTTTTCCTGCCATGTAGGAATTTTTACATTACAAATATTTACATTATTAAGTAAATAATGTGTGTAGTATTTCATAGAAGCATTCATTGTGAAAGGTGTCTGACAGATTCTGTAGTCTGTTTCCTGGTATTATGACAGAATTAACTTCATTATCCCTAAGCACTCCATAACAGATGGGTGTTTAGCCTGGCCTGAAAAATCCCCAAAAGCTTGTAATTCCCCAAAACTGTACCTTTGGATAGTTTGTTCTTACGGTTATCAAGTATTCCATCAGACTTTTCCATACCAGATTCTGAAACTTCAGATACTTAGATCAGGGGCTTTTTATAAATCCCTCCTTTCATCATCCAAAATTACTGGGTTTGTCCTCTTTTTCTAAAAACACAGGTCTTTGAATCTCAATATCTGTTTATAGTTTAATCAAAGATGAAATTGGGACGTTGTTATTAATGCAGCTCAGAAGTGTGCTTTCCTTTCAGGAAAGAAGCACTCTTGGTTTGTGAGCTGCAAGTCCCTAAGTCTATTAGCCTTTATTCCTTTCTGTAAATTTTCCATTTCATTAGGTTTCCGAGTATATATGGATCAGTGGTGCCCATCTGTATTGGTTCTCTTTGTGTTTTGTTGTTGGTGTTTTTAATCTGTTTCCAACCATCACTTTAAAATTACTTTCTTAACCGTTGATCCCTCCCTGCTGGTTTAACTATGACCATTAAGAATTACTTGTGGTCAGATGTTTATCCAGTGATGTGTTTGCTTTATCATGCTGGAAAACCTTACTCTTGAGACTGATCCAAGAGTGATGTCATCCAGCCATCATCCATTGGTTTTCAACTGCTGCTTCTCCCTTCCCATGTCAACTAGTTAGGAAAAGTATGGAATAAAAACAGTTGAATTGCTGCTAATGTTCTGGCTCAAGCTAAGTGGCTGAATAGTTGCCAAACAATCTTTCCTGTTTCTGGGGAGGAAAAAAATCCAGAATAACTAAATAAAACAACTGCTTATCTGTAGCTGACCAAACCGCAACCCCTTTCTCCCTCCTCTATCAAACGTTAGTCTGTCAGAAAATCCACTGGGGACCCTGTGCATCCTGAGACAGCTTGTCTCATCCCCCGTCACCTCTGGGATTCTGAAAGACAGAAGTCTTCCCAACTCAGGCCACATCACACACCCATCCTCAAAGTGTATGAACTGCAGGGAGAACTGAGAGTAAGAGGATAAAATCACCCTATCTTTCCTTTAAAATGCTTAGTAGCTCTTTTATTCTTTCTATTTTGTTTGCACGTCAGATGGCAGACTTGGCATATTTAGTTAGCAGCTGAAATGAAATTAATTTACATGGTTGTAAATTTAACATACACTTCAAGATTCTAAGCTGCATTCTCATGTAGGCTGAAAACACAGACGAATGGTGCATTATTAGAACGTCTGGAGGTCATAAAAAGCTGCACTGTGGAAAACCATGACACTGATGGTGGCTGCTGGTGGTGGAGGCTGTTTGAAGGTAGCTGTGGGCATACCTGTATTCACCACAGTCAAAGCTGTGCTCCCTTCCACAGCCACACAACAGCTTGTGTAAGATGTACCCAGTTGAGCTTGTTTTGAAATTTTGAGTGGGTGTTTTAGACATTAAGCCACTCAGCATCTGGCTGCTACCAAACATATTTGTGGGATTTCTGTTAGCTGTGGGAGGGCTCTCTTACCAGCTCTCTCTGTGCAATATGAATACGTTGACAATGACAGGAAAAACCCAACAACTATTTGAAAAAACTACAAATATTTAAACACAAAGGGGTCAGCTCAAAAGAAAATCTTTTTTTCATCTCATGTTGAAGCCTATTTAAAAAGTGTTGCAGAAATCATACTTAATTTACACCATGCTAAATTTTGCCATCTCTGTGTTGAATAAAGCTTTATATTTCAGACAGTTCCAGCACAAAATGGACACCAGCATTTATATGTGCAATGCTCTTCTGCTATTAAAGTATCAAGAATAACATTCTTTTGATGTTTTGATCTATTTTATATCTCCAGAAATAAAACTAGATTAGCAGTAATATTCTGTTTAGTTGGTAAAAAGGGAAAAGTTTGCTTCCTGTTGTGAACAGTGCTGATTTTTAGATGCTTCATTATATTAAATACTTTTAAATAACTCAGTCATCGGAACATTGGTAATTGCTATCCAAATAACTAGCATTTTGTTTCCAATGACTGTCTTGCACTGCTTGCAACAAAATCAAATTTATTCCTAGAGTTTCTTGATAAATAAAAAATATTTTTTTTAAATATAGCTAATCTATAAGAGGACATGATCAGCTAGTCATCTGACACACATTTGCCAAATATTTAATTTTTTTGAAAGCTTTAATGGCTCTAAGGATTTTGTTCCATTGATTAAATGCTCTTACTTAAAATAACATGACTTACTATTTTCAGGCTATGCCCAAAAGCTACTTTCAGGCATTATATTTTCCCTTGGGTATTGTCAGCTGGAGAAACCGATGTTTCCCGGTCTTGTGTTCATGCTTGCAGTTTCCAGTCAAGTCCTACTGACAACATTCTCAATAAATTAAGCTGCAGAGAGTCTTTCAGATTGGAGTGATACGCTCCATTTTTCAAACTCTGATTGTTATTCTCTTCCTCATTTTTTTAACTATCCTTTTCAAACTGTAGATTCTTTTCATACAAATACCAAACCCCCATTTTCTTTTTATATGTGACTAACAGTAAGGAGAAGTCCTAGTTGAGGAGGGTGTGGAAACATTTATCAAAATGTAGTCACACAGTTAAACCTCACTGAGGTGATACTTAATTAAAAAATTAATTTCAGTACATATCTAAGCACTGTTGGCTGAGACAGGGCAGAACGTCTTTACTGTGATAATGAACCAAGTGGACTAGGCTTTAATTGTTTTGACTTAACATAACTTATTTCCCAGGTATGTTTGCTCAGTAAGCCATATAAATTTCTAGAAGACGTCATGTGCTTGGGGATTTTTTCACTGTTGTGTTGCTTTTCACTTGTTAAAATTTTGCATAACCAGCATTTGAGGCTCAGTAGTCCCAGATCATTAATGTTCTTTAGTGGTTCTCTGTACAGTTTTATAGATTTTAATATGTATAATAACAATGTCTAGTACTATGTAAATAATACTCAGTATGTATCCATACTAAATTCCTTCAAGATATGTCTAAGGGTAGTTTTGACTGTTTTACAAGGAGTCGGTTGCCCTATTTCATGCTATAAATTAGCCCACTGTAATGCATTTCTTACTTACTTTCCGTAGGAGTAATGATTTATTTGAAGGGCACAAAAAGTCTGAACTCCAAAGAGAAAAAAACCTGTGCTATTTCTATCATTTGGCTTAGAAGTGTGCAGAAAGTTGTAGAAACACGTGAAGATGAGATTTATACTGTTCCCAAAGCTGGCTTAGAGGTAAAAAAGAAACAGTCTGGGCATGATACTGGATTACAAACTAACAATAAGAAGTTAGTGGATTATAAAAGCAGGAAAGAGTAATCTTCAAAACACTTTGTTGGGCTTAGTCCATGTGTCAAGTGTCAACTGCTTTTTGTCTTTTTTTCTCTGAATGCTTTCTAAAGACAATGATATTGTTTATAGTTTCTCCAGAGTATTTGCAAGTTGACTCTGTTGGACTTTGCTGAACTGTGCTCAGCATTTTGAGGTGTGGCCACATGGCAAGAAGCAGAAAGGAAATGTCAAGGCAGCACCTCTAGAACGATAATACCTGTTTACATTTTCTGCTGCTACCGAAAGGAGACTTGTTGAATCATGAAAGAAATCCCTGAGGCCACATTTATGTCATAAGTTTTGTGTGTTATGTGGGATGAAGCCTTGTCCCATCTCAGTGACAGCTTAAACCTCAGCTAAATATGTTTGTACAGCCACATCACCTTGAGTAGTGATTTTTGTCAGACATTCGAAGCAAAGAAATGTCAAGTATTTCAGTGGAGTAACCTTAGATAAAATGCAGGATTGGTAATTTCACTGGGACAGAAGTAACATCAGTCTCCGATGTTGGTTTAAATGGTGCTGAGCAGCCAAAGAAAAAGTGTAAAATTAAGATGAAAACTGTAGCTTGGATATTAAGTCCATAAGAAATTGTGGGCATGTCTACTTTCTTTTTTTACATGTTACAAGCTGTTCTGGAAGAATTAATGGAAAACGTGCTATCATTTAGTTTGGGCAGATCTACTAATGATGATTTTATAGGAATCTGAACTGAAAGTTATTTTATAATTTAACATATGAGTTTGAAATAAATTCTGATCATAGTTGAAGTCAAAAAGAGCTTTGCCCTTAATAGCTGGGACTCCAACCTGGAGAATTTTGGATTTTTAGCATGCCTTAGAAGTCTTTGGGTGGATGACCTACGTATTATAAATTGGAGTTTACGGTTGTAGGTATATTAACACATGGCGTTAACCCTGTTCATTTTATTTGCTGAATACCACACAGTGAACTTCTAAGATAAATAATCATCTGTTAGATCTTGTCTAGTCTTTAAAGTTACACTTGATGTTTGCTTGATTTAAACTGAACCCTGATAACTAAGGAGGAAAAAATTACTAAGAAGCAGATCATATTGCATTTCTTTTGGTAACTGATGTATTTTCTGAAGAGGAAACTTAAAGTCAGATGCAATAAATGGAAGCAGGACTTACTAAGATGGGGCAGACTGCTAGAGATGGTCAGAGTAATGGCTTTATGCTACAAAAGCACCTTGAAGGTGGGGAGTCCTGGGTGGATATTAATGAACCACCATTGTGCCTGTTTGAGAGGATCTCCATTACCTAGAGGGAGACATAAGGTGACTGTGAACACAAATCCTTGATTTACTCATACTGGTTGGTAAAATTGACAGTTTCTTTTTTCCAGTTTAGTGTTAATTCATCTGCCTCTCCTAATGTAGGTTTGGATTTTTTGGGAGTTTTTTGAGACAAAGCCTCCAAACCTATTTGTCTCAGTCTGCAAGTAGCAAGCATGGTGTTAGCCGGTGGGGAGGAGGAATAAGAGAGGTCTTGATTCCAGTGCTCCTTTATGTCTTGTAATACAGAATGATGATGGCTGAATACTGGATGTCAGCTCCTTGCTACACTCTCTTTCTATAACAGCATATACAATACTTCTGTGTATAACTCACTATGAACAGCCATTTGTAACGTATGCTTTGTCAAACACAGATAAAACAGACATTTTGAGATAGTGTGACAGATACTCTACATTTGTTATATAGCCAATGAGGTAGGAGACAAATAAAGATTGCACATTCATTCTGGGGCTGATATGGTGGGTTTAGTGTAATGGATGTAATGCATTATTGTTACATTATGATGAACAGACTAGCCGCCCATTACAAATGGTATTATTTAAAACAGCTAACTGGTTACCTAGAGCAATGTTTCTCAAAATAGGAATCCCTTAGGAGGAGGCTCGGGCAAAGCCATCAAAGCTAGGATAAATTTTAAAAAAACCGAAACATTGGTCGCTCTGTTTTGTTTAATCCTTATTGGAAATCAGCAGCACTGGAATCATCTCTCATTTGCAGGGCAGTGGCACATGCAGGTCAGACCCTTAAGGCAGGTGTGACAACTCCCCATAGCCCCCACACCTTTTGCAAGTACAGCTCAGTCTGTTCTGAGACATTCCCCAGCATCTGTACCTCAGTGCTAGTCCTGCTCTTGTAAGGCTTTTGCTGGCACTGGCTGCACACAGCTGGGGCCTCCAGCAGCTGCCTGTGCAGGGGTCTCCTGGGTCTGCCTCTGGAAAACTTGTGCCATCTTCACATCCTCTAGATTCTCAGCTGCTCTGCAGGTCAAAAAAGCTGCTGGTTGCTTTAAATGATGGCAGCCCATCCGAGGCTGCTTCTGGGGTTTCTGTATTGCCCACAGTCCTCAAGAGCATGCCTAATTCTGCCTCTTGGCAAATTTCCTCTGCAGGTGTGTGCAAGGAGTGGGGAAGCAGCTTCATGGTATAATTTATGATTGCAGCTTCCAAACAAACCATTGCAATGGCAATGCATTAAAAGAGTTGGGCAGGGAACCAAATCCGTGAACAGTGAAGACTGGATCTAACTGCATTTAATTTAATTTACATTTCTCACTGAACAAAGGTGGCAGTGGTAAAGCATCTTTTTTCCCTTCTACTACATGTGCAGCGCGCATCTTTGGAATGGATCACTCTTCCCATTTCTATTTATCTCTGGGAATGGTTCTTGCACACTTCTCTTCCAAGATTGTCCTTTGGGAGGTTTGCATATCATTTATGAACCTTTGGGGAAAAGTGTTGCCTGGGACTAGATTTGAGAAATGTGGACCAAGCCAAACATGGCTGTTTTCCAGCCTGTAATTGTATTATATTTTAAGGCAAAATGATTTTACAGTAGTTATGCAACAAACATATGTAATGTATACATATACAACTTGTGTAATTCATCAGGCATTTGAAGCAGAGCAATTTGGAATAAAAAGCTGGCTCTCACCTTAAAACTAAAGGAAATCATATTGAGGAAAACAAAGAAAAAAGCTTCTGCACTAAACTTGGGAAGTCAGTAAACCCATTCTGAGGAGCATACCCATTCTGAGGAGCCATACCCATGTCTTCATGACACAGTGCATTACTGTCAGCATGTTCTGAATATGATCATGACTTCCAGCTCAGGATATGAAAATTGGTCTTTCTAATAAAAGCAAAAGAAACATCTTGTGAAATTAATTTGTTGCCATTTTGATATGCTGGATATTCTATGGGAAACATTCGTTCAAATTTCAGTTGTTCCATAGAGTGTACACAGAAAAAAATGACTGCAGTGTATTAATATAAATCATCAAAAAAGTCAGAAGTTGGATTTATTAAGTTTTCTTGAAGCCCCTTGGAAAATGTGCTGATTTTTGCTTCTGAGAGCTTGTGCTGCTCTGGGTGAGTGATATCACATGTGGTGGTGAGAGCCATGTAATTAGGGTGTGTTTCTTAGGCATCTTTGACCACTCATCTGTCTCTTCCAGAACTGCCTTTCACAGTTTCTGAAGTTACCACTGGGTTTCTTTTTACTTTGCTTTTCTTTTTATTCTCTGAGCACTTGCAAATTTTCCCAACATGCCTCATTTGTTATGTAACATAAAGAGCACATCATATTGGATTATTGACTTCCCATTGGGATGAGTGCCATATTGAAAGTTATTTTGAATGATTCCTAGCAGACAGTTCTCAACATATTTTTTCAGTAAACTTCCCTGTCTCCCAAGGATATATTTTCATGTACTGATTGTTGTCAGAATTTTTATCTTTCTCTTTTAGTTGAGTTTTTATTTTATTGTTCAATATATGATTATACAAACACTCCCATACATGGATCTTGATGCAGGTTTTGATCCTGGAATAATAAGTTTTCTGAGGATGAAAAATGTTTTATAGTAATGTCTATATAATGCTGCATTTACTTATGGTGTACAGATATTTTATTAATATTAATGAATGCGTAATTAAAATTAGCAGGCTCCCTTGGAAAGGTAAACTATTCCCTTTGTGTTTTGGTTTTAAAATAGATCTTTGTTTCTTGAAACACACTTGAATCTGTCATTCTGTAGGCAGGTAACTCCCCCTCTGTTCCCCCAAAATTGTTCAGCCTTCCAACTTCTATACAAGAATGATCTCAAGAGAAATAATTCTGTTCAAAAGGGGTTTTCTTTCCTGCATAGTTTTTGGTGACTTTCCCTCCGAGAATCATAGTAAAATGGCTGAATGTTTGGATCTAGCTCTGAGGAAGAAAAAAAGGACGGGGGCTTCTAAGTGGTACTATCAGGACAAAGAGAAGTTAGAGACACACTTATGAATGTCCTATTTGTAAAGCTGTCGGGCAATAATTTTTAAGAATGTTTAAATCACAGCCTTTTATTGAATGGTGACAAGTGGGAAGACACTACCATGGAGCTTTTACTGTTCTGTGATCATTGAGCCTATAGCTCCCATACAGGGTTATTTATTTTTAGTGTCAGAGGAATCCAATATGATCATCTGTCCCAAACAGCATTACACAAGCCAGAGAACCAAACTCCATATGCATTGCTGAGAACTTGGTATTTTTTTTCCAGTTAAATTATGGAAAAGACACTTGGTCTAAGTATGTTACATTATGATGAATCCCCTACATCTTCACTGAAATGCTCCAACAGTCAATAACCCTCTTGAAATCCATGTTTCTAATATCAGCTGTCATTTTGTCTTCCCCTCTTCAAGATATATTGCAGAGCTCCCTGCTATCAGAAATGTCTTCCTTATGTTGTGACCTGGAGGCTGTGGTCAGTCACCACTTGGATTTGCCTGTGATGAACTAAATGGGTTGAATTTCTTCAGTCTCTTATTTATAAGACAGTATTTTCAAGATGTTGAATCACTTTGTGGCTCTCATTTGAGCTATCACCAGTTTGTTGAATTCTTTTGGGGAGCTCCCAGTGCACTACTTATGGTCTAACTAATGCTATATGCAGAGGGTAATATCAGCTCATTACTCCTACTTGCTTTATGCTATTTCCCTGCTTATGCATTAAAGGATTGTATTAGTTCTCTTGGCCACTGTACCTCCTTGTGAGATTTACTGCTGGGAGGACTTGGATAAAGCTCAGAGATACTCAGAGAGCAGTTGGGAAGACCTTATTCACTAGCAATGGCTGGGGCTCCTTCAAGAAATTTGTCAGCAATCTGGAAGTTTTACAGTAGTGATAGAAATGAGAGCAAGTCCTGGCTGCACATCTCCTTGAGAAATACTTTGGTTTGCTTTCCAGCTAAAACACAGTTTATTCCTGTGGTGCCAAATTCTATAGCTTTCTTTCCAGACCCAGAAGAGCCACAACATCACACATATGCATCATGCAAATACAATTTGGCTTGCTTAGCTCAACAGCCAGGCAGTGGCTGCTGCTCCCATGGCAGTGCAGAGAATTAGAAAATGATGTGCGGTCTCCTCCGTCTTTGCTTGCAGAAATATCCCTAGTGGCTTTATTTTTCCTACCTCTGTGACTCAGAAAATGCTTTTAACTCATTTCTCCCCATATAAAAAATTGTTGTTTTGAGGTCTAACAAAGTCCTTGAATGAATTAGCAAGCAGCCCTCGTGTGACATTACTGGTGCCCTGATGAGATTATTGTCTCCTTTTGAAGCAGTAGAAACATACTGCCTCTTCAACCAAATGCCAAGCAAGCCGTGTCTTTGCTGATTGCCAATGCGTTGACCAGGAAAGTGGCCATAGTAGAGAAGACTTTGACCTGTTTAGTTTTGTTGTTGTTGCTGGTTTTGGTTTTGAGGATTTTGTTATCATTGTTGGTTGGGGATTTTTGCTGTTGTTGTTGGTTTCGGGGGGGTTTTTGTCACATATTTTTCATGGTTTACAAAAAATAGATTATTGAAACAGGTTTTGTAAAAATTGTGACAGACAATTTTTTTCAATAGTATCTTATTTCTAGTAGAGATTTTGCTTATGACTAGTACCATATACTTTTACGGAAAACAGTAGCTTTTGGTTTAGGGTGTCTGGGCTACATGTTGTAAAGGAATAGATTATGACTAGGAAAAGGATGCTGTTATGAACTGAAAACCACTGACTAATCTTCACATATAAGAAGCAGGTCTGTACACTCACTGAGAAACTCTCAGGAGTTTCGAATTGAAGAATGAAAATTGAAGAGTGAAAATTGGTCATGCAAGGTGAATACTGGTGGTCAACAGCTATTTTCAGTATCAGTTCAACTTGGACAAAACAGGTATGTCTTATGCCTGCAGTTTTTTCTTTGGAGGTTTGGAACAGGAATTTCTCAGTCCGTTCTTTCTTTGTCTTGTTTTTTCCTGTTATGTGATAAAATGACCCTACTCTTTGTCATGTGATTAGATCCCAGTCAAAGCCAGCCTCAGACATGCACCAGCCATGCATTTTTTCCCTTTCGGCAAAGAAAATGCAGAACTGGGGAGGTGAAAAAGCGGTGATTTAAAAATTTTTTCATTTCTAAATAGATATCAATTCAGGGAGCAAATGAGTCTTCATAGGAGTATAGTGGGCAGAGATACTCTATGAGCACAGGTTTTGAAGGAGGATATTGTCAAAATTGCACCTCCTTCCTTTGTGATTTCCAGACTAATATGAAAAATAGTTTCTATGAGGCTGACAGAGTATGCAGACACTTTGAACTACAAAAAACACTGTCTTTTCTAAATCTTCATTAGAAGAGTTAGGAGCCTTCTTTCACGTGTAAAATTATTGTTTAGGATTATCCCAAAGTCTGAATTAAACTTCATCAGGTTTCCTTTCTTATCTCATGTATGTTTTTATTCTTGTTATTTTTATTAATTAGAAAAGTTTAATGGATGACATACGTTAAAAAACCCATTAGAGTGAACCTTGCTTTCATTTGTTCAAAAGGAAACTCTCCACTATTTTCTTGTTTTGCCATTATGTTTAGTTACCCTCCAGACTCATCCAGATCATTTATGTCACTGTTGGGGGTAAAACTTAGAAGTTATAAGCTTCACTGAGTAGCGCAGCATACAAAAGTTTTAGTTTAGTATCATAAAATCTCTTACTGTGGCTTACCTGCAAATTGCCTTGCACCTGTTTTGTTGAAGATAAATAAGTCACTTTAGTAGACTTGGTTTAGAAAGGTGCAAACCTCTTAGTTAAAAACAAAGTGAATACTGTGTGATTTAAATCTGCTCTGGTGTTGCACAGACCTAGGTTTGACTAAATCAGTTTAAAATTTGAATTTGAGAAAAACGTGTTTTCCCAATTAAAGGGGCATATGATTCTTTCATGCATGCCTGATTTTGTATCCAGCCACATGATCAGTCCTTTGTGCTTTTGTCTCATTTATTTTTATTTTATTTTTATTTTTTACTTTTTTTTCCCCCTTACCCTGTTTGCATGTTTGAATTACTAGATCATAACGAAGGATAAGGCGTGCTAGATTTCTGTGTTCTGTTGGCAGTTTGGGAATGACAAATGAAAGCAACTAGTCATTGGATTTTCCTGCCCATCTGCTTTAATCATTAAAAACAAAACCCAACGAACTTTAAGTTTTATTACAGAAAAATAGGAAACTTATAATCGGGTTTAAGTCTTGTCAGAGACCAAAATCATCCCGTGTTCTACATGACCCAACTCTACATTTTGTGCTTTTCACAGATGGGCACCAGCAGAGCAGCAAACCTCTGCACTTCTGATGTTCCTCAAAGGTGAGTTACTGCAAGTAACTCTGCACTGCAAGTGCTGCAGCAGTGACAGCTTCATTCTGCCCAGCCTAGAGCCTGGACTCTTAAGTACTATGAATGCTTTTATTTTCCTAACAAAATGTGAAGCCTTGAGAAAATAAGGGAATCAGAGCACATTAATCAGAATTACCAATTTGAAGACTGTGACAGAAATTTGAAAAAAACCCAAGCACATAAACAATGGTTCCTCTGTAAGAAAAATCATTTCAACCCAGTAAAAAATTGATTGGTAATTCAAACCAGAAATTGCCCTGACTGTTGAACATATATTGAAATATTTCATGGGCTGTTTTATCATTGCAACTTGTTGACATTATTTTGTACTTGTAACTTCATAGACTATAGCCATTTATCACATCAGCATCAGACATCTGCACAAGCATTTGTCATGCTGCTGTTGATTTTTTTCCTTTTTCTTTTTTTCTTTGCCCCCTGTTGGCTGATGGAAAGCTATAGCTAACAGAACAATACAGTGGAATGTGACGGCCATCATTAAGGGGCAAAAACAGACTTCAAAGAGGAAGCACATATGGTTTTGACTTTTATAAAAATGGCAGGTGGACATGAAAAAAGGTTGATTTCAAATTTATTTTCATGATAGCTGCAACATCTTAAAAGTCCAAGGTGATTAATTTTCAATTTGGCATTTCTAATATCTGAATAAGATCACAGTTTTACAACTTCCTGAGGCAGAGAATGAGAGTGACAAGGTCATGTTAGTATAAACCAATGGCAACCCAAAGCAAGAGGGTTCTTGAGCAGCAAGAGATATTTATGTATATAAACAAAACGTTTCTGAAGTCAGCCTGTTGTGAAGCATATGTTAAACTAAAGGATGTTGGGTTAGATTTGAAAGGAGAACCTTTTGTCTATAGACTACTGTCACTTGTATTACTAACTGAAATAGGAGTTGAATACAAAAGACTTGAACCAAAAAGAAACACCACCAGCACCCCAATAATGCTGTCTTCCCCTTAGTGATAGGTGTTTCTTTTTATGTGAAGGAATATATGTCACTTAATTTTCATTTCTGCATTATCATATGTCATCTTAAATCCAGCATCTGAAATCCTCATGGCTGGAAAGCCAGAGCTCTCTGCACCTGTGGGTGACTTGCTGATGATGTGAAAGAATAAGCAACTGTCATTTCTAAGTACAAGTTGAATTTATCCTTCTTATAGATGCTGTATATGGTATTTTAATTGAAAAAGAATGTTAGCCATCTTGCCTATACACGTTAATATAATAAAACCAGTAGATTTGATAGAAAATATTTCTGGTGGGATGTTCTGTTCAGTGCTTCTCAGAATTATGGCAGCGCTATTACCTATGGCTCAAACGTAACTGCAACCTGCATGTGACTGGGTTTGGATCCCTATCCCAGCTTTGCTGCTACTTTGATGAGAAAATTTCTTCTATCCTGATTCTTGCTAATTCACTTCCTATTTCTTGCATCTAGTTCTGAAATTGTGGACTACTCAGAATGTGTCATGACTAAACCTCACCCAAAAGGGCATATATTTTGACAAAGTATAAATGATATAAAAATAATGATGGTATCTTACATGGGTGATTATTTATCATTACTTCTAAAGCCAATGTTGTATCAGGGTGGGATATATCACACTACTGCCATTCTTCAGCAAAAAACAAACAAACAAACAAAAACCCCCCAAACTTTCAGTTTTCTAGTTATTTATACTCTGACAGTGTCAAGAAAGGCCTAGTTTTCCCTAAATAAAAAATAATTAAATGTCTTTTGTCAAGAGGTTGGAACTACAGTAGGAGTGTATTCCAGAAGTTGCGTGCAGACTGGGACTTGATTATTCATTGTTCCTGCAGAAAGACAAGATTCCTTGACAAGATTTCTTATAATCAGGTATTGTCTCACCTCTCTGAGAATAGTACTATATTGTTTTCTCTACTGGGAAGTATTATTTTAGTACCTGAGACATTAAGCTGCTAAGTTACATCTGTCCTCAAGAAACAGTCTCCAGGAATGGCTTTGTAAGGTTTTCTTTTGAGGGTGGTCTTTATTTTATTTCATTCAGGATTATGTGGGCTTTTTAGGGCGAATTAAAGAGATGAGAACTTAAACAAAAGAAATGAGATGTTGGTCCACAACAGCCCATCTTCTGCCATTGAACTTGAAGAAAAAAATGTTTTGTCAGCAATTTAGTTTTCAGTGCTCAGGTTGTGGGATACAAGTCCTTCCTAGCTAAAAGCAAGTATTTCTGGGTGTTTGCCTTCTGTATCAGGCAAACACTCCCACCAGCCAGTCTTGCTTATAAAGCTCCTACCGGGTCCCCTCAATAAAACCACTCTCTTAAGCACCTGGACAGAGTGGGGACTGTGGTGGTTGAACTGCGAACGGCCCATGCCTCCATCCTCTCTGAGGTCTCACCAATTTCTTCTGCTGGAAGCCTGGTAGCAACATTTTCAAGGGTTCCCTGAAGGCAGGTATGGTCATCAAAAAATGTTTAACTTGAGCACACTTGTTACATCTGAATCAGTTTGCCCAGCTTCCTCATGAGTATAGAAAAATGTTTCCTTTTGTCAGTTAACATAATATGTTCTGGAGTACTGTCAGGATCTGTCTTCAGACTTCCTTGCTAGAAAATTTTGTACCACTGGAACTGCAGAATAATAATAAGAGAAGTGCTAAGCCTGTCCAAGTGGTAAAAAAATGCAACTACTCAGCCCTTCTGTCTCTTTTGATGGGGTTTACTATCAGAATTCAGCACTGATATTTTCAGGAGTTGCTGAATGGATCCATGCATCTGCTCATAGATTTATTCCTAACCTACACAGAGGAATATTTAAAAATCAAACTGCACTATTTCCCCTGACAATAGAAGCACACCCTTTGTACTTGTAAAATTTTAAAAGCTTCCCCTCTACAAAATCATGAAAGAACCATTGGCAGAGCTGTTCATTCCTTCTAGCTTAGTTCCTCTTAGTTCCCTAATCTCTGTCTTGACTGGAAATCATCAGAAAATTCTTCAGTTTTCCAGTGAAAAATCTGTGTGAAAGAAGGGGCAGGAGAGAATAATTTTTGCCCTGTAGAAAATACAGACTAGTTCTATAAATACAATATAAAAAAATTAGTATTTCCTTAACACATGCACTATTGATTCAGTGTTTGACCACAAATGGACTGATTTAGGTTTTGACATCTTTGGGGAAAGCAAAAAGTCCCACAGCTGATTTTGTTTAGCCAAAACTCAGGTTTGACTCAGTTTTCCATATAATGTCAGAATGAATAAATTTGAATTAGACTGTGTTATTGTGTGGACAAACTTACATATAGGTGTCTGTAAACAAGGTATGTATGAAGCATCTTCATTATATATTCTTTTCTTTATGTTAATTAAGTGAAAAAGATTGGTCTACACTGGAAAAGTATTGAGGTAGAAAACCAAGTTAGGGAATGTAGCATGGAAACAAAACCAGGGAAAATATTTTAATTAGAAATAGCAGTGGTCTGAGAATTATTATAAATCTAGTGAAAACCATAGTCTTCAATGTGCTATGGAGAAGGCAGACATGATCTGTGGAAAAATACCCAGTCATCAATTAATTTTCTATTGAGAAAAATGATTTTAATCGAAACCACTTTTTTACCAGGCCTAGAAGGATATTTGATGTTTCGTTCTGTTGTGGTTTAACCCCAGCTGACAGGTAGGCATCACACAACCCCTCATTCATTCCCCAGTGATGGGATGGAGGAAGGAATGATAACGGCAGAAGTGAGAAAATCCATGGGTTCAGATAAAGCCAGTTTAATAGCTAAAGCAAAGCCAAAAGCAAGCAAAGCAAAACAAGCAATTCCTTCAAGGCTTCCTGTGGGCAGGCAGGTGTTCAGTCACCTCCAGGAAAGCAGGGCTCCTTCGCATGTAATGGTGGCTTGGGAAGACTAATGCCATCACTCTGAATGAACCCTTATTCCCCCAGCTTTATGTGCTGATCATGGCACCATATGGTCTGGAATATCCCTTGGGTCATTTCGGGTCTGCTGTCCCAGCTGTGTCCCCTCTCAGCTTGTTCACCCCCAGCCTCCTCACTGGTGAGGTGGGGCACGAGGCAGAAGAGATCTTGACTCAGTATGAGCTCAGCAGTAACAAAAACATTTCTGCGTTACCAACACTGTTTCCAGCCTAAGTCCAAAGCACAGCCTTGTATGCTATCAAGAACATTCTCTCTATCCCAGCCAAAACCAGCAGGCACTCACTCTCTCCAAGAGTACACATGACACTGTACTCTTGGAATACACGGCTAAAGGCAACTGCCATGTACTCTCTTTCTAACCCACAGAAGAGTCCTCTACAAAGGTGTTGTTCTTGATGGACTTCTGTCCAATCTATTCTCCAAGATCCCTGGTGTGGGAGATGCTTTATTCCTCAAAACAGTCTACTGCAGTCTTTCACCATCCTTACATTGTCCAACAACTAATCTCTTTAATTAATTTTAGCCACCTCACCTATCCACCAAAGACTCATAGTAGAATAAGCTCTTCAGCTATTTGAAGACCTAAAATCTACCTCTCTTCCTAACTAAATTAGTCCAGATTTTCCTAAATTTCTTCTTGTACTATGTTGATACCATCTCTTGTCTTTGAGCACTCCAAAAGTGGCCCACGTAAAAAGCACCCCATACCAGTAATTTCTCAACCTCCATTTCTGCAGTCAGTTATTTATATCTACCTTACATTTTTCCAACTAATTTTTAGAGTGTTTCACCACTTTTCAAGATTGTTTTAAAGTCTGTGTTTGCTTTCCAGCACATCTACATTTTGTTTCATGCTAAGAGCAAATTTAAGAAGCATACTTGATGAATATATTCTTTTTAGTCAGTGAATGCTTGTGAGTGATTTTACAGTAAATGTAAATAAAAGGCTGAGGAGCACATCTGCCTAATAATGTAGTTACATTGATTAGAAGAAAAAAAGTGTGAAAGCAAAAGATTTCAAAGTCATTATTCACACAAGATGTCTGGAATGTTGCTTAAAGTAAAAATCTAGGAGCTGCGTAGAAGCTATGACCATTTGCTGGAAACCTTAGATTCTGAAGAAGTGGACTATTTTTAATAGGTCTTAAATAAAAAGATAAAGTATTAATTAACGTTTTCCAAATAAAAATGTGTAGTCAATACACCCAGAAGTTCTCTGTACTGTGTCTTCATGGTTGGAAAACACAACCTCCAGAGATCCCTTCCAACCTCAACTATTCTGTGACAGGTTTCAGGGTTTTCAATTTTAAAGATATCGCACGCTACAATTTAGGAAGTACTGCCATTGTCACACCAGGAGAAATCTCCAAATCTCTCAGTTCTTGGATCATTTCAAAGTCTTCAGGTCCCTTTTGCTCCCTTAGGAAGTATTGCAAAATGCATGAAGAGACCCTTTTCCAGTGTACGGTAAAAGCAGCTGAGAGAACATTTGAGAGACCTTGCATTCAAAGGGAAAAAAAAAAAAAATTATCTCTCTGTCTGGGAGGGGTAACGTATCAAAAGTGCAAGAGTCCTTGCCTGTCATCAGGGTAAGTTGACAGTAACATGCAGGTGAGTATATGTCAATATTCATGGCTGCTGTTCATATCTCATCAAGATAAGTATACATGCACATCCAGAATATAGTTCCAAGTAAGCAAGAGTTTGTGTGTGCACAGAGAAAGATGTTGCACCTGATATCACTCTTACTGTTTTGCCCCAGCTACAGCGAAATGCCCAGAACTGTGGTGTTCTGTCCTGTGTTTTTTGAGAGCAAACTCAAAATGTGCTTTCATAGCTCCTGTTCTCCTCTTGATGTGATGAAGAAATCATAGAAACCATAAACCACTACGGAAGCCTAGTTTTACTGTTTATTATTGTTAAGCATGAGAAGAGAAAGTCCCAGTGGTCTAATTGCTTTTGTGGAGCCTTAGGAAAGTCAAGTTATTAACCAAAATTGTCTGTGCCCCTTATTTGATGAATTTTTAAAATAATACCTAAAATTAAGATGTAAATACTTTTCTTTGTTTGTGATTCAGCTTCCAGTGGCTGCTAAAGTATTCAATTGAGGCATAACATTTTAAAGCCTTTTAAGAGCCAAATAAAATTATTACTTATAAATTATTAAAAGCCTCCCACAAATGGAAAAGTACTTACTGAAAAGTCCTTCATAAATAATGTTCAAACTAAATTAAGTAGTAGTATAAGGAATGCATTAAAGTTTGTGAATGAGATATTAGCAGTGTGCTCCCCTAACCTCAAAGTTATGATAGCTGGAGCACTCGCTACCCCTCTGAAGCCTTGCAGCTCCAAGTCCTGGCTCACTCTGGGAAAGAAACATGTGGTGCTACTAGAGATTGGAAAAAGAGCTCGAGGTCAGGGGTCGACACAGTAAGGGAGTTTGCTCTTTAAGAGGTTATCTGTGGATCTGCAAAGCCAAAGTGCAATTGGGTTCTGTGATGTGATTTTAGTGAGTAATTGTATATGATCGTAGGTAGTTTCAAAGACAAGGTTGGAAGATTTTTCTAGCCTGCTTGTGATATCAATTTTGGGGAGTCTGTATAGCTTGAGATGGACAATGCAGTTTCTGCAGAAATTGTCATCTGAAGTGATACAGCTGGTAACTGATTCATTTTAATTATAAATTTAGCAGACTGGTAATATGTTTTTTTCATTCTCATCCCTGTGATACCTGTTGTGTAAATCAGCAGCTTTGTAGTCTTCTACATTTTTTGCCACTGGTAAAAACTCATGTTTGCTTTTGAGCTGGTACTGCATCAGAGAAAATTTTGCATCTTTATTAAGAGAGTACAAGTCACTGTAATTGATCTGCCTAGATATTGCTTTTTCTTTGGTCTATGAGTAGATAGTTTGCCAGTGGGCTATCAAGTTACTGGCTCTTGATTATTCAAAACAATGTGAAACAAACATTTCCTATTGTTTTAGTTGTTTAGGGTTTCCTTGATTAAGCTGTCACTGCTGTCAGTTATGTTCTTATAAGCCTGCTCGGATCTATTTCATGTTAAGAAAAAGCTCAGATAAATCCAGGAAAGCTTAATGTTTATCCAATGTGAAAATAATTACTCAAAAGTGTTATTCTTAATCCAGATAATTAGAGTGAGGAAGGAGAGATCAGTGTCATTGTGAATTATGCCCTGGCAATTGACTCTTGGTCCTTGTAAGTTTCAGGTGAAGATGTGAATGGATAAAGGTTAGATTAACCATAATCCAAAGTAGCTGCAACCTAAATCTGTTATGATACAAGGATGATCACTTAAAAAGAGCTGGATTGTGGGATTGTTTCTGGTTGGATAAGATGCCGCTCGACTGGGACTAGTCTTAAAACATGCTTAGCACCATGTCACTGCAGCTGTAAGCACTTGTGCACGGTTTCAGGCTGCCACAGACTGCTAGGCTCTCCCTGCACACTGTAAGACTACACTGCGTTGCAGTATCTGTACTTTACATTAACATGCTTTACCCTGTGTTTCATGGAAAATAGATGGTAACTCATGCAGAGTGATTTGCTCAGTGATCTCTTCTCTGTGCTGTTAAACATATTTCTTTGTGTTCACCATTTGAAACATTCTGTGCATCTATATGTAGTATAGTGTACAATGGTACAGGTACACAGTTAAAAAAATTGACCAACAAAAAATGTAAAAGAGACAAAATGTTTACTCTCTCTATTTTAGTTTATACCATGATTTTTTAGGGTTACTAATTATTAGAAAAGAAAAAACATAGCAATACAGCCTATGTAAGGATAAGGTTTGCAGATGTTTTTCTCTTTGGAGTTGCACAGTTTTCAGAAATCCATTATAAATGAACAAGACTAAATCAAAACAAATTCACTTTGAATGCAGGAAAAGTAGCATTAAAAAGGGGATATGCATGTATTAGTGCATACTGCAAGCAGAAAGTGCTTGATGCTTCCGACTTCTCTCTTTCTAGATATGGACACAATGGTGACAGCTCAGATGACAGTATGTGTGGTAACTCTCCGTAAATATATAGACTACTGAATGTCAGTGGCTACTTATTGGGAATAACACTGCTGAAAGAGGAAGAGAAGAAGGTGAAAGGCCATTTCTTGAAAAACAGCACAGGAAATATTTGGTCTTAGCAGACAATTTAATTGCATGGTCCAGTCTTTCTCATTGTTTCAGTACAAATGGAAAATAAGGTAAAGACTTTTTTTTCTTCTAATTCAATTTTTGTAATAAATGGCATGCATTTATTCTGAAGTGATACGTTTGTGCAGATCTCCTTCATCCTTGCTGGAAAACTGGAAGCAGCATTCCTTGATGCATGGCTAAGGTGAGGAAATAGTTAAAAAAGTAATTAATGGAATGCAAAAGCTAATAAGAGGAAAGTACCGTAATACACACTTGAGCTAGAATCTTCTCTGTGAATAATTAAAATTATTTAAAGTTCATTTCTGGATTTTTAATAAAGTATGTCTCAATAAGACTTGTTCCTGGTTTTAAACCTTTCTACACTTAACTCACTACTTTGTTTTTGCAGTTATTTTTATAATTGTATTACTTTTTCTTAAAAAGGGGTTTAGGTAATGTTTATGCTTGTCTATGTTTTAAAAGTAAATTCTGCAAGAGGCATAACATTCCTAAATTTTGTTCCTAACATAAAAATTATCCATTTAGAATATCACATGAAAATGTTATTTCTAATGCTACATTATACGCTATGGATTTTTGTTATACGACTATTGTGTTCTCCTCCATCCTAAACTCCCTGCCTTTAAAATAATGTTTCATGGAAGTGTATGTCATTAACAAAAACTTTCAGACTTACGTCAGAAAAGATTTTAGGGCAGGGAATGAAGTTTTCAAGCTTTAGAATATAAGTCACACTTTAATTAAAGTAGGTGAGGAAGAAACTTCCCCACTTGATAGCTCATTACCAGGGTGTGTAGCACAGTTTCCCCACACCTTTCAGCAAAGGCTTTTAGTGATTGATACTGAAGGGACCACTGGTCTCATGTACCGTAGCAATTCTTAAGTTAGAGAAAGAGGAGTGTAAGACAAATTCCCATAGTATAAAGGGCAATAAGAACTAAATGTAGAATTGCTAGCGCAAATTCTGACTCTGAAAATACTAACATGGAAAAACTGGTTAATAAGGCAAAATGTCTCTTCAGGATTGAAATTGCAGAGAAGGCAACATCTGGACATAGGTGGGGAGTGCAGTTTTCCTTAGTGGAAAAGATGAGTCAGGACAAAAATGAAATGATAGAACTTAGAGTTGAGCACTCTCAGCCCCTTCTGCATTTTACAAGTAGACTGGTAGACAGCTGACTGTCTAAGTCACAGATATGTCACTGACATATATGGAAAATGAAAAATAAAAAGGAAAATAATAACACTAGTATAAAACTTGAAAGTTTTCAAAAACTAAAAATCAGTGAAACAAAACCAGAAATGGAACCACATTTAATGTGTTGAAAAAAAAGAGAAAATCCTGTGGGGGTATTTGTAGTGTCAAAGACCACAGTCAACTGTGTACCAGTATCTGTAACTTTGGGTTCTTTAAGTAGCTTGAAATTGCTTAATTATTAGGGATCATAGAAACTAATAGTAATTAACACAAAAGAGATAATATAACTAGACCTATCAAAAGAGTAGTAATGAAATAATTTAAACATCAAGTTGCAAATAGTCACAGAAGATAGAAGGTTTTGCTCTAAGCAAATTGAAGTAGCTGGTAAAAATGTGACATTTATCACTTTTAAGCAGCTTCAGTGTTGAACGATGACCAAACTCTGTCAATTTTTTTGAGTAGTGATGATCCTAGGAAGCTTAGGGAATAGGAAAAGAGTTTCTGATGAATCAGGCTGACTTCTGCTACAGGGTGAACAGATTGTTTCGTTGTTCAGCCTCTCTGAGGTCTGGAAGCCATACGTCAGTGGAAAAAGCCTTGGCTGATTTCTCTAATTTCCCAGGATTAGTGGGGTTTTAAGCTAAAATTATGATCTCCTGTAACTTCCATTAGTGTACCAGAAAACGTAGTTCAAGAACAAAACAATTCTTTTACTGACTTTTAAATTTTTTCTACTTACTTGCATGTTCAACATGCATCAACCAGCTACATTATTGTTTCAGAATTTTATGAAGTACACTAAAATACTGCAGAAAGAAATGTTAGAATATCGCTTGTTCTGAGACAGCGTAGTAATTTACTGACCATGGACAATTAAGAAAGAAGTAGGTACCTTAGGACAACCATGAAACCAGCGCAGATTAGTCACAGATAATCTATTCTTGTAACCCAACAGAGTTTTTCAGATTCAGAGAAAGAGGAATTTTACTCATGTTTAAGACTAGTTCAAAGCAAATTGAACATTCAGGAAATTGTCACTGAACATAATTCAAGTTTCTTAACTTGCAAGAAGTTGAAGCATTTTTTAACGAAAATTGTGGAAATGCATAAAATGTATTTATTTCTAGAAAATATAACTGGTTTTGTCAGTGTTTTCTAATATGTTGTTCTTCCATCCCACTAGGCAAAAATAAACTGGTTTTTGTGGTGTTTTGGCAGAGAATATGAGTGACTGTTTTGAATCACATGAGAAGTACGTTTCATCCAAAAGCCTATTTCTGACAGTGGCCAGTAAGTTAGTACAAGAAAATGTCTAGAGAATATTTTCCATCTTCTAATGATCTCAGCTTTAGAGATTTCTTTTCATAGGCTTTACCATATTGTTGTATTTTAGTGCCCTTGATAGTCCTCTGTTCATTAAATTTGCCCAGTTACATTTTGATTCTATTTACACTTGTGGCATGATGCAGCAATGACTTAGGTTAAACAACTAATTTAATTACTAATTATTTGAAAAAAAGGAATTCCTGGTAAAGTGCTTATTTTAAATGGACTGCCTAATAATGTAATTTGATATTCCCTAGTTCTCATGTTGTGAGACAGTGGAAATTTTTACTTGAGATCATAAAGAGGGAACAAATTCTCTTGCACCATGTTTTTACAGTGTTGAAGCGTCCCAAGTCTAATTAATTTATCTGTCTAGAGAATGTACATGTATCTTTGTTCATTCTTTGTTATTTTCAGTACACTTCTTTGTATTTTTTGAAGCTTTGCTATATTTTTATGAACAGCATCCAGTCTTGAAGAGGTGGCTGCAGCTCCAATGACTTATACTACCTTCTATTATTTACAGAAAAAATTTAAATATTTTATTTGTATTTTTTTTCTTTTGCCACACAGTGAGCTGGTGCTTACTGTCCGCTATGTGTCCACAGTAGCCTTTCTTAAATTTGACAATATAATCTATCGTGATATTATTTGGATTGCCTTTCCTGTCTATATTTTACTTCATATTCATTGAAAGTAAGTTTTTCTTTCCCAATCTTGTAATCACGAAATATTTCTGCAACCAAATGATTATTTTTGTGGCATCAGAATTCTTTTTGAAAGTCATTTATGAGGAAGTTGAACTGCACAGAATCCTATGGAAGTCCACTGACAATGATTCTCCACTTTGAAATCTGGGGGTTTTTTGTCTCTTTTCCTATTTTAAATTTTTTTTGATTACATGGCCTTTTATCTTATTCTGCAAAGGATTACCTTAAAAACTACTGGCGAGGACCTTTTTTTTTTGAATTAAATTAATGTATTTCCAGCAAATTTACCTGGCACAGAGATCCATTTCTACTTCTGCTCTAACTGAGCACAGACACATTTGATTAAAAGGGTGGACAGCCTGCATGCAGCTTTACTTTGCAGTCAGGTACTCATCTTGCTCAGATAAACTTTTACTTCTGCCCAAGATCTTTGGGAAGGTAATTGTTGGCTTCTAAGTTAGAGGATCAGACTTTACATTTGGTTTGAGTTGTGAGCAGCATGTCAGTTTGGTTTCCATTTTGTTTGGCTGCTGCTTCAGCAAGAATAATAAAATGCATGGGAATTTGATTCCTCAAAATTGGAAATCCTTTTCTCTGTAAGGATGTTGAATTACACTGAGTTCTCCCTGAAGTTCTCTATCGTAAGTGTCTCCTTTATTTGCAAATCAATAGCCTCTCTCAAGAAACTAAAAGTAATATCAAATTATTTATTTAACTGTGTCTTTTGATTACTGTTTCTTCACTCCTGTGTTACTTGGAATCAGCCTTGCAAGATTGTTCAGTAAATTCTCATTACTGGTGTAGGTCTTTCGAAAAGTGTGTCTATCAAAAGTCCATTACTCTAGCATGAGTTTTTTTGTAAATATTGTAATATTTCCTGCATTAGCTTAATGAAATCTGAATATCCATAGTTTAACCAAGAGGGATAACAACATAAACACCTACTAGTGCACACATATGTATATATTTTTTAAATGGAGTGTAAGTTTCTAAAAGTGCTGCTACTTAAGATAAAACCTTTTCTGCTCTAAATGGCAAAATGATTGAAACTACATTTAATAGACACAAACATTTATATACAATAGAAATTTCATGAAAGGAAACACTAACTGTGTTCTGTAGTTTGTTCTGTTTCGGTGTTCTCTATTGGTACTGATGAATCATAGCTTCTGCCTTCTTCACAGTCCCTTCACACAGAGAGTTTTGTTGTTAAGCATGAGATGACCATGAATGTTTGAGTCAAGCAGGCTTCTGTCTTGTTACAAACCAAAATTACAGGAAATTATTTTGCAGAATTTGCAAGTGTAAAACTTCTAAGTGAATAAATGCTTCTTGTTCTAAAATAAATTAATTTAGGGGTATTTTGTAGTGAAATCAATAGTCATGGCATTTGAAAAAAAGGATTTGTGTTCTCTAAATTTGCGTGGTTTTCCCTCAAATGGAAAATCTCCCATGTATGATGTGCTTTAAGGCTTTATTGGTGTTAGCAGTTTTTTTGGCTTCTCAATTCCATTGTGGCTGCAGACTTGCAAGCCAAATGGGACACTTACAGTCATTTTTATAATATGAAACTAATAATTTTATGTCCTATTGTATGTGAAATGTTTGAACTAAATGTTTGATGTTTGAACTCATAAATCCTATGATCTCTGCAGTGACCCTGTCAGGTGATTAATGTACATTTTGGACTAGCAAAGTCAAATAAGAAATTTTCTTTGGTTGGGACACCTGTCCCAGAACATGTACCCTACGGCATAGTATTTCTGGAGCTCATCCTATTCATTGTCATGCCCATAAAGAAAGCTTTTTGCAAATTCCACAGGTCTCACGTATGGCAATAATAATCTAATATATAATGCAGAGAGAAAGTAGAAAGAAAATCTGTTTCTGTTTTTGCATGCTCTTCAAATGGAAGTCTTTCAAATACTGCAAGATACAAGGCCGTGCTCCTTTTGGTATTTCTCATGTGCCTGCTGGTGTCTGGGTGCTGTTCGCTCCAGTGAAGATGAAGTTCCTCTACTGAGAACAAGCTTTCTCCTAAGTTTTCTCAGGCTTTCTAGTTATGATCAAAGGACTACTGCAAAATTGTTTATGCATTCCTGATTCCCATCCTAATAATAAAAAATATGCACAAAAAAGGATTGTAAACAAAATTTATCTGCTTGTTTCAAATTAGAGCATTCAGGCTAGCTTTAGTTGGGAACTTCAAGTGCTATTTCAGGTAATTTTAGCAGTATCTGAAATACTTTACATATGATAAATTTATTAGGAGTCTCATTTTCAGATAACCTCTTGGGCATGTTTTTCTCCCCCAGCTTAAAGACAAAAGGTTTTCAAATAGAGATTACTCTTCTTTGAAAAAGGTCTGAGACGTGGCACTGTACACACACTCTACTCTTTGCTTTTACAAATTTCCTCTTATTTCAATGATCTAAAATAGTAACAACACATTTCTATTTTCTTTCTATGACTTTTTATTGCTCTTCTTTTCTTTTTTCTTTCCTTTTTTTTCTNGTTTGTCACAGGTTACAGTATTGCATAGACCTCATAATCTGTAAATCCTTCTGGACTCTTCTATTGTGCAGTTACCCTTGTGTGTGAGAGATGGGACTCAAAACAGTAGACGGTGGCCTGAAATCCTGTTCCTAGATCCCCGTGAAAAATAGTGTCAGTCCACAGAGTTGAAGTTTATATCATGAGTTAAGCTCCTCAAAGGTAGTAGCACATCCCTAATTTTCTGTTCTGGAAACCTGAGGGATTCACTGCATGTGAATATATAATGTGAATATATAAATCACGGCAGCATTAGGTGCTAGAAAGCACAATTTTTGTCTCAGGTTCAAGGGCTTTAGAACAGCTTGTCTTGTAGAAGTGAACTTCTGCAGTGCCAACTTCACTGGTAAAATAAAGCAGTGAAACTTATGGGAGATTTGCTTTGTTAATCTACTCACAGGGGCCAAGTAGAAACTCCTCCTCTTAGTCTGTGCCCAGTTTACTATCCAAATCAGAAAATGTCTAGGTACAGGAAAAAAAGGCATTTCTGGTCCATGATTTGATACAGGTTGAAACACACCTTGTGTGCCTGAAATAAAGTTGGTATTGTATCAATTAATGTCACTCATTCTGATATAGGAGTGCTTCCAAAGACATAGAAACATTTATGTGAGAAAATCTAGGTGATTGAGTTCCAGTAGGCATGCAGTGAATATAATTGATGTTGTCATACTTAAATTTACATTCTGGACCTTCAGCGGTCCAGAACCAGAAAGGGGAAGGATCGTGACCATGGCTTATAGTGAGGATTCCTGTTTAACTGAGCATAGCAGAAACACAGAGGAGTGTAGCAAAACCGAAGTACAGTATAGAATCATTTTCTTCCACAAAACTGGGCATGGTTTAAGTGTGAGTTTGTTAAAACAGAAATAAACAAACCTAGATGTTTCCTTGTTTGCTTCTTTAAATGTTGATGCATCATTGTCTCATACAAGAAGCCATTGAGTCATCATCATGTGCAGTGACTATAATGCACTGTGTACGTAGATGTCTGCATCTGAACAATGAGCCTATGCTCTTCCAAAATCGATCAAAATCAACTTACGCTTTTTTAGGATGCATTTCTTCTTTTAAGACTGATATCTGAAATTCGTCAGATGAACTATCCTGGACATCTGCCTATTTCTTTAGTTTGAATACAGAGAGATGACCAGCTCCAATCTGAAGGTCTGTATTTTTAGTACCTAAGGTAGGGGCAATGAATCCTGTCCATTGTGACTGATAGGATAATTCTTAAGAAGGTTCAGGGAGAAAAACCTACAGCTGCAGTGTCTCTTAACTACCTACTGTGTTTATCTGCCCACTCAGAAATTGCTCAGAAGGTAAGTGAAGTGTGATGTATTGTTAGTTTTTTCTGTTTTGTCTTTAGGGAAAGGAGAGCAGCTAGAGAAATAATGAAAAAGCTGTGTTCGCAGAGTAGCCCACAGCTGTAAAATAAGGTATAGCTGCCTCTAGCTAGGGTAAATTTAGACTGTTGAGGTTTATTTTATCTTTAATTATTTTATTTTTAGGAGTAAAATTTGCTAAGCAGAATCTGTGTGAATATGCTGGTTTTGGAAAGCCCTTCTTCTTTTCACGTCACACTATCTCATCCTCTGCCTTTTTCTTACATCCCCCCTATCTCTTGCTTTCTTTGCTAATGTATAAAACACCTGCACACCTCCTGACTAACTTTCTCTTAGCGGAGACTCCAGTGTTTGGTTAAGTCACGGGAGACACGGGGATTTGTGCAGTCCTCTCGCTTACGCGCTGCGGAAGTGATGACAGAATAGTCCCGACAGTCACTAGAGAAACTGACACATCACACCCAATTATGCGGCCTCCCCGGCCCCTCACGCCATTCTTCCCTGAAATATAAGCTTTCTGTCTCACACTCTATTTTTTTTTTAAAGAAATTTGTTATGTAAAAGAAAAGGAAAAATGGTGTGTGTGGGGGGAAGGAGTTAGTGTATCATTCTAAAGAAAACTATTAGAGAGTAAGTCTTCAGGGATATTCAATATGTCAGCTTAAACATAATTTAAACACTTGGAAATATTGTTTTTAGAATTCACACAGGAAAAAATAATAAATTTAAATTGATGATAATAGATGAGTCAAGCCTTGTCATTAACTGTGACACTGCTCATCAACTGTTGTGAGCTAGTAGGAGTTATTTGTCAGTAACAACAAAGTACAAAAACATGCACTAATCTATATCTGCTGGGGATCCCCCACAGCGTTCAGCCAGCTGTAGAAAAAGCAGATTATTTTTCATGTTAGTACCACATATTGCATAAAATGCAGTCATGATTTTCTTTCCTCATCCCTAGAATGATCTATCCCTTCAAAGTGAGATTGCATGAGTGTCACGGCTTCCTTCCTTCTCCTTGTACAACAACAGCTGACACAACAGAAGAACAAAACTGGCTTTCAGCCATTTGATTGTACTTGTAAGAAGAGGAATAACTAGAACTAAAAATATATATTGCAGTGATAATTAGATGCATTTACCCTAAAGTTGTATTCCAGATTATAGACAAGGAGCAGTGATAACATTTTATAAAATTGCCTAAGAAGAAGATCTCTCCTCTGAACTTGCATTGAAAATGTTATGTTACAAAATCTACTGCAACTGGAGGTTTTTTCCAGTAGCTAGAACTTAAGGTGGACAAATGACTGTGGTTTGGGGGTTTTTTGTTCCTTGTTAAGTTGTTTTCCCATCTTTAAGTTTTGACAGCTATCCTATGACAGCAGAAATACAACATTCATGTCATGATTATTTGGCAGTAATTGTAATACAAATTATACACATATCTTTGCTGTGAATTGCATAATATTAACTCCAGGAGTTGTCAAGCAACAAAGACTTTTCTGCTGCTCTTTCCAGATTGAGAAAAGAAACATTCAGAACAAATGGGATCAGGAAAGAGGAAAAAAGCTAAGTCCAAGAATATGGAAAATGAGTGGTTACAATCACCACATGAGAAAATTAACTAATCTGAAATGAGTACAAACTCTTCATAAGAAGAAAAGAATGTATTTCTCTGCCTTCTGAACTACTGCTGCAGAAGAGCTTCTAAAGAAGAGATTGGTACAAGAGTTAAACCCTGTGCATGTGTTTTGACTTTCTGCTTTGCAGCTACAGAAATTAAAAAGGCTGGGACATTGGTGAATCAGCCTCCCAGGAGAGCTTGTGAGATGCCCCTCTGCCTAGGCTTGACCAAGGACTGGGGACAGTGTCCGTCATCTCCTCCTGGCTCCTGCAGCACTACAAGAGAAGCTCATGCTGTCTCAGCACCCCTGTGTTCTGAGGAGCCAACAGGCAAGCCCAAACTCCTCCTTTTTGCCCTTTTCAATTTTTGTAGGTCTGAGACAGGGAGAAGCAGATTCACGCCACTTCAGTGAGCAATGTAAAATTAGGCAGAGCAGAATACCAACTTTTTCTTGGCTTCAGCTCTTTGACATTACCATAAACCTTTGCATCCTACTCCAGCAACTGCCACGGGCATTTGTGACTCCTCTCTGCACCCTTGATTGTCCATCCCATATTTGAAACTTTGACATGTTAAAACACTTGACAAGAAGCTTTACAGTCCCCTTAGCACTCAGGCAGGAAAGGTGGCACTGTACAGTACAAAAGGTGCTGTGTGTTTGTTGCTATCTGCTTGAGCAGGTATCTTCAGCTATCTGAAATGCCAGCTGCAAAGTCAGGATATCTGCAGAGTCTGGAAACCCTGCAGACACAGGCATTGCTAATACAGATGAATTCCAAGCTCCTGAACCATGCTGGGCTTGGTATTGAACAGATTCATTGCATATAAGCAGCCAGCTCCTCCCTTCTTCAGAGATGACTGTCCAAGTGCTGTGGGAGGCCATTCATACCTGAACAGAGAGGCTGCAAATTTAGTGTAGGTGCTGTAAATCTAACACGTGTATCAGTGTTGACCAGCTGTCCTTTGGACCCCTTGTGACAGCACCTATGACAACTTCTCTTTTTCCTTCTCCCTGTACCCCAGGTACCCTGATCCACCCAGTCAGTCTACCCAGACACAGTGCAGGTGATGGACAATGGAACGTTACGGTCTATTGTAAGGAAAGTGATTGAAAACATTCCCCAGCACACTGCATGCTCAAGCTAAGGCTATAATATATGAATCAGGTGAGGCTTTATTTTCTGTATTGCTCTCTATAAAAGCAAATTTTAAAAAATTAATATTTAATTACATATAGCAAGAAAATATGTCAGTTTGCAAAAAATTTGGTTAAATTTTTATGGGTTTATTAGTAAAATTCTAACAGTGATGCATGCTTGAAAGCTGAGTATTGGGGCACAATTTCACTCTTATTCGTATCAATTCATCCACTACTGTATGAATAATGAAATGGACTTAGTCACTCAATAGCACAGGACTATTTATTGCATGGAAAGATCTTTGCTATTTCGTGTGGAGATCCAATAGATGCCATCCTATTTTTCAGTATTGAAAGTTGTTATCAACTGCTTTTTAACAGAAGCTCTTTTAAAACCATTTACACCTGATTATTTGCAAAGGCTAAGGAGGCACATTGGACTGTCTGGGATTTATAGAAATATTGTCTGGACAGATTTTATTTTTGAACAAGAACTGTGAAATAGTCCCTGTTCAGTTTGCATTCACTGGCCAAAATCATTTAGCCAGGCAAGGTGGCAAATGCTTGTCTGTGATATTGTCAGCCTTAGATTTGGTGATTGACTCACTGTGCATCCCAGTGGAGCCTCAGTGAAATGGGGTGTGATGATCAGTCCCCATAATACATCAGTTTTGTTATGGGTAGCCCGATGGCTAAGAGTTAACCATTGGCAAGATTATCAGGGTCTTGCAGAGGGGATCCACCCCATGAGAATCCAAAGAAATCTGAAGATTCCAAGTGACATGTCAGAAGTAGTTGGAACAAAAAGGAAAATTTTAATTTTAAGCCAGTGTTTGTGGTACAGTGGAGTCAAACTGAGAGTGGGTGATTTCACCAAGGAGTCAGAGTATTGCAAACAGTTTTATATACTTCTTTGCTAAAGGAATGGTGAGGCAATGGTTATGTTCTATTGAATAGCCCGTGTCCAAAGTGCATTACGTAGGGAGCAATGAGGTCTATACACGTGCCTACATGAAGGATGGCATTAGAATATGATGTTTAGACATTCAGTGGGATATGTACACTGTGCACGCAGAAGGTTATCTAAAGATTTGGGCTGAAACATGGTTTGGGGGATTATCCATTTAAAAGCTAATATGTTGTCCCCTGTTTCCTCTGTATGGGAATGGGTTACCTTTTCTGTGTGAAACCACACATTACAAACGTACTACATATTCTGCTGAAATGCAGTCTTAACTTTGCGTTCTTTTCAGAAGCCTCTTGACTTTAGAACTGGTTGCTGAAGTCTCCATGGAAGGAGAGAAAAACGCAGAATATATTTAGAAATACTTAAATATAACTTGAAATAGTTTTCCCATTCATTAAAAGTTTGCTTGACCCAAAATGTCAGGACCCACCAGTGCAAAAAGCAAGAGATTAATATCTCTTGTATCCCCTTTCCACTCGTATAAGCCCCAACTTCGAGCCTGCTAGAACAGGAGGTGTCTGGAGTTAATCCTGTAACTACAACTGCTTCTTGCAACTCAGCCTCAGTGTATTTTGAGATTTAAGTCCACAATTGAGGAGGAAGAAGGAAACATTCATGATGATTTTTTTCCATAGCAGCTGTTTGAAACTGTTAACATGCTTGTACCTTTAAAAGTAGATCCCAGGGGAAAGAGACTGAGAGGCAGATTGCAGTTAGAGGGCTAAGAAGCACACAGTAAATGTAGGTAAATTCAGAGTTTTCTCAGATAAATATGTCATTGATCATTGAGAGAAGAGGTAAAATTGTGTAAAGAGATTTGCACACACACCTTTGGTTCTCCTGGGGATACATGGTGCACCTGCTGAACACAGAAAAAAAATCCTTGTGTGCAAAAGATTGCTACCAAACCATTAATAAAATAGTAAAGTTGTATCTGCACACAGTCTTATAAAAAAGATAATTTTTTTCTCATTGGAGAACACATCTTTGATTAATCAAATATATTTAGCTATTATAATTTAGAAAACTATCTGAAAACATAGACCTGTGCTTGAAATCATGTTTAAAATAATATTAAAATCACATTGTAGAAATGTTAGGAAGACTGCACATAACTTTTGCATTTTTGAAGTTAGCTAGGATTGGTGAGCTGTATCTGGCATACACTGTATGTTATCTAGACTGTTGCTGGGAAAAGACTATTTTCCTTTCTTAATCTTGAGTATCATGAAGAGTAACTTTTGAAAGATGTGCCCAAAAATCTGAAGGGAAGACATACAGGCAGATTGCACACTAATTTTTTACTGATTGCTGTTGTTTTTATCAGAAGTTTTTATACATAAGGTTCTTATTGTCCTTGTAGAAAAAGGGAGGTAGAATCAATTTCCTCTTTAACATATTGATAAACAACTCCAGATATAGTGGTAGGGGGAGGAGGAAACTACATTTACCTTTGCATGACCTATATAGGAATGCTGAAAAATTAATTCCAGAATATTATGGCTACATTCCTTTAAGTTGTGGATATGATTTACATAGTAGGTCTTCTTGAGCCGTCCAGCTTCTTTCATCTTTATACTGTAAATTGCTTTCATCCCCCACCCTTCCCCCCCGCCAATCTGTATGCTTGAGGTATTGTTGTGATAAATTATGGAGGTACAGAACTGAAAATGGTGTGTAGATTGTCTAAGAAATTGAGTGCAGTCAGCCTTCAAAGTGGTGGATGATGTGCTAAAACAGCTACCTTCCCCTGGTCAGGTCGCACATGTCGTCAACAAGCAGCTGCTTTTAACTTTGCCTTTTGCCCAGAGCACTGAAAGCAGCTGGATTTATTGAATTAATAACTGCTCCATTTGGGGTGTTTTGTTTTCCCATGACCATGAAATCTGGCTATAATGTTAGCAAAGTGTAAGACACGTCTCCTTCACCAAACTAGGTGGTGTCTTTTTCTGTTCTTATATGGTACTTAATCTGTAAGGCAGAAAATAACTGGAAAACTGTACCTGTGGGTGAATAAAATGATGAAACATCTCTTGGTGAACAGAGTTACGAAAAAGGGGAGAAGCACATAAAAATGAGGCAGCTGATACACACATGCTGAGTGTGATTTTGAGGACACTTGTACCAGTCCTCTAATTCATCTCTTTGGTTGCAACGCTTAGTAGAGGTCTTATTAGATCACCCGATGTATTTTAAACAGCGTGGGAATGTTAGTGGTAGTGGTCGGATAAATAGTTACTGTGCTTTGGACCAACTTTTTCTTCTGAAGGCCCTGAATTTCATGAGAGTGGTTGAGGAATGGTGGCAGTGTGTTATGCAGATGGAGGTGGGTGAACCTGTGGCCTCTGGTTCCCCCAACCACAAAGGCATAAAGAATGTCCTACTACAGAGCTTTGAGCCAATCCCTCTTAATAGGCTTTTGTGTGGAGCTATTGTAGGTAGGTGTCACTCATTCTCTAGAGACAATTCATGAGGTAACACCTTCAGGTTTTATAAGTCACGGCACATTTAGAGTAATTCTCACGTTATGGCTGGTCTACTTTGCTGAAAGTGCTGGAGTTATCTTCTTATTAATAAATTTTTAAGTATTAATAAAATATGGCAGGAATTGTTTAGCTGCATTCTTGGGATAGAAAAAGGAAAGAGAAAGGAGGAGTTGTTGAGAACATGGATCTGCATGTAAAACGCATTGCACGCCCTGGTTATTGCAAATGGCACCTATTTTCAAATTCTGATCTTGTGTCTTTCTCAGCACGTGAAAGGGGAATTCCTGAAGTGCTTCAGGCCTTGTTGACTCGGCTTCCTGCAAAAGTGTGACATGAGCTTGGGAGAAATGGGATTGAATGTCAAGCTGCCATTTCTAACCACAGCTGTACCTCTTAGCTAAGCATAAACTGTGTCCACTGAGGATGTGTGTGGCTTCTGTATTACTGGCAGAGGTTATTTACACATATTTTCAGCCTCCTAAAGACTCTTTGGGAAAGGTAGAGGAGATCTGACCTGCTAGAGCCAAAGAACTGCATTAAACTTTCAAAAGCTCTCCAGTCCTCATCGGACCTATCTTCCCAAAGTCAGGCACTGGCATCTGTCAGCCTGTTGCTGCATCTTCTAATTCTGAAGACTCTCCCTTGATGAAATCTAAGTTTTTACCAAAACTGTGCAATCTCCTTTATAGAGCATGGTGAAATTATCTGCACTTTAGTTTTTAGTTTTCATACTCCATATTTATGTTTTATGTCTCTGGAGTTTCAGAGTTCTGCAAATAGATATAAAAAATGAATATATTTTGGCTTATATTGTATAGATAGATTTACGTCTTTATTGTGGAAATTACTGCCCTGGTAACTTAAAGATGTGCAACTCTTAGGAGGAGAAATGGCCATTTTATTCAACCAATTTTAAAATTGCTGCAGCGGTATTAAAAAAAAATTATGATGTGCCAAGTATTTCCTTCATTTGCTTTTAAATTGTCACAGAATATCAGAATGATTCAGTGCATTCCCTCCAGAAAGTTGGAGAGTTCAAATTCGAAATGGGAAGAAAGGCAATTTGTTCATAAAGCAGCCATCCAGTTTGCAAAACAATTTCCAAGACACTTGAGAAGGGTTAAGATAACAAAACACAATAACTTGTATCCTTGTTTTGCGTGTACTTCTTTGTAAGTAAACAGTTCTATCATCAGCTCTTCCTCCTATGAAAACAACCTGTATTTAGGTTAAGTAAGTCTTGTGCCTCCTCATCCAGAACTTGTTTTACTTTTTTCCATTTCTTCAGAATATATGGTATGTACTTAAAATGCATAAAATATCTCAGGAGTGGAGTATTCTGCAGATCAGCACCTTCAGCTCATGTTCAGGTGCCTACACAGCAATACCTAGCTCATGTCCGCCTGTGAAAGGGGTTTTTTTAGAGATGGATATTTCTGAAGAAGCTAATTCACAAGTGTGAACTTGTGAATCTCATCTATCCTGTCCATATCCCTTTCTCTATAAAGTGGTTATCACATTTTTTCCCCTCTTTTCTCCACCTAAATACCCACTAGGCTTGTTTTTGTAAATTATACACCGCCCTCCTTGCAGTTTTCCATCAGGTTGGCGTCCAGGTCCAGCAACTGCTCCCCACTTGCATAAGAAGCACTAATAAGTATGAGAAATGCCAGTAATGCCTTGCTCCTAGCTACAGGATCTGGCGGCAATCCTGAGAAGGAGAAGCCCTCTGAGAGAAAATTTTAGAAATGCTTCCAGGTCACTCTTGCCCTAAGTTTGTGCCCATCCTGTCTTTTGTGGGGGTCAGAGTGCAATTAATAAGGTAAAAACTTCAGAGTGTTCACTCCAAAAAGGAATTCTTAAAAGTGGAAGCTATTTTTGCTAAGACTGTTCTGAAGTGTGATTTTCTTTTTTTTTTTTTTTTTTAGTTTTCACAAAATTTTCCAATTTGGCCAACTGAAGGCATTTTTGAGTAAGTGGCAACAAGCCATCCCTGCTTTGAGTATAGAGGCCTTCTTCCTGTCCTTCAAAAACAAGTGGCAAGATGGAGAGATATTTTCCAGAGTAACTATGTCAGTGTGAAAAAATTTATCCTTGGGAGTTAATTTTGCAAAATTATAAGCAACATGTAAAGAAGGTTTTGTAACAAGAAGGATGTGGCAGTTTTGGGAACAGGCTGAACTGCTTGCCCTTCCTGTAAGAGTTTTTGTCATTTATCATAAGTCTATCGGGCAAAAGCTTCACAGTAGAAGTCCAACAAAAAGAAATGTGATATATATATATACATTTAACTCAAAAAAAAAGTGCATCTGCGTGTTAGGTCAAAATTGGTAGTAATAATAATAACCAGCAATAGATACACCTCGACAGATGCAGAAATTTATTATGTTAAATGCTAAGAACTTTGAAAACACAGTCATAAACTTCCTCTGCTTTACCTACATAAACAGTCTGCCCTGAAGAACAGATCTTAAACTGTCTCTTGCTCTAAATTCCTAGTAATTTCTATTACCAGACTGCTCATCTAGTTTTATTATCCTCTTTGGTCTTGGTCAAGATAGGTAATCCAGTAACATGCATTCATTAATACGACTAAAAATGAGCAAAGTTACCCTAAGGATTGACATTCTAAGGGGATCTTTATATTGCTTTTAATTCTATGTGATCAATTTGCTCTTCCCTGCCAGACTGTGAATCTCAATTCGGTTGTGCAGAATGTGATATGGCAAAAATATGTGCCATTTCCCTGCTGAAGTCAAGCTGGCACACGGAGATTACCAAAATCCTGCAAAGATTCTGCACCTTCTTTGCTCTCATTCTTCTGGACTGAGAGGAAACAGAAATCTCACAAGAAAAACTTATCTCCTGACTTACTGAGGCAATATAAAGAAGAAAAAGCAGCATGAGACTGAGTCAGATCCACACTGCCTGGTCCTGCCTTGATTAACAGACATCACAAAAGTCCAGGTCGTTTGGGCCTGAAGCAAATGGTTTGCCTATTAAATACAATGTGACTTGAATCTGAACTTAAAGTCAAACTATAATTGAGCCCTAAAATTGCTTAGACTTTTAAACTCTGATAGCATTGATGGAGTATGAAGGAGCTCATCTCCTTCACTGGTGGTGTTCTGTGTCTTGCCAATATAACCTGTAGTTGAATGAATTGTTAACCAGAGCAGAAGCCAAGAAAGTGATTTAAGCCAAAACTGCTGACCCTGTCTCTTCTGTAGATTTACCTTCAAATACATCTATAGTATTTTTTGGTTTTGTTTTTTTTGCAATTTTAGCATAATACTTGGACTAGGTAGAATGCTTTGCATAGTAATTAATAGCTGATTTTCATGGCACCAAGTAGATTATTTTTAACTACACTATTTTCACTAGGATAAATCAAAACAGCATCAGTCAATGGCCACTTTCTGCAAGGGAATGTGCATTCACCTGGTCTGCTCGTGTTCTCCCTAGGCTGATGCTTTGCAGGAAAAAAAGGCACCTAAAATTGTTTTAATCCTTTACAGTTACATTAAAATGATGTGGCTGTCCAGCTGATAAATTGATTCCATTGTATCTGTTCTGAATTTATATAGATAGCAAAGTTCTGCACGGTCATAAATGATTTATCTTTTGTATTTGGAGGAGAGTCATAATCATTCACTCTTTTTCGAGTCTGGTTTGGCAACTTTATCTCACTTGCAGTTTGCATTTCTGAAAGTGAAAATATATTCTGCAGCTTTTGATGTGTTGATTGGTAAGAAGGTAAAGACAGCTGCACACATGTCTCCAGAGACTCAGCTCAATGGCTAAATGAAGACCTCTAGTGCTTTCTTGTTAGCCAAGATAGATCTACATCCAGATGAACCACAATTAGTCAATAGTGAAGGGTATAGGTTTATGTGATCAGAAGCCACAAATCAGTTTTCCCTAGGACTTAGTTATTGGCAGATAGTGCCTTAGGCTATGCCTTGCTGCTGCTTGCCTGACTGTAATTTTTCCCCTAGTGAAGTTTTTAAAGTCACATACTGAGGCAGGAGCTGTGATCTCCTGACAACGTGGCTGTCACTGGCCTGTCAAATATCAATTGCTTATCAAACAAATTGTCTGCTACTTTAATGTGCCTGGCTCCTTGCTATTAACAAAGCTTAAAACGCTGCTGGTTTCTGAACTGCTATTTACTCTGTTGGTGCCTATCTGCTTACCCACATAAACCATTATTTTCGTGTGGCGTGGGTCAAGTCCTTCCTTCCTGCGACACTGATGGCAGCACACCTGAATGACTTACAGCCAAGGTGGCTGTGTATCACTGTGAACTTGTGAAACTATCAGTTAACCAGGAAGGAGCCCTAATTCCTGCTGGAATCTAAATCCTGGGCCAAAATGTTTTTGTTTCAGAATGTTTGGTTAATGCATTTATTTGCCTGGCTAGCCTCACACTGTAGGCTACTTTGCATTTGATTTTGGCTAAAATTAGAAGTAAAAATATATTGTGCGGAAATTCCATTTCAGGCTTTCCAAGAACTTGCGGGTTGGTGGGGTAGAAAACTACACAATGCTCACAAGTGACAGATAAATATGATTTCCTAATTTCATGGGTAGCTAAAATAAGTCTCAGAGAAGCTGCATTACTTCCTCACCCAGTGAAAGAGTTGCAGATGGAGACCATAGGTCTTATCATCTGCCCCTATTTGTAGTTACCAGCCAGTCTGTCTCCTGTGCAGATGATTTACATGCCAAAATGGGTTCTGGGCAGCACACTAGTTGAATCAAATCACACCTTTCTCATTGCTGCTCTGCAAATAAAGGGAAAAATTAAGGCCAGTAGAACTAAAAGTAATTCTTCAATGAACTGAGCATATAAAACGTGCTTTAAAATTTCCAGCACCCTGCAGTGATGGTGATTAGTTAAAGAAACACCACAGCCTTGTTACTGTCACATCTTTCAAAACCTTTTTACATTACACAAAGGTGGTCTAAGAAATTAATTAAAATGTTGGACAATAACATAATCAGGGATATCTATATTTGCCGTCTTTTCTCTGTGCTTGCATACATCTTTTATCTGTCAAGTACAGCAAATAGCTAATTAGCCCCCTTTTAAGTGCTTCACTGCTTATATTGGAGCTATAGTCATGCCCTAGTGGGATGGTTTCCAGGAAACCTGATACATATTCTCAGCTGAAAGAGCATAAGCTTATTTGTAGGCTACTAAGAAATCGGTAGAGATTAAAAAATGCTCACTTAAAAAATACAGTTGTTTGTGTTTCTCAAAGCACATCTGATATGTTGGCATTTTAAAAACAGAGCAAGCCAAAACCCAGAGTCCCTACGTGGCTCCTACACAGCAAAATTTTTGCCTATGTCCATCAGAGGGTTACTAAATATGAGCTCCTGGATATCACCTAATGTGTTCCCTAAAAGGTAGGGTTTTAATATGACTGGTGTGACTCACTGTGTTAAAATCTTGCTCTTATTCGCTCATTTTCTGCTTGGGCAAAAGTCCAGCATAGCTGGAACTGAACTAATACGCACTTAGTTTGACAAGCTGCCTTAAAAGCATTAGCTAGATAATGTGTTACTTTAATTCATGCATTAGCATTAAAGTAATGAATTTGACAAATAAACAAATCACCTTAATTTTACATGATGATCAAGAACATTACAACTCAAAGAGATGTTGGGAGATTCCGCTCCCTCCTCTTTCTGCATTAAAATCTTCATGATAGAAAGGCCTCTTTGAGGGTTACTATAACATAAGATGTCACATGCCATCTCATGCTGACCACAAAAATAACTCAAGGCGCCACTCTGCTGCAATAAGCAGCTGTAAGATTATGATGTTTTGACACAGGTGAGGCAAAGACCTCCAGGCACAAATAGAGTGAAAGTATGAGTTACACAACTATTTCCTCACAAAAATATCATGTATTATTTATACACCAAAAATGTAATAAGAAAATACTTTTATTCAGACACCTGAAACTAAGTTTGGCCACCAATTAATCTGCAATGTGACAGCAAAATTTGACCACAGTTATTTAAAAATTTCTACTAATTTATTTGCCTTATGAGTAAATCTGCTTGTGTCTGCTGCTCTCTCTCACTGAAAAGTATAAATTATGGCAGAAGATGATTGAATACCAACATTCGCTTATGTCTCACTGTCTTTCATAATTGTGAGAACGACTCTATCCCCCCTTATTCACCAAGATGTATTTTACTGCAAGCGGTGTTGCTGAAGATACACCAGGCTACTTATGAAGTAGAATATTGTGTATTTGAAAATAACAATCACATAGCTCTGTTTTGTATCTTACAGACACCAAGCAGGTATTTTCTATGACAGCTATTTGAGATGTATATAGACTACACAGATCTTTAAATGCAACGTGGGAGCAGATCATTATGTTTAAAAAATGTATAAAAAGGTATTAGATAGCCACCTCATTCTTCCTTTCTGTGCAAGTCTGTTTTGCATTTCCCTGGTATGCACCCCTAAAATACCTCTTCTCTAACATTTAATTAATTTATTTGTTGGTTTTTAAAAAAGCTGGAATTTGCAGCTGCAGTAAAAACAACATAAGGCTAATATACCAGATGAGATATTTCTATAGTAAAAGCCCTCACACACGTCTAGGAGCAGTTCCACATTGCATAAAAATAAATTTCATAGCGGCCCATCCTGTTCCACAGACTTCCACAAGTTGTTTGCCAATGCTGAGTTCTGCAAAAGAAAAACATTCCTGTTGGAGGTGTGTTCCCCTGGGAGGGGAGTGCCTCGCCATGGGTCTCTGTCATCCATACACTACTCATGAGAAGCAGGGGGCTGGTCCTGGTCTGAGCCTTCCATGTGCAGCTTTTTTGGGAAAAAGAGAGAGATAGCTCACAATCCTGCAGCCTTGGTATTAAAGTAATCTTGTAGGAAGGAAGGCTTCCACATTGCACTCCTCAACATTAAGTAACTGAAGCACTCATTGGGTTGGCACTGGGGCATGAAAAGCTCTCCTCACCACCACTACCAGTGAATTGAGCTGCCCTAACCCTAGTGCTTAGTTTGAAAGTTTTGATAAATGTTCCTGTATAGCAGTAGAAGCTGCAAAAATGAAACCTGCCCAGGATCCTGCTGCTGGGCAGGTGGGAGGTGCTGAACTGACCGGATGGCTCCAGGCTGAATTTCTGATTTCTAGAAAAGGTATAATAACAGTTCTTTGCCCCACTGAAGTGATTTCACATATCCTAATACCTTAGAGGTGCTTAGTTCTGTGGTGAGGGGGAGAAAGGGTAGATGGCAGAAAGGGAAAGTACCATACACCCATTAAACACTGTAATGTGCTCTCCATCCTGCCTCTGTGCTCACCCTTGTCTACATAACTATATAGAATCATAGAAACATTTATGTTGGAAAAGACCTTAAGGTTGCTGAGTCCAGCCAGAAGCCTAACACTGCCAAGTCCACCACTAAACCATGACCCCAAATGCTGCATTTACACATCTTCCTAATACCTCCAGGGATGGTGACTTCACCACTTCTCCGGGCAGCCTGTGCCAAGACTGACAAAAGGACATGAGGACGTACATAACCATACAAATATTCCTATTCATATAAGAGTCTGGATCAGTTTTGGTCCTATTCCAGTCTCTGGGAAGGTTTTTTTGAGCGTGATGGGTTTTAGCATTAAAGTGAATGAATGAAACTCTATACCTCAGCAGCATCCGCAGGAGGGAAGGGAGAGAGAGGGGTGTTAGAAAAAGGTAAAGTGCACATAAAACTGGATAATGCCACCTGCTACTCCCCATCATGCAACTTAAGAAATGCACAGGAATTTACAATGTACAAATGTTCTGCTTTGTAACTACTGAATTTCATGGTTGCGTATTTGCCACTTGTGAATTTGTAACTGGATATTAGCAATTCCAAATGACTGGGATGTTTCTGCACACGTAGCACTAGAAAAAGTATAGTAAAAATAAGAGAGAACCTGAGTATTCACTTTAGAGGGCAGAAAAGGAAATAGAAATGCTAAGAACTGTTGTGCAGTTAGCTATTAACCTGGAACAACCACGTTAAATATGCAAGCACGAGCTGATACGATCCACAAAGCATTTCCATATGGATATAATAGAAAAAGTTATATTGTCCAAGTGAGAGGCTAAAGCCAAAGGGTTGTGGGGAAGGTGGTTAAAATGTAATGAAGTCATTAGAAACTCTTGCTAGGGCAAAACCCGACTATTATTTGATCTCCTCGTCACTTTCTACAGAATGGGATTAGATCCAACCTGCCTGTGGTACTGGGTTTATACACCAATATGTGAGAGGTAAAATTTGCAGAACTAAAATAATCCCTGATTTCGCTCATGTCTTCTGAAATATTGCAAGTGTTACTTTTATGGGAGATGCTTTCTTTCAAAAATATAAAAAATTATGCTGACACTAAGTATTAGATAACTAGAATGTAACATATCACAGCTACCATGTAATATAGTGACATGCAGTGGTTTTAGCACTCTAGATTTATTATTATTGTTATTGTTACTGTTATTGTCATTATTATTACTGTTATAATTATTATTAAGTATAATTTTGCTCTAATTATGAAAGCGTTAGATATTGCCTTTTTATTTTGTGTTTTCTCAACACGTATTACATCAAGGTTCATGCATCTGTCTGCCTGGGCATCCTTAATCCTTGATTATTCTATCTTAATTTTTCCATTTTAATATTATTAGGTCATATCTTATCATCAAATCTTTGATCATATCATATAAATGTGTGGATTTAAAAAAGGAAAAATTGAAAAGATTGCAAAATTTTAAACATTAGACCCCAACTATTAAAACTGCCAAAATTAATGTTTTTCTAAAACATAGTTTTCTAAAACAAATATAAATTTTTTGCTTATAATTTTGATCCAATTTTTTAGAATCATCCTGATTCAGAAGGAAAACTAATTTCCACGCTGAATGAAAAATCCAATTAGAAATCAACATTAAAAATATACATACTGTATGATGCATTCATGCCATATGGCAAAAAGCTTAAATTATCTGCTTCCCATGCTGTTTGTGAATAATAATCAAACCGATGGTTAGCAGAGTGAGGAGTTAATTTCCCCTTTCCTTTATTATTTTCTACCTTATCCCCTCCATACTTTTGGATTAGGAAGTTTTTCCCTTTTTTTTCAGGCCCTTTGTTTGTGATCTGCTGGCCAAATTCATCTGTATGCATCATTTTCAGTAATATTGAGAGTTGTACCTTCCACAAGTCTTTGGCACTGCATGATGAAGCGCTCTATTTATATTAAAATGAAGAAGTTCCTAAGGGAGACATAGAACAGAATGAAACAACAAACAGAGCTTTAGAGAGTGGATATGCGAAGCGACAGTGACAGCAAAATGGTAGCTCTCGTTACAGAGTGGCCCAAAGGGCTGCAGGAAGACTTATAGCATGAGCCACACTGGCTTGAACTTGGCAGCTCTTAAAGGCTTAAGTACTTGCCACAAGAAGATGTTTTACAAGGCGGAAGTTAATCAAACAATTTCTCAAGATTGCACATCTTGATTTGGGCTGTCATTGACAAAATACTTTGCGCGAGGCTTTGCTGTATATAAATTAGAGGAATTATTTTAACATCAAACCATATTTCTTCATTTAAATCAGCGCACAACTATATTGCTGTTGTTACGATTTACTTAGTCCAGATAATAGGAGAAACAAGACATGGGCGTCGCGTTATATGGCAACTAATGTCCTGTTTTCAACTCGAGGGAAGGGAGAAAGTGAATTAAGCTGCTACTGAAATGTGCCCTGCAGGTCAACTTGGATCGGATAAGAGCACTATAAAGTGGTTTATTGTGGCGGGGGGGAAGCCGTTGTTAAATTGCCTGGAGGACTGCCTCAAACCAATCATGGTGAGGAAAGCAGTGAGGTTGCTGTGCCCTTTCCTCTGACGGTGCAAGCAATCCACACGGCCATCCAGAGGTACAGGAAGAGCAAAAGGATGGGAATTATTAAAGGTGAATTTCAAAGAAAAATAATATTTTGCTAAGTGGGAAAGAATATCAGATAATATTTTTTCGAAGAAAAATAAAGAGATGGAGGAGGCAGGAGAGGGCATTGCAAATTGCAGTTTTCTTTGCATATCAAGGCCCTGTCTGGGCCAGCAGGTGGGGGGATATGGTGCTACCAGGAGGTGAGAGTTAAGATTGAGCATCTGCAAAGGGAATGCTCTTTCATCTCTTTCTGTTTTCACCACGTGGTATTTGACTTCATGGTCTATATAAAGGAAGTATTTTGGAAGATTCAACCTGTTCCTTCTCAGGTTGTCAATTAGCCAGTTACAACTTCCTGCTGAGAACCAGTGGTAGAGCCCTGGTTCATTCCAGAACAAATGAGAGGCAGTTTACACTTGATATTCTCCAACTCTAATAGCATATGTGTAAGGAACTTATTTTCAGTTTCAATATCTGCTACAAAAAGAGGGCACCTTCTATTGAAAATAAATAAAGTTATAGTCAGATACTTTAATAAGCAAACTTGCTTGGGAAGAAATTAATTGTTCCCTGTGGACCCAGACTTGCAGATGCTTATAGCACTGGTAGAAAGGAAAGATCACCTTTTACAATGCAAAGACATAACTTATCCTATTCTTATGCACAGGAAGTTAAGCCCAGGGCATATTCTTCACATACTTTTTTTTAAAGACCATTTCTACGAAAAACAAATGAAATGGAAGTTTGAAACATCTAAAACCACTTTCCATCTTCTAAAATTACCTTCCCTTTATTTGAGAATGTATTTTTTTTAACAGTTATTGCAGAGGACAGGAATTGTCAGTCAAATAGGAAAAGTTCCAAGAAGCAAAAGGTAGACTTGTTTTTTTGGGATCCAGTCCCTTACTGTATCTGCCTCAGGTCACACTGTCTGATACACCAGCGTCCCTGCCACAGGAAATGTGCACCAAACAAGAATTTCTTGTCACCACTTACTTAGGGATCCATCACTGTGGAACTTCCTTGGCATCCCATCCACTTGCCATTGCCCTGAGACTAGCAGGACCCTCCGGAGCTGTTTTTCACTGCTAATGCTAATACTCTGAGAGTAGTGGAAAGGGAGAAAACAAGGAGACCGGAGGTAAAGATCTGGATATTAATTTCCAAATAATAGAGTATGGGGGTTTATTGTTTTCCTTGCCATCAAGAATAGAAGAGTTAAAAAGAGATTCAGGACTGTGTAAACTCTGCCCAAGGACAGCTGTGCAAATTGTCCATAAACGACAAAGTTTGAAAGGAATCTCCTCCTCCAAAAGGGCTTCTTTCCTTACGGATTTTGAACTCCAGCCATGGAATATGTGCATAGCTTTTAACAAGTGCTTTATTTTATCAAGATTTACAAGCTTTTTTACCAAACCAACTGTCTATTCTGTCTTGATCCCACTCCTCATTCAAAATTTCATCAGGTTTAGTGTTAAAATGACACCATTTGTAAGGAGATTGTATGTGAAAGAGACTTGGGGTATTTTTCATGCATCAGCCAGTCCAGAGTGTGTATTTGTCTCTGCTCTTGGAGATGGCTGCTAAGTTATCTGATCTGCATTTTTCATGTCAAACTGTCTTTCAGGCATCTACCTTCAAAATACTCGGAGAGAGCGCAGCTAATCAGCTGGAGAATGGCACTGATGTGGGACTTCCTCCTTCTGGTAAAGCACTGCAGAAGAGGTACTCCTTTTATTTCCACATATTTGCATTTGTTTCTCTACATAAACCAATTTTTCTGAGCTACTTTGGATGTCCTGGAAAATGTTCTTATGTCCTTAACGTGTTTTGGCCGCAGTACAGGTTTAATTTCTCTGGCATACATTTCTGTATTTTCTTGATAGAAATAACACCTTTGTCAATGAAACAGAAATCTGTAAAGTTTGGTAATTGACCAAGCATAAAATAAGCATTCCAGAAGAGATTAGGGAAGGTAACGAATCAGTGACACTACTGCTTATTTAGAGTCAGACACAGGAAGAAATTAAGGAATTTTTTTTTTTAGTGTGTTTCACTCAAGGATTATTACAGAGCCTTAAACATACATCCTTAAAAAGCAGAATATCATGCCATCTTAGGTTAATTCTTCAGAGTTCATGGTGTGGCTAATTCAGCTAATAGGGAAAATACTGTGGGACCTCTAAGGGTGAGCTGCACCCCAGAACTTGGCATCAGGCTCCCATCACCCCAGAATATCCATATCAAGAAATAAAACCCTCCTCTAAAAATGCAGCTAAATTATCCCGCCTGCTGATCATCAGGCCAAGTATGTGGCTTAATCAAGAAGTCCATAAAAATCAGCTGAAAACCATGTATACTTCTTCATGATTAAAATGCTTGAGACAGTAACTGTAAGTGTAAGTGACACTATGTAACTGCAATTACACATTATTGCTTAGATCTCCTGCTAATGTAATTTCAAATAACTGTGTTTGAGGCCATGTTTCACTAAGTCACTCTGTAAAGATTTCAAGTAAGAGAGATCAATTTTAATTAAGCACATGTTTTAGAGATCATATAAAAGTGGAAAGAAAAAATGCTTTTCTTTTGCTAGAGAGTTATTGAATGTATTGTAGAAGATTAATGTTCTGAATTTGTTAATTAGTCTTTTTTATGATGTTAAAGAATTTGGAATTTAAAAAGATCAGGAAAAAGCTAATTGTTATCTGTGAATATTTATCAGCTTAAAAAAAATAAAAAATATATATTAAATTCAGATACGGAGATAAAGCTACATTTATTCCATGATAACTGTTACAGCAAGTATCTTTATGTGAAATAATTTGTTGTCTAAACTTTCTAATGTAAAATAGTTTAACTAAACTATACTTCGAGTAGACAGCAAAATATTCAGATGGCAAAACAATGCTTTCTTCTAGAATGACTCAGCACTTCAGTGTAACTCTGAGCTTGATTGTGTATAATTTTCTATCTGCTGTAGTTATTCCTTCAAACAAATCAATTCTTCCCTTCCTATAGAATATGACTACAAAAAAAAATCACTGAAAAGAAAAAAATGGTATTTCCAATGCGTAAAATGCATTTTCAAAGAAAGAAAGAAGCAAAAAACCCCAACAGGACCCGTAAATTCACCACTGACAGCATACGGATAGCAGCAGATTGAGCACTTACCTCTCTTTCTTACAGCCCCCGTGCTTGACTGCTTCATTACCTGTCTGCCACTGGAAATGGAGCATCCCAGGTTTCTTGCTCTGTGTATTTACTAATGACCTTGGTGTTTCAATGGGCTTCATTCAATGGCTTGTAAGTGGATGAGGGGGAACATGTCTTCTAGCATGTGAACACCAGCAGCAAAGCCTGCCCTGGCCTTGTCTTCTCTTCTCACCTGAAGTATCTCAGGCCAACCTACCAAAAGTATCCCACAAAGCTCAGCTCCTGCTTTTGCTTTCTGGGTCCCATTCATGATCAGAGGTCTTTTTGGGTGATAGTTAAAGTGTAGTGCAGGGTCCTTACTTAAGGAAGGAGAACCCTTCATCTGTAGTCTTCTGCGTTGTTACAAAATTTGGAATTAGTGAATAGCAAGAGAAAGGCAATTTTTAACATAAGGATAAAATAATGAAAAAAAACCTGCCATGGTATGCAAGTTTAATGCACTTCCTCCAGAAAGAAGTGGAAGAGCAATTTCAATGCACTTTGGTTCATCAGGTTTTAGTTGCGGCTGTAATCATCTGACATTATATATGTGACCACCCTGAACAGCCTGGTCACTAAGGGTCACTGGGTTAAAGTAATGTTTTGTACCATGTTTTGAGGAAGCTGTGTTTATTTTATTGTTCATAGTTGTGCTCCTGTTGCTATATTTTGATTTAAAATTTATCATATCTTTCCTCAGATGATCAGAAACAGAGATACTGTATGCAATGGTTGGCCAAATTTGCCTCTTCACTATAAATAATCACTGTAGGAAAATTAAGGTGCAAAACCATGCCAGCTGTAATTGTTGCATACTTATTAGCAGCTTTCCCTTTCCAGATTCTCTGGGTATTTGTTGCCCATGATAATGTGAATACATAAGGGGAAAGTGTAATTAGCGACTGTGTAGTTCATTCAGTAAACATTTCTGAGCTGTTTGATGTGACTGAACTGAGCATCACATATAATTTTACACTTTTATCCTACCAGGCAACTGACAGGTCTCTAATCTCAGCCTCAGAGCTTTCACTCTGCTTGAACTTTGCTTCACAGAGGTCATTTTCCAACCACTTGGGAGCAGGAGCCACGTCCATTAAATCCCACAGAGTCGATAGATGCGATAATAGCTTTAGGCACATTTTCTTAGAACTCAGGGGGAAAAGACAATTTCAATAAATGTAAAGCTATACTATCTACAATCCACAGAATATGTAAGCAAATCTCATAGGAGCACATATTTCTTTTACCTCCTGGCAAGAATTTCTTTAATAATAAGATGTATTTGTTTATTTTCACTATGAACACTTGATAAGGCTGAAAAGTCACACAAGATGCTTTAAGACGAGATAAAGAGCAGGAGAACGTACAAGGTGAAATGACCAATAAAACATTCCCTCAGGTTTGGATATGGCAGGCTATTAAACAGTCTAATGCATATTTCTCCCTTCAAAGGCAGATGGTAATAGGGTGTGTGCATGGTGATCTGACCATCATATTCCAAATAGGACGGCAAGTGATAGTTCAACATACAAACTATTGATAGGAGAAAAGCAGAGACCAAGCATCTATAAATACGTGCTAATAGCATGCCAAGTAGGCTTGTACACGTAACAGTTTGATATATTTTACATTTTATAGATCACAGCTCATCAAAATAAATTTGCAGGTTGTATCTGTCAAGAAAATTAACAGACACTCTGTAGCAGATGTCTGAGAAAAGTAGGAAGGACAGCTCTGTCCCTGACGTGGCATCAGAGGAGAAACAATATCAAATTAATTTAATGTGAGTTATCTCAGTCTGATCATAGCTGCCTATCATAAAACCTCCCTCCACGATAAAACAAACAATCCCTTCTTGACTGTCAAACTCTCACAATGAGATTGAAAATAAACTTTCCAGTTCTTTCAACATTTTTTCTATTGTCTTTGATTTTTTTCCTTGATATATTTGTGGTGCAAAGGAATAAATCTTGAAAGTAAAGTATCCCCTCCAGCAAAATATTTTACACCATTTGCCTTGGAGAATTCACTGCAGGGAAGAGAAAAGGAAGGAAAAAAAAAAAGCCCTGCAGAGTAGCTGGAACAGCTTCAAATTCAATAGCCTATGAGATTTTCCTTTAAATGATCCTTCTAAATATAACAGTTCAATAGATCAGTGGTCAATACGAATGTTATCTGCAATCTGGAGCTATTCATTTCTGCTACATTGTTCCAATGCCAAACGTTAGCATGATGTTTTATAAGCCAGCACACTCACACATACGCTTACACTAACATTAAGCAAAAACATCTGAGCAAGTGGGGCTGGTGTTCCCATATTAAAAGGAAAAAATAGCTGCTAGATCACAATACAAGATTTTTAATTTTTTTTATTTTTGTCTTTAAGAGGTTCTTTGAGGAATGGTCAACCTAAACAGAAGAATGTTTCTGATAGTGAGTGAGAATTTGTACAGCTTCTTGACAAAGGTAAGAGAAAGAGAGAAACTAATTCTACAGAATAATTTTATTCCATTCAAAACTCATGGTCAGATACGGCAACTGTATTTAGTGTCTGTACAGTAGCACAAGGCTGAAAGCTTTTTAAAAAAATTTGAAATGGAAGATGTATTAGGCTCTGGGAGAAGAATGTGAGCTAGGAGCTGCCCCCTGCTTTAGTGGCTGCTCTGGCAGAAGCAGTGCTGAGAAGAGCTTTGCTCTGGTCCAGGCTCCCAGGGTTGGGCCGGGGCTGATGCAAGGGCTGCAGGGGGACTGCAACCCAACATCCAGCATGGACCCCGAGAATTCCTGGTGGCAGAAAAGGGAGGTGAGCTCCCTTCCTTGCCCTGAGAGGTGTTGGGCTTGGGGGAGGATGTAGGAGACAGCATTTTCTAGACTGGATGGCATCCCTGCCCCCATTTATCCAGTTATTTTGGAAAGTAGCAGCCTGCAAGTGTTACAGCATCTGCAAGTGACACAGATAACAGAGGTGACTCACCTGCCACATCATATTTTCCCACTGTTGATGTGCAGGCTGTGAGCCACTGCCCTGCTAGGTCCTGTTTTAAAACACATTTAAAACACTTGGCCTTCCTTATTTTTGCTCACCATTCTGACCACCATTTTCTGTGCACAGTTCACATTCCCTAGGAAGAGTTATATAAGATCTCTCTTTGGCCTAAGATTAGTTTGTTCTTGCAAGTTCACCTGTGGCTGTCCAGTAACTGGAGGCCACTGGGAGTTGTGACACTTGTTTCAGACTTGATCAAAACATGAAGTCTGAACACAGCAGTCAGTGTGCACAGCCTGATATCTCATCAGGTTACTTTGCGCTTTCAGATGCATCACATGGGAATCCACAGAAGCAGGTCCTCAGTTTTTATCTTGTAAACAGCACAAAGTAATATTCTTACTTTCTAATTCTCTTATTTTAGGAATTTTAGAAATTCCTGAATTTCTAAGCAAAAAAAGTCAATTGTGTCCTCCAGAGATTCACTGGCTTGCAGTTATCTGAGTGCAAGGGCCTAAGCTGTTGAGTGAGCCATGTGCTAGAAATTGGTATTTCCTTGGGGAATCGAGGCTGGACAGCTAGTTCTGGGATATGATTTGGCTCTACAGTTACTTTATGTGTTTCAGTGGTGGTGCAAGAGCCCAGAGAAAACTTCTGGGAGAAAACATCAGAGAATCACCATGGACAGAGGGAAAATGCTGTCAAAGAAACTAATTAAGGTGAGGAAAAGAGCTCAAAAGGTTTGCTCCCTGTTGTACTGAAGCTGGTTATTCTGTTTCGAATCACGAGTGCTGAGCTGATTTTTCTATTACAATATTTGTGGTTGCAGTCAAGCCAGAAGTGCATATTCACACTCAGAGGACCTTATTCTTGTCTTTATTTCTGTCTTTTGAGTGACAATTTTATTTAAGCAAGCTGCCACCTCTACTTCATTACCCTGCATCTGTTTTCTTCTATTCAAGCTTTATACCTTGGCCAGTCTTTTTGCCATTTCCTCTTACATGTTTTGTCCTCATCTCTTGTTCAAAGATTTATAACTTGTATTTCCTCTTGCCATTGCCTCCTGTTTCAGTAATTATAAGCAAGTCAGGTTAGTCTAACGTTCCAATAGCAGCCTGTCAGTCAATTTTATTCACCCCACCCACCTCTGACCAGCTTTTTCTCACCGAAGGTCCTCTCACCCAAGCTATGTCTAAACCTAGAAAATAATATTCTTTCTGATGTTATAAGCTCGGGTCTTTCCTACACTCATTCACCTACTGTCATAGATTAAGTTTTCCTCATCTGGCGGTTAGATGGCCTTCTTTTCTAGCTACACGTGTTTCTGTCTTCAATGAGTCCAAACCTTGGCACCACTGCCCTAGAAAGGACTTCACCTTACACATCACGTTTTGATGTGCTGTATGGAATACTGCAGTAGTCAAAAGCTGATTTTTTCAAGTTTGTTATTTACTTAAGCAATTCTCATGTCTGGGAAACCAAGTGTGGAGTGATTTATTTATTAATATCACTTTGCTGATACATGTCCAGAATTTATTTTTCTCACAATATATCCCACGTATGAATAATAGATATAACTGAAATAATAACAGATTTACTATTTTTATGATCAGTTTATGCCCCCATGTGATTCTAATAAGAAGAACCCATGCTGGAAAGGAAGCCCTGAAGTTTTATTATGTCTGTACTCTAATCCTAATCCTCCAGTGCAGAACAAAATCCATCTATGCCAGAAAATATCATGTGGAAACCAGAGACCTTTCCGTTTTTACTGCTGCTGTCCCAAATAGAGGTATATATATGAACACCACGGAGCTCAGAATTATGGTCCATGACCAGAAGTGACATATGCAGTGCCAGAAGACCTTACTCATTACAGAGACAGGTTTAACGTGTTTATGCTTTACTTGAACGTATGGCTGATGATGGCTCCCAAGGATTGCACTGGCACACAGGGATTGCTGGGAAGAAAATCTCTCCTTTATTTTTGCCAAATTTCCCCTAGCAGAGAAAGAGTGAAGAAGGATGCTTTGTTGGTCCTGTGCTGCTCATCATTGCTCCCAGGCATTTTTCATTTACAGGGACCATTGCCTTTCCGTTAACTTGCTCTTGTGAGCTGGTACAGAAAGGTATCTTTATAACTTGGAGTCAGAGACAGAAGTTTCCTTTTTAGAGCTTTAACATGCTTTAAAGTTTAAAGTATGGTAATTATTTTTGTAGCAAAATTTAACAGTTCTTTTGGACTTGTTGCACTGCATTAGATAGGCAACCCTCTAACACAAGTTTCTAAACAGCAGTTTACTTAATAGAGTATACTGATGGTCTAAGAGAGCTTGTTTCCAAAATATGTTTTTAAAAAATCCTTTTTAATATGAAACCACAAATAAAACTGAAGCATTAAATGCAATTAGTGAATTCACTGAATTATCAAATTCCACTCCATTTTAAGTTGGTCAGCTCCTTGAAATGCTCTAAGATATGTTTTTATATCTACAAATCTAAAATGGTCTCTGGGAAAATAATTTTCTTTCTTAAAAGGCAGACAGAGAAAAGGAGTTGAAAAATGTAAAAGTGGTTTCTACAGCGTAAAAGCTGAGAGAAAAAGCTACAAATGGGATCAATCTGTCTTGCTCTTGCTGCCTTAATCCAGCACCTTAAGAATCAATGTCTCAAGTCAATCCTTCCAGATGAGGTGCTGATTGAGTTCCAGTCACTTGGAATGGTAGGAAGGGAGTTGCTTTTGAAAATAAAGAGCCAGTCTTCTCAGAAGAGTAACTTTATCTTATGTAAGATGCTAAATGAGCCGTTTCTGCCACAGGAGAACGTGGAGAGCTGAGTATCTGCAGTACGGGATGGATCTCAGCATCATCACCTCCTCAGCCAAATCTTACTCTCTTTAGTCATACAAAATTGTTGATGATTTAATGAGAGAGTTGTGACTAAAAGGCATTGCTGAGTGTCTTGACGTGACTTTATGATGTTGTATCCTCTATCGCTGCTCTATGCCCAGATGCAATTCCTGTGCCTTTCTGTGCCTTTAAACTGAGCCCAAGAGGGAGGAGAGAAAAAACTGAGTGAACTTTTCAAAGCAGTTAGTGTTCAAGGACACAGAGATAGCTGCTGCTGCTGCAGAGAGCAGAGGAAAGCACCTTCCTGCTTTTCAGCCAGCTCTTGGCTGTTTTCTCCAGAGAGAGACGGAGAGTTAAACTTTTCAGGACTTTGGCTTCTTCTTTTCTTCTGGAACTGTGCAACAACACCAAATATCATCCGGGAGAACTTTCCACCAAGGCCCGGAGGGGCCCACGCCGACCCAGCTCCGAAGAGGAGGAGAGAGACCACACCCACAGAAGGACTCTAAAATCTTTCCAGGTTTCTCTCCACAGCAAGAGGTTTTATTATTTAGCATTATTATTCTTTTCCTGTGTGTTTGTTAAATAAAAAGGTTTTTTTTCCCTTTCACCTTCCTCCAAGGAATATTTCTTTCCCAAACCTTGTGGGGAAGGGGTGGCTGTAACCTGCCTTCTAAGAGAGGACATTCAAATTCAGACATTCCTCTGAATTTTGTCTCAAACCGGGACATTGAGCCATGTGTCTCCATTTTCCATCCTGTAATTTCTGGTTTATCTGACTCTCTTACAAAGGAAATATTACAAAATACTAATTTTTAGAGATGTGGTGTTGGGGATGTTGGTAAGGTTGTTCACCTAGTAGGAAAGAAAGACAATCTATGTCAGGAAAAGAACAGAAATCCAGGCCTCTCCTCAGGCACTATGTCCTGCCGTCCCAGCAGACTAAAAGAGGCCAAACACGGAAGACCGGGATGTCAGGAAAGTTATCTTTTTGTGCTGCTCTCCCCTGCTGACAAAGAAGATTCTCAGCTGTCACGGTTCCACTGCTGTTAGCAATTATCTGCAAAGTGCAATAGCTAGTTGCTTCTTTCCTTTCTGCTTGTGATTTGGGGTAAAAGAGTTAAGTTTATTCCCTGTCCTTAGCTGTAAGTATCTTCCTGTGTGGACAATGTACCCCAAAGCTCAACATGGCTGAAGAAACCTTCGGATGTCTGTATGAGGCTCCACAGAGAAACTTCTTTCATTAGCATGCCTGAAAATAAAACAAAGGAAATCCATTCAGAGCTTTCCCCAATCCTGCTCAAAGAGCACAAAGCCTTCAAAAACCCCTATTGTAGAAAAAAATGTTATGGTGGTTGCCAAGTCATGCACTAAGAAGTTAGTAAATATTAAAATGGAGTCTTCTTTAATAATGCAGTTCTTTCACGCACGTAACTTGGGACTTAGCTTTCAACTGAATAAGCAATTGAGAATGCAAAATGTTTTTATAATCGTTATCTCATTACAGTAATATGGTGCTCAAGAACTTTTCATCATGCAATGTGTGGGATATATTCCACTTTGGAACACATGGAAAATGTGACAAGGAGAATGTTGGCCAGAGGTCCCTCAGTTCAGGCAGAAATTGTCCCAGTGCTTTAAACCTGTCTGGTGTTAGAGGAATGTTCACTCCAGAAAAGACAGAGAGTAAATTAGGAAAACTGTTTTTCAGAGCAAGGTTTGAATGCTTTTCAATGTTTGCTTGATATTATATAATGATTTATTACAGTTCTGTAATATTTCTGTATGATGTGAATCAAGTGCCCAAACAGAGCTACCTTGTGTCATTCTAGATATCCCAACTGGAGCGACTGATGTGATGCTGGTACAGAGGACCCAGGATGGATTGGAGCACTGAGCCCTTCTGAAATAATTGGGTGAAAGGGATATCCCAGGTAGCCCAAGTGACACTCAGTATCTGTGTTTATGCACCTCATACTTACTCTGATGATTACTGTTTTGCTTCAGGAAAGGAGTATGTGAATGGAAAAGTTACTATTAACAGTTTAATTTTTTTTTTAATTTAAGGAGGGCAGTTAATTACAGGATTGAGTTTTCATGAGGAAAGGACTGACTTTATCAGTCTGAATATACCTAGAGGTCTTAAACCAAGCCCTTAAATATGGACAGCTCTTATTCACTGCAAACAAGATTGACACAATGTCTTCATCTTCCTTTGTTTGCCCTCATGTAATCCAAGCTGAGGTTTCAAGAGCAATCAATTTGGTAACTTGTACATACATACACACTGTACCCATCAAACCGTCCCCACAGACCAGTGACAGACCAGTCACCATGGCAGAATAAATTAGTTTATATTAATACTCACTTTGCCTTGCTCTTGGGTTTGGTGGTCCGTGGACAGATAACATTAGAGTGTTTTGTTCTCTTTATAAATGTGATCATTGATGCCAACATGGACAGCATAACATTAGAAACTGGGGTTTTTTACAGCTATGAGGAAATGCTGAAAGGCATATTTGACTTTAATGTTGTAAGCTTGGTAGCCATAGGTTTTAACTAACTCTCAAACCTAGACAAAGATATTTCAGGCTTTCATGGATATTAGGACAATTCCAAACTACACAGAATATTAGAAAACAGGGTGTAAGGACAGGAGGATGATTTCCCACTTTATTAACAGAAATGAAGAAACAATTTCATTTTTCTGTGCTGACATCTATATTTTCACATGTATTTCTGTGCTAAGTTTCTGTTTTCTCACAAGCAAAGAGCTAAACAGGGTTCAAATTAAACCCAACACATTTAAGTGAATCACAGAACACTTCCAGTGTATTCATTTGGTTCTAGTCAGGGTTCGGATCAATTTCACCAGCAGCAGGCAACACTGGGAAAAGCGTATCCTTTGAGAAATGGAAAACACTGATTTATTTTACATGTCCAATTAGTTCCATAAATTTAGCAACTGTGTTCAGGTATGTAATACTGCACTCCTCCTTTCAAACCTGAGGAACCTGTAAAATCTTGTAAGAACAGGACCTTCATGTGAAAAAAGTGGCCTTATTGGAAGTGATTAAAAGCCACTGGAAAGACTCCCATCGATCCTGGGGCAAGCTTGTTGCAAAGGATCATATATTTATCTTTCAACAAAAATGAATCCTCTGGGGTTTGTTTTGGTTACGTTGTTTTGGTTTTTAACTCCACAGAAACCTTTTTGTTGGTTTTATAAGTCTGTTCATTTTAAATGAAGCTGTGGCTTGACTCTGTCTCATAAAGTTGCTGGAAAACATCAACATCAAACAATTAGCATTGTCACAAGAGGCAGCAACAGAGGTGTAAAAATGTACTGCACCTTAAATATTGGGTTTTCCTTTTGGGGACAACTTGTGTTTCTTTGTCAGTGTAAAAATATTCACCCAGGTGCAGATGAAGCCACTGAGCCACCTGCTCATGAGGGTGAAGGTTGCCACGCCAAGCACAAGCAATTAGCGGCGCGGCGCTCGTGCGACTGCCAGCCCCGGCCCTGGCTGATTGCCCAGAGCTCCAGCGCTGCTCACAATGCAAATTGTATCTGGTCCCCCGGTAATCGGGATCAGCGCTGCCTTGTCTGTCCACTCGCTGCTCATGCCCCCTCCACACTGCGATAATGGTTTTGGGGGGCAATCAGGGAAGGTGCCTTCTTGACTCATCTCTCATAATAGATTGTCCTCCTCAGGCAAAATTGAATAACCCCCGACACGGCCCGAAGGCAAGCAGCACGAATTCAATAAGTCTGCAGGGTCAATGTCCTCTCATTTTTGGCAAGCAAGTAATTATTCTGCACTAACATTCAGTAATAGGAGCAGGAAGCTGCTGGAGACACCTTCCTCCATACCCAGAATAGCCATCTTAATAGGATATTCCTCTAATAAGTAATTCTGTCTCATTCCAATGCCTCTTGCCTTCAGGTTCGCTTTTCATGCACATTTCATGTACAAATTCTGCAGAGGCATTTTACCAACAGCATCTGTGGGAAAGTTTAACAATTTCACTGTCTGTTGTTTAATATTTTCCACTTTTATGGGTTACAGTTGTGCTGTCTATTTGCTTTTACTGATTTGTGAAAGATTTATTATAAACCAAATACAGCTGTTCTCTCCTTTCATAAACTGAAACTATTTTGGCAAAACCTATTTTCCACTATGAAAATAAATTTTAAATTGCTTCCCTCACCCAGCTTTCCAAGCATGAGCATCCAGTTGTTATTTAGTGGTGCAGAATAGGTGCCAAGGTAGTTGTAAGCTCACTTAAGTGAAAGAAAATGCCTATGTTTCAAAAATAAACAGCAGAAATGCTTTTTTTCTCCTTCCATTTCCCTGCTTTTCCAGGGGATTCAATATATTATCAGAAGATCTCAAGAGTTACAAATTTGAATATAAAAACTTTGTCAGATTCATACCATTTTTGAACTCTGATTTGGAATTTATTGTGAGGATTTTGTGTATTTTATTTAGATATTTAACCTTTACCTTAAACTATATTATTATCAACCTTCTAATATAATTCAGTATTTTTTTCCATGGCTTAAAATAGCCCTCTGCTTACTCTGAAAGGGCACACATTTCATTGGATCAGTTTCCACTGACAAAATTTGGATCAGTACAGTATTTCCTGTCATTTTGGAAGGGAATATTAAGTTCTAAATTCTTCAGGAATATTTTGGTATGGATTATAATATCCTTTCCCATTTCCTAAATTAGAAAAGTTAGGATGCTGCATTTTTTACATGAAGTAAGAAATAGAAGAATAGGAATCCTACTAGTGCTGCTTCAATCTACATATTCTGGTATTTTTCTCTTGCTTTGCATTTTCTTGTTTTGTATTTTCCTAGATTTAAATGTGTCAGCTCCATGGAAAATACTGCTTTATTCATTGGAAGAAACCTTTACCTCTTATCTCTTGAGAACAGTGCATATATATTAAATGAAGATCTTTGTATAATGGCAGAATAAGCCCTTTCTATGACCGATTGATGAACGATTATTGTAGGGCTGTAGCCGCACATCACAATGCTTTTTGGCAAGCCGCATTCATTTCCAACATGAGAAATTTTTTTTGGTCTGTACCGGTTCTATTTACTAGCTGGGACAAAACTTGGGCTAATATTGCTCATGTTCATCTGTGAGCATTGATTTAAAGAGCAAGTATAAGAAAATCCTGTTCCAAAAACAGACCGAATTTTTTGTGAAATGCTTGTCACTATTGGTGCTGTTTACCATCTTGCACCAATAGTGATTGCTTTTCCTCTCGTCAGTGCTTTTAAAATGCCATTTGCAGTACAGATTCAATATGATTTAATTTTACCATTGGAATGTTCTTCTTGCTACTGCGTTGACAGCCCCAAGTAAGATCCATCTCCATTTGTTTGTTTGCCAGCTTGGCTCCGTAACACATACTGCTTCAGCCTGTGGATCATGAAGGGCTTTAGAGATTTTTTTCACCAGTACAAAGTTACCTTTCCTAGTGCTCTAGCCAAAGTACTCAAGATTCACGGTGCTTGTACTAAAGCTTACCAATGCACATACTTGGTCCATGAAAAAGTTTCTTTGTGTGAGTTACTTCATTGCAAAAGAGCAATGGTTTTCTAAAAGATCTGGACTATTGGGAACTGCAACAAAGGAGGGGTGTAATTCATGGAAATAAAATCATAGAATAATTCTGGACTACTATGATGGCTTTTAGATGCAGTTCCATGTGTGTATCTTGGACCCCTCTGCAGAATGTAATACAAAAGCCACCAATTTTCTTAGGCAGAGCAAGTCACTGATTTTAACTTCTGCTCAAAAACTGCTGGCACAAGAAGCCATAAAGGAAGATACACACTTTCCTTAGTACAGAAGTGCTTTAAGAAAAACTGTCATCATTGTCTGTGGCCACAAACACTATTTTAAAAATATGTCTTTATGTACCTTTTATGTTTCACCTTATGATGTAACTATACTCTAATCTGTGCCTTGTGATATCAATGAAATTATATCAATTTCTTCACCTTGTATAGAAATACTCTTTTTTCATGCATAACTTACACACATGTATTTGTATACAGACAACTATGTATTTTCTTTTAAAGTGTATTTTGAAGCAAGAGAAAGCTGGAAAACCTTGGACAGTTGTAAAACATATGGATGCTAAACCCCAAGCTTATAAACAGACACTGAAATTACTGTTGCTTTTTTAGGTTTGTCTTCTGTCCTTTCTACAGCCTGATTAACTCATAAGTATATGTACTGTATTTTACCTCAGGCTTTTGAAGGTATTTATTTTTAAATCCATTTCAATATGACAGATAAAAATTAGGACCTGATCCTGTAAATCCTTTTTTGTTGGTCCTGTCTTTACGTGCCTAAATTTTCCCATTGATAAATGAATGCGTGTGCAGTGCTTTGAAATACCTGGATGGTTATTACTGACCTGAAGTGACTACTCATGTGTGGAAAGGTTGGAGGGTCAGCCTCTTATAATTTTTTAAAAAGAATTTAAGTTTGAGCATGGTACAATAGGTTTTTTTCACACATATTTTACACAGGCTCTGCTGAATACAAAACTAAACTTCATACAGCCGGTGTGTTTTTAGCTTTAGTCAGTGCATAAACATTACTGACAGTAGCAAAATGCTTCTTTTATTTGAATAGAGAATAAAGAAAGTAGGCTTATAAAAACTGTACTTTATCATTTGTTGGCACAAAGTTTCAAGCCTTCCTGTTTGCCTCTCCCAGCTGTCTCTCCTTATTTCTGCTTTTATTTAGTCCAAAATTCCTGCTGTTTCTTAAATGTGTGTTTGTACGTCAAATATTAATGTCCTTTGAATTGTTTGGGTTTGCTTTTGTGTGCCATATTAATGCTACTGTGAAACATTCCAATTTTAAACCTAAAGGCAAGAGGTCATTCCAGAAATCTGTTAGTGAGCCTGAATTTTTTCATGATTTGTTATTTTAATCTTTTCCTAGCTTGGTTTTTCTCTCTCCCTTTTTTTTTTTTCTAAATACAGACAAGATTCCAAAAATCTCAACAGATGATCAAACTGCCCAACTTCAAAATACGTGCATTCAGACATGAGTTCAAATTCCACAAGACTTGGTCACGAAAAATCCCTTATCATCTCCTGTGATGGACAGATACAAGGGACAAAAAAAGCTGCAAGGTAAGCATCAGGGACAAAGGTGCCAGCAAAGCCAAAAGAGCCTCATACAGGTTAAGCATTCAAAGCCAGGTTCTCATCTGTCTCTGTCCCTCTTGTGTGGGCACAGAGGAGAGGTACAGGGACATGTCTGCATCGCCAACTTCCTTGCTTAAGGGGATGTCGCTTAAGAGTGTAATATTATTTTCTGGCATAGATTTTTTTTCTCACAGATGTATTTGGTAGTTACACAGATGGTTATTTCCCACTGATGTCAGAGATGAGGAGATGAAAGGCAATAAAAGTGAGCTAGTTCTTCACTGAGACAGCATCCACCTTAAAGAAACAATTGCTGAAAAATGTGTTTTCCTAAAGCTCTGAAAGAGGAAATCACACAAAAATGAAGAAATATAAATATAAAAAGTAACACTATAGCATGCATCACAGCTAACTATCCAAATGATACTGGAAGATGGGGTAAGCATGACTGTAGGCCAAAGTCATCACTAGAGGACAACAATTTCCTGGCTTTGTATTATTGTTTCTGTCTGACATGCTGTGTGTCATCTGCATTTCTCCCTCTCATTTCCTATGACTGTTTCTTTTCCTCCCTGCTTTTAGCTCTTGCTTGTGTGTTTGGATTGGGGAGCAGGGGGGAGTGTGGGGGTTTTTTGAGGCTTTTTTTTTTCTTTTGTGACCAGAATTATTCTAAAAAGAAGGTATAAAATATCATCTTAAGACACGATTTTTTTATTTCATTTGGCTTCGTTTCCACCATGCACACACATACACACACACACACACACTTTCTTGGCATTGCTAGTGATCTTTTTTTGCATCATATCCCAGAAAACCGAAATGAAGTGTGCTTAGTATTAAATACCTAAAGCCTTCTTAGCTTCCTCTTTTATTGTTGTTCCTGTTATTATTACTGTTTCTCATTGTTTGTTTTCACTACCATCATGAATCAAAGAGGAGTCACGAGTCAGGAACCTGTCTGACTAATTGCTGTACCAACAGAGAACAAAAGACAAGTCCCTGCAGTCAAGTGTTTCCAATACCCAAGTAAAGGTGTAAAATAGAGAAAATTCAAGGATAGCTTCTTCCAGGCTCTCCAAAGAAAGCTGAGAAAAGGGATGAGAAAGCTCCTGCCAAAGAGGACAACCAAAGGAAAAAATGAAGTGATAAAAAAAGAACCAGGTGCAGAGGAGCCACAAAAAACTAGAAGGTCAGAAGAATTGCTCAAGATCAACTGAATCAAAAGCTGAACAACTGGTGACATCTTGGTGAGTCCAAGGTTGGGCTGAGCAACACTGACAGTTTAAATGTACAAGTTTCACAACATGTGTAGAAAATCACTTACCTGACCTTGTTTATGACTCTTCAAGAATATTGATACATTGCCAAGCAGCCAAGTTGTGTGAACAGGTGATACTAAACTCCTCACTCTTATGGCTTTTGTGGGTGGCTAAGGTGCATAGTGCAGGGCCCATGCTAAGCAGTTCAAATCAAACTTAGTCACTTCTGTGATGCTCTCAGCTTGTTTCTGTAATTGTAATATTCTATGGCTTCCAAATGGGATGGTTACAGAGGTCAAATAGAGGTAGGTGGTTGTAAGCTGCCATAGCCATGAGAACTGATCCTGACGAGGGTAGATAAGAGTATTGTCTCCCCTATTTTATCTCAGTGATGAAATAGAAAACAATAATAACAAAATTAATTAAACACCACAAAATGTTACTATTTTATCAATATTTTTCATCCTCCCCACGTTTCTGCCTTTTCATTTTCTATCTTGTACAACCTCTATCCATTTCCTCTATATCCCTTTTCTCTATAACTGACTCATCAACAGCGTATTTCATCAACCTGTTTTCACCCTGTCTTTCCACATACTGGTCTTGAATTGAGTTTAGAAATTTCAAATGAGGCAAGAAAGAAAATTAAATACTCAGAAGGTACTTCTGAAGCTTTATTTAGGCTCTTCACTATCATTTAGCAATCAGACTGGTATTTGGGAATTTGAATTAGAGGTGTATAGTGAAGCAGAGCACAAAACTTTATGGCAGAACGACAGAGACAACCTTCGTTCTCCATCTCTCTGCAATGCCATGTAGCTCTTGCCACTGATGCTGCTGGAAATAAAGCAAGGAGGTCGGCATGCAGGAGCCACACATTTAAACAGGTATTTCCCCCTTTTTGCAGAAACCCGAGCTCAATATAATGAGTGCGGTATAGTGAGTCAGACATCTGATCCATCATACCAGGTCAACTAACTCATGTTTTATTCCCAAACCAAACATGTTTCTGTGTGAGAAGAAAAAAATTACTCTTGTGAAACTTATTCTTTAAAAGAGTTAGGTTCCTTTTGGAAGAAAAGTAAAGTATACATGAGCAATAACATAAATCTGGTAGATTCTTTTATTTTTAAAACCACATTCAGTGGCACAATCACTTTCCATTGACAGATTTTCCCACTAATTTCTTAGAAAATACTTCAGTATGGATTTCTTTAGACATTTTGTGGGTTCTTGTTTTTAGTGTAATAATAAAAATGTATCAACCTTAATGGTGAAAAACTAAGACAAAAACCTCTTGTCTTTACGGCTACATGTCTAAGATACAACACTCCCATGCAAATACATAGCAATTACAGACTCAGCTTGTGGGAAAAGGAGATAATCACATTGTGATTGAAACCTCTGTTACTGGTCTGTTATTTATTTTTTTTTTAATGTAACTGTGACGTACATGATCTGCATGGTTTCTACTTCTTTCATATTCTTAGACTACCTGAAATATCCTTTGAGTCTCAACTGGAATGCAGATTCAGCAACACTGAGCTGTAAGAGAAGTGGTATTTAATACAGATATTGGAAAAGGGCTACTTTGGAACCTACATGGTTGAAGTGAGTACATACAGGGCTGGGCTGAGCTTACTGGACTAAGTACTTTTCTGGTGTAAACAGCGTGGACTCGACTCAATTTCACACTTTTAGTGTCTTAGGTTATTCTCTTTCAGCTGCTGACTTAAGATGAGGATAAGTTGTTCTCCAGCAATGCAAAATTTCTTGACTTTTTAAAATTTGAAAATGTGAATCCAGTATAACATAAACAGAATAACTGTCACAAGTGGTGGAGAGTTGCAGTACTGGCTGAACTGGTCACTTACCTGTTTAGCTTTGTTCATGTTTATAAAAAGCGTGTGGTTGTCTCCCCTGAAGGGATGAAAAAGCAGACTATAATATTCATCCGGCTATAGAGCATGAGGGTTTTCCATGAAATCGCCCTCACTGCACTGTGAAGTATACTTCAGAATTTTTAAGACCATGATAGCATCTGCTGACTCCTGAAATCTCCACCTAAATAACTTTATAAAAACAAAACTTTGCTTGCTGAATGGTCAATGCATGGGTCTAAGACAGAAACAGTCAAAAACTCCCTCCATGAAATTTTAGGCAAGAAAGGAGGATTGTCTATTCACCCACACACTTCCAAGTCCTATACTGCAACCACGTATTTGCTCCTCTGCTGTTTTTAAAAAGGAACTGCTTATTGATTCTAGTGTGTGACTACAAAGAGGGAGTCAGAGCCTCCAATTCACGTGCTCTGCCTGCCCCTCCATCGTCAGATCCCCTGCAACTAAGAGCATTTGCTGTCCTGATTCCTATGTCTCATTCTCATGGCATAGATCTCTGTTCTCCTACTTTACATGCTAGTGTGGTTTTTACTAGCTTGTTTATATGACAGCTTATTCATTTGTTTGATATTTTGCTGTGTGCTTTATTTATGCAGTTGCCTGTTGGGGTCTGGAAAGGATTTCCCGTAATGGTAGATTGGCTGGTCAGACTGGATTTTTCAGATTCCTCATAGTAGTGGTACTAAATGTTAGTGATTAAGTATAACCTTATGTCAGATATCAATAACAGTAACCAAGGCTGGTTCAATAATATGTCTAGGGGACCCTTCCTAAAATAAATAAAACATATGGCTCAAGCCCATGCCTAAAGCTCCCAGGCTTTAGGGACTTAAAAATTAAGCCCTGTAGTCACCTTTACAGGTATTTCTTCCCCAGTCTCACTCTTGGGAATATAAAACCACAGGCACACAGAGTAACACAGATATTTATATTAAAAATGAATTGAAGCATACCTTGAATATTGCCACGGAGGCAATACCAACCTCTGAATCACAATTATTATTTGCCCCACTGACTGAGACCTAGTCAGCATTTTTCATAACCGCAGGACATTTTGAGCTCTCTTATTTCATCCACCTCTCTCTTCACTGTGAATTTTAACAGGCTCTGGGATGTCTGACCATGCTTTAAGGGCTCTCCTCTGGCCCATGGGGTCTGTGGACACTTGGGGAGTCACCCCCAGTGCAGTGTCCTGAGCCTGACTCCACAGCCTGACTGCTGTGTCAGCTGGCCCTGCAGCATCTCTTGCTGGGGATGCTGCTTCACCACCACCCTGGTTGGCAGCATGGGGGCAGAGTTGGTCCCATCAGGAACTGCCCCATCTTGTCCACATCAGTTCTGCACAGGGCAGGAGCCTTATCCAGAGTAAAAGAGGGCCTCAGTTGACTGAAGTGCAAATGACTTGTCCAGATGGGCAGCTTTGTACAGGGTACGTGTCTTTTAAAAATTACTGTCTCTTTCCTGAGGCTGCCCTACTATACAGTGTTTCCTCAGCGGTTTTAAACCACAGAAACATGCAAATACATATAAGCTCTGTTTTGTTTGCAAAGGCAAGTGCTCAGTGTGTAATAAATGGCAGAATTAAGTTTTACTATTGTGCTACCAGAAATGTAATATCTTTAAATATATAATAATGTGCTACCTTTTTTTTTTTTTCCCTACAGGATTCCATTCGGTTCATGGGTTCCAGTACTGGAGTGATGAATTGTCTAAAACCTATTTACAGGGAATCATCTTTGTTTGAATGTAACTGGTGAACTTGAAAGTATTTAGTGTTTCTCACATTCTGGAACACAACAGACAATTCAATTAAGGTAATTAAAAAGAGTTTCAAATGCTGATTCGGCTTTGTATTGAAGATATGTTCACATCTTCCTTTTATATTGTACAAGGAAGGACAACAGATAGAAGAGCCACTTAAAACATATTCGGACTATTAATAGCCTAATAATAAGCAGGATGGTTGTAAATGAAAAAATAAATAAAATTAATTAGAGTAGTAGAAAGATTATTTATGTGATGATAAATATCATCCTTATTCTTTCCTTGCAACCTCCACAGAATAACATGAAGACTGCAAAACATTGCCAATACAACACCCTAAAATGATGGTGCTGTTTGTGTAGTTTCTGACAGTAAACCACATAACTAATTCAGTCTTAATTGCAGTTAATATCCTATCTGAAAGATTTCCTAAGCCTGTTTATTACTTTCCTGATAAGCAAACATATTGACAAAGCGTATTTTGCGTTGTGTGTACTTAACTTACTCGAAGATAAACCTATTGTTGTGGTTTGTACAAAGCCTAAATTGTATACATATGCAAACATGCAAACATAGCTCTTGAAAAAGTATTAACTGCATTGGATAGCTAAACAGGTATTTTCTCTGTTGGCATTATTTTGGGTACAGTGTAGAGTGAGTAAAAGAAAAATAGAAAATCTACTTTCAAGTATTTCAAAGCAACATTTTCCACTTTTCAAATACAAACCCTGGTAGTATTAAGCAATGAGGTATGAACATTTTTAGAAAACATAGCTATATTATTCAGCATTTTCATAAAGAACTAAAAGTGTGCTTTAGCAAAGTTGAATGCAGCAAAGTTATAATTATTTTTGAAATATCGTGCTAAACATTTATAAATCAGACATTGCTACGGTAAGTCAGCCAACAACTTTTAAAGCAGAAAAATAAAAGAAGCGATTTTTTGTTGTGTGGCAAAATCTTGTGATTTTAAATGTTTCTGCCCACTTATTGTTTTGATTCTCTGAATTAACTAATTTGCAGTGAGCCTCCAGATCTTTGCTAAAAAGTGGATGTGCAAACTTATTTATATGTCTTGGCATCATTACCATCATAAATTGCTTGAGCCATTGAAAAACAATAAACTGAATATGCTTCAAGAGGAACTAGTGCCTCTCATTGGTATTACCTTTTCAAGATGACAGGAGATCTCAAGAGGCCTGAGAGTTCTTGGCTGTATGAGTTTGTGACTAATAGGTGGTTTGATAGGACGAGTGCTCACTACCAAGGGAAATTGAAGCATCTTTGAGCTCGATACCCTTTGTGTCTCATTCTTTTGTAGGTTATCGTTGGGAAGCCTGTGGGGACCTCTTTTACAGTTTGCATCCAAAGACATACGCGATCAGCAAAATCTTTTTAGTTTTACTGTTCCTATTGATCTGCTGCTATTCTGTGCTGTGGCTAATTTGCTTGTTAGCAGTAATTTAAAAAGGTAATCACAGTTTTATAGTCTGTCCAACTCTCGTATATTTATTTCTTGTCTAATTAAAAGTTACAATCTTAGCAGTGGAAGGCCTACTTTTAGTAAAGGAGGGACAGTTTGTTCCCTGATTTTTCATTTCTCTCCTAATCTGAAGATTACACTGAGGCTAGATGGAGACAGCTGCATAGTTTACAAAGATATTTGCATTTAAGAAACCCGAGTTGTAAAAGGTTGTAAATAACATAATGACTTACCAAGGGTACACAAGAAACTCATGCACATGTTAAACAGAGTAATAGCTTGTGAGAGATTCCATACTAGCAGAGGTCGCAGACAAGAGGAACACATCATTAAAGTCTGCCTAGGTGTCGTGTACATTTTTCTTGACATCATATAAGAATGAGATAAAAAGAGGAAGAAATACGATAGATAAATTACATGCACTATAAATTGAATTAAGCTCATCTGAATGTCTGACTAAATCCTCTGCCTTAAAACTGAGCTGGGTTTCTCACTGAATTTGTCTTTCTAATGGAGCTACAGAGCTGTTTGATTTCAGTATGACTAGAAACATACAGAAGTGAAACATATTTTGGAAAGGATACAAGGGGTATGCTGAGGTGTTTCACATAGTTTTAACCCTTCTATGACTCTCAGCCAGCCTCAGTGTAGATGGGCACCTGCACATTTGGGCTGGAGGGGCAAAAGCAGCTTCCACTGCTCACAAGCAAGAGTGCAAATGCAAGATTAATATTTTCACTCTTACCAGGCCTATTCAGCTTGGGAAGCAGAGTTTTGTCCTGTAATTGTCTTTAATGAAATCCCAATGTTTACATCCAACAACAGCAGCAACCACAGTCCTCCAACTTAAAAAGTTAACTATACTGATTATTTAAAATAAAGAAATCAATCTGAGTTGCACCTGGGATTTGGGAGCACTTGTACAACACCATGTTGTCCCAGTTCCTCAGATAATACCCTGCCCTTGAACAGCTTCACAGCCCAAATCTCTGCCCATGAGATTGTCAGCACAGTACTTAATAAACCAGTCCCCCAGTGGTTTGAAGCAATACCTCCTATTTTTCTTATTTTGCTGCAATCATTTCAAGACCTGCAAAACTCCTGCCTTGCTCCTCAAAGCAAGGACCCCAGGAAACTGCTGTGGCCACATGCACTGTACACGCTAGAAAGCTGTGGGCTCCAGACAGAAAGCTCTGTCGATGATCCCTGCCCGCAGGTGATCCATGTATTTGACTTAGCCCATCCTGTTAAAAGCTCACCATAGGACTGTGTTTATCCTAGATGTGATTCTCCACAGATTTACCATAAACTGGTAAATTTTACTTGGCCAGCGGCCTGTCATAAACATTTTGCTCAATGGGCTAAAGCCCAAAATGGAAAAAAGTGTTGATCCAAGTGGCCTGAGCACTGTTTTACAGGGCACTTGCAGTAACCATCAGCAGATAACAAAGTCCACTGTAACAGCAGTGAGACTTGAGTTACCCACAGAAATACCAGATTATTTTATCATCTATATACAGCTCTCTTAACGTGACTGTCAGATTGAGGATTCCCGTCAGTGAAGCGCAGAAGGCCTCCAAAAGTGGCATTTCTGCCTCTTCCGGTGGATGAGACAATCCCAAGTGTCTTTTGTATATCCTCTGGTGGGCACAGAGCAACAGGTCTTGCACCCTGCTGCTGCATCTACCCTGGAAGCAACGAGGAGCTGCAAGGTACAGGTGAGATATATATTAATTCATGGCATTAAGTGAGCGCATCAGAAACAACCACGTGCCTCTCTGAGCACAGCAGGAGCTAAATTATTCTAAATTAATCCTGAGAGATAGACTACAATCTTGCAATATTCTAAGGATAAGGATCAGGGTGTTTATTGCACTGCTCCTGCAATGATGTAGGAGGCCTGGGGAGGCTGATTCCCCCCCACAGAGGGGTGTGGTGCTCAAACCTCGTGTGGCCGTACTCCATAAACCGTGGCTCGCTCCCAGATCCATGGCTTTGGTTTATGTTTCCTTCCTGAGAAGTTGCCTATTATGGCAGGTTTTCATTAACACCCAAATCCAGGTAATAGTGAAATAGATATGGGTTAAAATAAGACTTGAAAATGTACAGTCTCATCAAGACCTCTTTGACTAGTTGGACCGTTTCAGCCCTGGCAGATTTCCTGGCTCTAGAATATGTGTTTTTACAACTAAGGTAGTGAAAAAGTTTAAAAATAGACATCCACTACAGAAAAGGGGGCCAAACAAGCACAGTTAGCCATAATTAATTAACTTTGTTACTGTGTTATTTGTTTTTAGACTTTATCAGTCATCCGGGGCTTCTTAAGCCAATAACCAGATACTACTTGAAGTACCTGGGAGGGCCAAGAGACTTCTAGGTGTCCTCCCGCTACCAGCTTTTTTTAATAATTAAAAGAAAGAGGGAAGCATAGTGCACATTTGTCTTTTCAATATTATTTTTTCTTATTATTTTTCTCTTAAATTATAATTTATAGTATTTTGTTTCTTCCACATCCTCTGATGGTATTCCCAGTTCTTTATACCTGCTTCTTTACTAGGTCTTACATCTGTTGGAGCCTGAAGTCAGTGGAAACAAACTATTTCAAATAAGTAGTGTTCAGGATGTATAGAATGGTCTTTGAGGAGACATCAGATATTTTGTTCAAGTGAGATCTTGAGTATTCTCTTAATTGGATCCTATGAAATTTGGGAACATTCTGAATTTCGTAGATGTTTTATTCCCATATCAGTTTCCATCTTCAATCCATTAGTCAGATGTGCTGATAGCTGAACAGCTTGGACTGTTACTGCTGACTGCTTGTGCTGTAGCCGTACAAGGAATTGTCCTTCATTCCTCTTAGGGATTACCTATTTTATTCCTGTGTTCTAGCACTGTCTTGATGAAAAAGTGCTAACAGACCAATTAAAATACATGCAATGCTATGTTTTTATAGAGACATGCATTTCCCATTATCCGAAATTTCTAAGCAGTAAGCAAGGATTCAGCCACTCAGCTCATAATAAAGTCAATGAGTCAAAGGACACATAGTATTTTGGAAATCTTATCCCAAATAGCTCCAGGATAAATTTGATTCATGGAAGCTGCTCAGATATTTTTGAGACCAGGATAATCTTTGTCTTAAAAAAAAAAAAAGAAAAAAAAAAAGAAAAAATTATTCTTTGCTTCATATCTGGTTTAATGAGGCACAACATAGGTTGCTTTAATTGCATATCTGACAGCTAATTGACTCTTCAACATAACAAGGCACAATTTCAAGTAATGGATGTTAGAACAACCTTTGATTGCCTTTTGGCTTCATTCCTATCCCAAAGGATTTCTGGGCTCTAACGGGTAGAGCAAAGACCTCTGGGTGAAACCGTTATAGAGGACGTGGGTCTACTGAGGAAAGCTCCGTGGAGGGCGGAAACTAGAGGAGGATGGAAGAGATCCATAAGAAGCTGCCAGGAGTATAATCCAGCATCTGTAAAAGTTCAAAGTCTTACACTACCCCAGTGAAATCAATAGGATTTTCTCGGAATGAATAATAGCCAGTCTGATGATATTATTATGCTGATTAAGAGAATAGTCCTAGGAAACAGAATCAAAAGGATTGCTTGCATCCATGCACTAAAAGTCATGTTTTCAAATATAACAGCTATGAAAATTTCTGGTAAAACTAAGAGTCTCTGGATCTTGTTAGTTCAGATTATGAAATACAAAGAAGGATATTTTTGAAATTTTTTTGAAATTTCCCAGAAGGATTTCAGTAAAAAAAAAGTACATGATATATAAAAACAGTTTTCTCACACCTGCTTGTAATGCTTGCATGCACTCAGCCCTGCATAAACCACAGGCTTTCTTGCTTGTGCAACCATAAACTTTTTTTTTTTTTTTACATCTAGGATGATGTTTTCTAAATTTAAAATCCTTCACTGAACCACTTGTTGAACCTAACTCACTGCCTCCATGAAGTTCAGAGGTAGATCAGAGCAACTCCAGTTTCTGAGGAAATTTGGTTTGATATTCTGGGTTTGTGTAACCTGGTGGAGATGAACCAAAGCCACAAATGTTAGCCTACATCTAATTCCCCCAGAGTTCAAAGAGATTCAGATCTGCTGCCTACAATGATTCTGCTCAAAATCCAGGCTGGTCTTTTATTCATATCACACTCCATTAATATAAGTCACAGTGGCAATTTCAACGTACTTAAGTTACGTATAATTGGTTCCTAAAGCTGCTTGCCACTGAAAACAAGCGTGTTAAATTCAGACTTACAAAATTCCTTATGTCCAATCCCCATTTAGGTGGGGTGGGTTTTTTTGTTTATTGCTCTGTTAGAAGCGGTGCTGTTGTTAGGGGGTTTTTTAGCATAGCTAATAAAGAAAAAAAATTTTTAGAAGTCCAGGTCATTAAGCTGTCAGGAAATCTATAAAAGGCATTTAATGTTGTAGACCAGACTTAAAAAGAATTAAAACAGAAACCTTCATAATGATTCTTGAAGCCTCTGAGTAGTTAAAAAAAATTAGACAAGAAAAATAAAAAAGAGATCGTGCAGGGAAGTTTGTTTTTTTTCAGGCATCCGTATGAAAACTAACATTTTTTGCACCCCTGTCTGGAATATAGTAGTTATAAAAAAAAAAAAAGAAAATCAAGATGTGGAGAGCATTAAAACTACCAGAAAACCTTATCAGATCAAATGCTCTACATGTTTTTTAAAAGATGTATTAATCTCATCTCACAGGAACTGTCACTGTTACAACTAACCCTGGAGCTGTAAAATGAGCTGTAAAATGGATTTGATTCCATAATATTACAAGTTCTGTCATTATGGGTAAGATTAACAACCCAGCCTGATGGAGGTCCACTGCTCTTGCTGATGCAAGCATGTGCAGGGCAAGACACGGCTTCATAATTACAGCTGTCTTAGTGGAAAGAAAAGGGTAAAAAGGGAGCACATTGAAATAATTATGAGTAATAGAGAGATGAATGCTCTGAGCAACGGACTAGTGAAATAATTTAATAGGGACAGGTTATAGAAAAGGGTATATCCAAAGTAAGTTAGCAGCTTTAATACTGGAATAAAGTTCTAATGTCTTTATGACTGAACGATGTGCTAAAGCATTGCATATTCTGAGCTTTATCTTCAGAGCTTCTAGCAGGATTATTTTACAGGCCCCTGTATATGTTCTGTTGTCATTCATGCCTTTGGGATGTAAATACCAAAATACTCGGGTGTGAAGCAACGGGAAGTGCATCACATCCTGGGACTTTGGAAGAAATGTTTTGTGCACAGTTTCTTTCCAGGCTGAAGGCTAGCTGTGTATGCATTGCATATATGACACTTCCTGACATTTGAGTTGGTTTTATATACATCAGTTGCTTCATTATTAGTCATTTATTTTTGTACGTCTACTATGGCTAGCTTTTAACCAAGTGGCTCAGTGAGTACATAGCTCTTCCTTCATTTACAGTGGTGTGAATTGAGAATGCAGATCTGGAAAAATGGTTTAGCCAGCTGGCAAATGGCAAATGACAAATGAGAGTACACCTGGATTCCCAGCCTTGAGCTGGCATCCCCACTACAGGGGCAATTTTGTCTCTGACTTCAGCAGCAAGGACATCTCTCTGCTGGTTCTTGGTGGTCATTGTTACGGATCACAGGGACATCAGCTGGGGCATGGGAAGCAACTCTGTTAACGGTAGCCTCCATAATGTGTGTTGTGCTCTCTACACACACAGATTTGTTTCCAGTGATGCACCCCTGCAGCACATTTACTGACACAAGTGTGTTCAGCGCTGCCATGAGAAAACTGTGCAATCGGATGTAGCATGTCAGGAGCCATACAAGTGCCAGCCTTCGTTTAGCCACTCATGGGAAGGACCAGGACAGAGAGGGAGGTCCCCAGGGTGAAAACACAAAGCTGCAAAACACCAGAAAGTTGAAAAATATGTTTTGGGGTATTTTCTCTGTACTGAATGGTTTGAAAGTACGAGCCAAAATCCACAGTCTGTGTTGTCACTGCATTTCTTTAATCTTATTTGTCCAGCTCTTTTAGGAAGACACATGAAAAACCTTGTAGGAAAAGAGAGGAGAAAATAATGCAACTTAGAACTCTACTATCAATTAAACAGTGCTACAATTTTAGCATGTGGATATTTTACAAAAATTTCAATTTCTCGTTTGTGCTATACCAGAAAAACAGCAAGGAGTACGATTAAATACAGAACACTGTATTATCTCCACTTAACCATACAAATGGCATTCATATATTAGGTCTTTTCCTCTAACTGCGTTTTTGCTTCTTCCTTCAGAAACAAAAATGCCTCAATTAAATGAAACTGAACCGTAAGAAATAATGTTTTCCTAAGTTCTTTTCCTCTTGCTGACTTTTTCCTCTTGTTGGGTTATGTTCATCTGGGTTTTAGTCGGTGTGGTAGCTGTGATAATGTGGTTCATTTGTCTCCATACACTTGTACACTTACACATAAATTACAACTGCAGAAGCCACATCTGTATTGCAGGATGGAAAAATGCATTCGCCTTAATTCTGCCAGGATCAGGGCCGATGATGCAGTTTGGTTTCGCTTTTGAAGTTCAAGAGATGAAACTACATGAGAGAACACAGCCACATTTCCACTCTACAATGCCCTACTCATAATCCCGGGGAGAGGTTCATCTTAGATAAGTCCCTCGGTCATGGGTCTTTACAAGAGCAAGTCTCATATAAGCAGCTGGTATTGCTTCAAAACATTGTAAGGGTTCTTGAAAGTAGGACAGACCTAGGCCACACTAGCTTCAGTGGCATGTGTCTCTGGCTTCCATGGGTCTGGGATAGTCTTTAAACAGAAAGTTCATTAGTACAGAAAGCCTATTATTTTAAAATTACTCCTTAAGGTACTACATTTGATTTTCACTTTTCTTTAGACCAACCAACACTGCAAATAGTTAGGGAAGCATGGCAATGTCAGGAGTGAAACAGAGCAAGAAATACAGAAGACACAAAAATCTTCAGCTGAAGAAAAAGGATGATTTTTTACGTGCATGTTGTTTTGTCACAAGGGTTCAGAGAGAGAGAACGTATTGGGGTTAATCTGTATCTCAAAGCAGTGACTACTGGGAACAGTTAATAACATTTTTGCTATGACTTGTTTCTGCAGTCCATTCAGTTTGGTGTCTAGTAGCAGGGCTGTGATCTCTAAGAGCTTGCAATCATTACATCTGAGTTCAGCTTCTCAATTTGTATTGGTGTTAACAGGGATCATGCAGCTTAAGAGCCAAGGCAGCATTTTAGAAATGAAGGAGTGTCGGATCACGGAGTGCATCCCTTGCCAGTTCTCAACAGTGAGTTGTTATGTTTTTAATTGTCAGCTGACGCCACTGCTGCTGAGGGTTTGTTATGGCACTGGAATTAGAATGGACAACCAACTCAGTCCTATTTGTTGATCTGCCAGACCCAAAAGAAATATGAATACCAGGAAAACATAGGAATTAAAGAGAAAGCTAAGGATTCTTCATGCTTAGTATGTAATGCAAATTTGGGTTAATTTCTGTAGCCAAATAGCTCCGTGATCTCAGGTTCATAATTCTTTGTGTTAATGTAAATAATTTTCATTAACAGATTGGAGTTTTGTTTGTGGGGAAGAATATTTCTCTTTGGGCACAAGAAATACATTTGTCCTGATATGAAGTATGGATGAAAGACAGAGGAATAAAATTTGGTAAAGTTCTAATACCAGGGGTCTTAGTCAGACTGCTAACTACTTCTAGGTCCCTTTGTCGCATGAGAAGCTCCAACTATTAGTATGCACAAGGGGTTTTTGAGATATAGTGAAAACACGGATGCTGCCCTGCTGTGGTAATTTACACACAGTATATGGTGTAATGGACTTTGATTATGTATACACCTAATTCCCTCCCTGTGATGGACTGTGATCTGATCTACATTCATAATCCTTTAGTAATGCAGTGTGTGGTTGCTGAAGGTTAATTGATAGCAATTGACTAATAAGGTATTTCGCTGTTGGAAACAGGTGGCACTCGTTTGGAACAAAGGCGGTATGGAAGGCTCTGAAAACAGCAAAGTAAAGATATGGTTTATAATTAGAGATACATGATTTAAAGTGTGTCCTCAAAGGTAACTTTCTGTGAGGAGGGATAGAACATCTTCAGAAATCTAGATGGCTTGGTTTTTTTCTGCAGACCTGTTCAAGGCACAGGTTGTGTTAAGAACAACACTGTCTGAGAAAGAAACAGCACCAGTGAGCACAAAAATGCAGAAAAGTAGTGATGACTAACTTAAATTAATATTAAACAAATGAAATGAGCCCAAGGTATGTATATATTACATCAGTTGTTTGTCCTGTTTCTTTCTTCCCCTACGGCCCCTACAAGTATGATGTGTATGCAAATTGTTGTATTAACAGAAAAAGAGTGTGTATCTAATGAACATGCTCACTGTGACTCTTGGATTGCTGTAGATCAAGCTAGCATTGATGTTTAACAAAACCTATCCAAAACACAACGAACATATAATTGTGTCTTATCACCTTCAGCATCAGTGTCTTAACCTTCTGCTTAATGTTTTAAGCTGTGAGTTTATTGTAGAATCAGGTGTGCAATTAGTCTGAGAGTGTGATTATCGTAGCAAAGTGATTTTTGTGTGCTAGCCAAATTACTTTAAACCCTTAGTGCTTTTATTCATTGGATTGACATTTGGTGTTGAATAATTATATGGATATACTTCTCTTTTTGATGTCAGTCTCTCAGACTCTTCAGATTTTTGTTTTCATGATGTCTTTGATTATACTTAATGTATACTGTTTACGTGACTTTAAATTAGTCAGAAATTCCTTAATTATTAGAAGCATTGATACAAATATATCACAGTTTTACAGGTCTGTTTATGAGTGATTAACTAATATTTTTTATTATAAACAACTTTTTATTTTTAAGACCAAATAATAGTAATTTGAATAATTTAAAATCTTAATCCTAATTACTACAGAGTCAGGAGACCATGTCTTATACAAGACAAACTATATAAATTACAGAAGGGAGACCAGTAAAATACTATTTTTATATCTGGGAGTATTTTGTGGCTCATTCAGAGGACCTCATAGATTGCTTCTTGAAAATATTCTCTGTAAAACATTTTAAAGCTTCACTGTCAGTGCTTACAATTTTCTGTGTAACACAAAAGGTCTTACTTCACGGGAAGTTAATCAGCCACTCTTCAGCTGTGGTCCAAAGATCGTGTTGGAAACAATTCTGACTTTAAAAGCAGGAAAAGAAATAGCCAAAATCACTAGAGATTCAATGTCTGTGTGTAGTCACACAACACAGACTGGCTGAATCTTGAGTGGTTTAAGGAGAAGGGAATGTAAGGCAGAAGACCATGGTAGTCCTGCTTCTCATCACTGGCAAGGGATCTCTAAAGGCTGCTGTGCCTTTGCTAGGGCCAAAATAGTCTTCTCATGCCCAGAACAGGAATGGGGGAAATAATTCATGAATTAAGCCCCCAACACAAAAGCAATTACATCAGAAATAGACATCTCCCAAATATATTATGCATGGACTAATTAAACTATGACCTGGAATTAACATGCGGAGAACTAGAGTATATCACGTGCTGTACACCATCCATGAGTGGTATACAAGGGCAAATATTACCAGAGTAGCACCATGTTAATTTTATTAATTCATACCTTGTTTAACTATGGGAAGGGCCTCTGATTCAGAGGCGGATGCAGTTCCATCAAAATGCATGTGTGTAACTGGTAAAGTATCTCATAGTCATATGAGATATTAAAATTTTGACAGTTTATAGTCACATTTCTTTCAGCACCATTGGCACCTGAGCAAATTGATATTTAAGGTTTTGTTAATGGGGCAGTTAAAACACCCCCTCTCTTGGGAACCAAGTTGTATATAAGATTTAGAGTACTCCACCGGAAAATGTGCAAACCCCTTGTACAACTGGTAACATTACTGTAATGCTGCTGCTGTTGTCCTGGTGGGCTTTTGGGTAGGATCGGACCTGGAGTGGTGGTCAGGATCCACCGCACTAGCACAGACCCCGTTGGATCTGTGCAGTCCCCGCGGGCTCAGAGCTTTGGTCTGTTTGCACAAACAGAGCCTTATCTGGATTGGCACATGATTTTTCTCCCAGCAGATCAGGATATCAGGATAGGAGGAGTCTGCGCATAGGAAAAGAGGGGTGACCTTACGTTTGTCTGCCTGTTGCTGACCTTCTCTCTGCGTATGCCCCAGAAATGCTTTTCGGGTGGAGCTGCGCCAGCACTGCAGCTCTGGCTGAAACCAATTCCTCTCTGGTAAGCGGGCAGAGCACTGACATTTAGGTAAATTTTTTTTAATAACTGGGCCTTATCTCATTAATTCTAGTCCTTTTGACAATTTTTATTGCAAGCATTGCTTCCACCATTTTTTTGCTCTGGATTTTGGACCGCAAGAAATATCTGTAATATTCAAAGGGTTTTCAAAGCAGAAATTTGCAAGCAAACTCTGAATGGTTCCTAACACCATGGGCCTCTGTAAGTAACTGAACACCTAATCACTCCAAATAAAACTAATTGCTACTAAGCAATACTATACTGAAACATCACACTGTCATAAATTGATATGTAAACTTTGGTAGTGCCAACAACAGCTGCTTTATTAGAGTTATTGTGACTATCTATCGAGGCTCAATGTCTGAAGCGTCCTTGTGGATCATTTTTCAATCCAGTCAAAAATCTCTGTCCTAGCATGCAGCAAATGCTTTGTTTTTTAAAAATCTTGGGAGGATTAAATTTCTTTTCCACCTGCCCAGATTTCTTTAGGGAAATGCTTCCAGGATAGACTGTTTAAAGAGCTCTCTGGCCATGCTGGTTCAGGTGGCGTAGGTAAAATGAATGAAGAGTGTCTTGATAAATGATTGATTATTTCTAACTCTAGATAAAACAGACATGCTTCAGTGCAAAGTTCTTTTTTGAAGCATAGAAAATTTGGGAAAATTTTTGAGTGACAAGTCTGATACCTCTGTTTTGGAGGTGAAACTCATGGATTGAGATAAAAACAGTTTAATAGGATGGAAGGGGAAGGGAAAATTATAGTAATGATTAAAGAATATCCAAGACAAGTGATTCACAATGCAGTTGGTCACCACCTGCTGACTGATTCCCAGTCTGTCCCCAAGCAGCAATTGGCACATCTCAGGTAACCTCCCACAGTTTTATTTTTCAGCATGGTGCTGTATGGTGTCGAATGTCCCTTGGGTCAGGTGGGGTCAGCTGTCTTGGCTGTATCCCCTCCCAAATTCTCATGCACCCTCAGCTGGCAGGGCAGTATGAGAAACTGAAAAGATCTTGATTTAGTGTAACCACTTCTCAGCAACAACTCAAAAAACATCAGTGTGATATCAACACCATTCTCATCCCAAATACAAGCCACAGTACTGTACCAGATACTAAGGAGAAAATTATCCCAGCTGAAACCAGGACACTTCTCCATTTTTTTTACTGTACTACAACTTTTCCTTTGCTTATAACAAAGCCAGCATGAAAAAGATTCCTTGCTTCTGACACTGTTTAAATACTCCCTGAGAGGTGCTTATGACTCTGTTTCAGGTCAGTTCATTCAAATGCTCCATTAGGACTTCATTTTTAGATCACATCTGTGCAATTTCCTACTTGTAGCTGCAGTACGGGCTGCTGCTGGTGAGCACAAAACCGAGGAAGACTTTGGCAAAATTCAGCAAGGAAATTAATTAAGGACCCACCTAAGTTGAATTCTGTGACCTGGAAATGTCATCCAACCACACTTTATTAGTAAACTCTGCAGGAGATGTAGTTTGCTTTGCCTTTGTTCTTTGCTGTTCCAGTGCAAATCAAATAAATAATCATCAGAAGATGGGAGATAATGTTCCCAGGCCTCCACTGACTCGGACACAAAGTCGGAGATGTGAGCTGTGAGCCTGGAGCAGTGTCTCAGCCATGCCAACTGTGTCGCAATGCTGAATGAGGTCTCACCGCCTTCATCTCCTGCTTCAGTTTGTTTGACATCCTCATGAGCTAGTGGGTTGGTTTGTTTGTTTGTTCTTGCTTTTTAGCACTGTGCTTCTCCTAGTGAGGTAAATAACAGGGAGGCCTACAATAAATTTCACGTCTCCAGCATGATTGCTGAGGCCTATGATCAATTCTCCATCTGAAGGTGTTTACTGGCACTTATTCTTGGGTAAACCAGATGTCGCTCTTAAGTGTCATCATAACCTTTCCTTCAGAAACACACCCTCATTTTCCAACCAGGGTTTTTCTGGTCTGTCAGAACACCCAGCTCCACAGAAGTCAGTTCAAAAACTTGCTTTATTTCAGTTAAATTTTAAACTAATTTGTGTTTAAATTTGCTATGTTTCATACTATTCCCGTCTCTGTCCTGAGCACTTCAAGTCTGTTAGGATCTTTTGTAAAGAGAGAAAATGTGGATGATAATGTTGGTTTAGGCAATTAAAACTCATCATTTCATAAGATCAGGGGATTCTGAGCTATCCTTTTTCCAAGGTATTTTCAGGGAGCTTATAGGGTAATATTGAGATAATGATGATGGAAATAATGCAGTTGTCAAGAATTGCAGATATGCCTTACTCTTCTCATGTTATTAGGGGATTCCTTCTTTTTATCTCTTCTCTTTTTTTTACCCGTCTTCCCCCCTGGAATATTCTTATCCAATGAATGCCCAAACATGTAATTTTAGATTGTGGGCTTTTGGTATGTGAGCATGCACTGGTGGTAGGGTTTCTGTATAATGACTTGATAAACCTGTCAGGATTTTACTAGTAATGTATAATAAATGTGGTTATTATAGAAGATATCCCTTTTCCAACAGTGGCTACTGGGTCTTTAGCAGGTTAGGAATGTTAATTCTTGTGTAATTCTCTTTCTGTCTTTTCTTCTCACCTTTTCTCTTCCTCTTCATTGATTAAGAACTTCAGTAGATTGTAATATCATCTTTCAGTCTTTGGGTAAGAAAAACCACTGATGGTAGACCTGCCGTTTCTTGTAAATAGCTATTTTATTTCTATTTTTGATAAAGTTATTTAAACTACTCACATTGTGAATGGTTTAGAATGAAGTTCAATAATTTAATATATCTATTAATCCAGTTTGTTGTTATGTTACAACACCTCCTCCAAAGCATCAGTGCAAACCTATACCTCAGCCTTAGGCCACCGCTGTTTTCCAGAGGAAATGCAATGCTGTAGAAGACTTTTGGAAGCTGCCTGTGCTTTCTTCCAAATGTTTCTATTGATGTGGTGGGAGCAATTGGGTGGAAAGCCCCAAGCTTTCACACCAAAGACCTTCAATACCGCAAAAGCACACATTTCCTGGAAACCTCTGCTACAGTAATCTTCTGAAGAGGATTATGCATTTTAAACAGCCAATTAGGTTGTGATTAGGAACAAAACCTCGACCGATCCCAATGACGGAAGGGAAAGAATGCAGGCAAACTGACAGCTGTTCATGGATGAATAAAGCACCATAAATGGTCAAGAACTTACAAGCAAAGGGAAGAGAACGGGCCTGTAAGGGGAGAGGAAGAAATGAGTAGTTTAAAGTCACAGTTTTGAGCTGGCAGCAAAACTCTGCTAATCTGTGTCCCAGACCAGAGCATGAAACTCTCCTGCATTCTCTGAAATCACGGGAAAATTGCCTGCTTTGCAGGGAGGTAGGAATTATTTACTGCTGGGAGCTGTGGAAACATTGTATGGAACACATGACTCCTATTTTTTGCCGGTGATAGCACAGGGTTAAAATGTTTCTAAATTGTAGTAACCAAAGTAGGCCCCGAGAGCAAGATGGACGTTCTGTTCAGGCCAGCCTGAACCTGTGTACTTGCCTGGATGGTAGGAGGCAAGCCTGAACTTGAGTATTCATTTAGGGGGTAAGAAACTAAGATAGATGAGTTGATTGTGTAGCTGCACCTGGGAAAGGGGGGCTGAAAATCATGCTTGAGCGAAAACACATAATAGATGATCGTTTGGGGGGTTTTGAGATTTATGCTTGGGTAAATGATTAATATATGATTATACAACTAGAAGGGTATATAATGTGAGCACCTGAAATCCTTGTTGGGGATTGATTTGGGTTTGTACCCCTCTCCCCTGGCGCCTTAATAAAGCACCTTGCATGTAACCCGTCCGGGGTTATGTGTTTCTACGCTAACACTGGGATTTTGCCATTCCGTAAAGGAAGGTGCTTGAAAACTATGGTAACTTTGAACAAACAGACCAAGTGAATAGAGCTATGCAGATGTGTGGTTTTCAGTAGCTTTTCCAGTGAATCGTATTGAAATGTACAAACCCCCCAAAATTACGTCCAGAAACAAGCTCATGCGTAATAAATAAATGTCTTTAATCACTGACATTTAATTTTTAGAATATGCCATACTGTTCAACTCTCAGTTGAGAAAGCTGTAAATTAAATCCCTGTTTCTGTTGAAGTCCTGGTTGACAGAGATGATCCTCTGAAATCTAATTCAAGACACTTTCCTTATTCTTTCTATGAGTAAATGTAAGCTTGATTATTAATGCAGTCTACAGTGGCGAACTTCTATTTCTAAATAAACCCCCACTGGATTTCTGTTCGCTTTCTGTCTCGCTACATTTCAACTTCTATGATTTTGTTACGTGGCACGTGTATTGTAAAGTGCCAGGACGAAAGTCTGAGGTTCTTCAGTGCAGCCTTTCATATCACAAAGAGTGGGCCAACACTGAATGTAGTAAATATTCTCTGTAGTGCTTGTCCATTTTTGAATGTTTTCTGAACAGTGAAGATACAAGTAGGATCGTGGGTTTGTCGCCATTTCCTTTTGCATCTCTGCAGTTAGAAGGGGCTCTCATTGGGCCACAACCATGTAGACTTCTCAGTGTCATGTTGTAAAAGGGATGCAATCCGTTTGGTCTGCTGATTCACTGCATCCTCATCAATGTTGTTGATATGCTGTATATTTGGCCAAAAAGGATTTTTTTTTTTTTTTTTTTTGCCAGTTTAGGATTTCCATTAACCTGATTTAAGTCAGGAGACTATAGTAAACAGTCATTCTTTAGCCACCAAGCGGGATCCAAATCTCACCCATTCTGTTGCTATGGGTCAGACAAGACCTAACAGTGTATGCAAAAGACAAGCAACTAGATAACCTTTGCCTGCTTGTGAGATAGGCGTGAACTGATCATCATTCTGCAAGAATGATTATATTATTTTAATAAGATTAATTTGTTATTAATGTGATTAAATTTTGCCAAGCACAAAGAATGTTCTGTTCTTCATAAAACTGGAGTAGCAGACACATGAGTTTTGGCATTTGTCATTCCTGTTTGGGTTTTCTCTTTTTCTGAGTAGAACTAAAATAATACATATTGCACATTATCTTACAGCGCAGTCAGGAAAACATTTACGTTCTCTTACCAAAAAAATGTACAAGGAAATTTATGTGAAAAGGTGTGTGCCAAAAAAAGCCAAATACAGTTGACAGACTTCTGCACTATGCAGCAGCTACTATTTGAGATATAGATAACTAACAATTTTAATCTTGAATGAAACACAACTGACTTCTGTTTCATTCCTGGCCAATAAATGAGCTCACAATGTAGACAAGTGTGGTGAACCCAAGGGATTTACGGAGCATCATAAATGCATTTTATTGTGCACTCCAATGCTGTCATCTACAGCTAGCTAACAAATAAGATAGGTTTTTAATATAATCCACCATGTCCCTGCCAGTGCTCTTCGTCTGTTACGTCATCTCGCTTTGGGCCAAGCGTTTGTTTTCCCCAGATGGCCATCGCAGAGCTGCTGACAGCTCTCCTGACTGAGAAGCTGTAGCACAGTGATCTTCCAATTAATTTAGCACTACTGACAAAGGAAAAGCTGTTGATGTCCCAATGCAAAACCACTCTATCAGGCATTACATAGTGTCTGTGTTCTCAGCATGTTTGGGGCATGGTAAGTCATAGCACATGCTTTTTGACATCTTCCTGCCTTTTGCTGCAGTGTAGGATTTCTCAGAGCTGGAGTTCAGGTGGCAGAAAAGATGTAAAAAGCCAAGTGTGATATCATCAGCAACTGGTAGTGGTCATGGAATCATAAATAATATTTTGTAGACTTGGGTGAATAACGAATCCTCTTAAAGATGTACACTGCAGTTCTTGCCTCAAATTTTGCCCTCCTGAGCAGCCTGAGTTGCGTAGACTTTTGAAAGCGATACCTAGATGAGCTATTAACTTCTAGGGAAGTCTTTCTTCTCAGAGTGCATAAAAAAAGGCTGTTGTTAGTCAGTTATTATATTCCATCCTATCTAATTGTATACATGGAGTATGGATGGATTAGGAAGTGGCTAAGTGCCCTTACTTCTCTCACCGCCTCATTCCCTAATTAGTCGGATGTGTGGGAAATGCTGAATTCCCACTCCACGTGAGAGGGGCTTGGTAGACTGTGGGACATAATGTAAGATTGCTCTGTCTTGTGCGTGGGATGGCTGGGACAGCAGGAGTTGTGGCTGCCAGGATACACCCTGGGCCTCACCTTCCTGCGGGGGGCAGCTGAAGCAATCTGCTCCCTTTTATGAAAATCAGATGCAGCTGTTGGGCTCCTGGCAGCTTGTTAATGCAGCATTTGCTTTGAGAGACTCTGCCTAAACTTCAGCATTTTGCTGCCAATATTTATTTTATAACATAATTGTTTTTAAAAACAATATATAGGAGAAAATTTTCTTTAGGGTACCACAACCAATTCTAGAAAATTGAAAAATTACAGGGAGGTTTTTTTCTCTAGGTTTTTCAGATATATGAATGTACGGGTGGTGATTGTAACTAATTTAAAATTATTCTATTTATCATCTGTTACTGGCAGATTGAGCAGGAGATAACCAAGGCTGTTCAGGTGCTCCACAAAACGTCAAGGAGTCACTCTGGCACCAGCAGCGAGTGGTCCTCTCCCTGGTAATCTGCCCACCACAGTCATCAGGTAGTTTAAATTGTGTCCATCAGTGCCTGTAGCAGCTCTGAGTAAACACAATGATTTCAACTGTGTTATTTCAAGTGGGATGAATCTCAGTGCCTGAGTTCAAATTGGGTTTAAAACATAAAACAAAAATGTAAAAATCAAGTAACCCTTCCACTTCCTGATTCTTCAGCTTCCAAAATGCTCCAAGTTTCTCCAGCTCTCCAGCTAATACTTCCATGGCTGAGACTGAAAGATCTTTGAAAGTTACTTTATTTCACTCCGGAAACTGTAGTGGAGGTAGCATAACTTCTAGTTGTCAGGTAAAAGAACTAGTAAACCTATAGTATAGGCAGCAGCCCCAGGTCTTTCTTCCTAACGCTGCTTTTTCCTCTGCTCTTTCAATAGTAGGGGTTTTGTGTTACAGCTTGTCATTTTGGAAGAAAATGGTTAACATGATTGTAGAAGAAAACAAAATAAAATGTGATATAGTGAACAGAGGACACTGAATTCTTGGATAACTACAGAAAGACCATTACAGTAGGGTTCAAAAAAAGATTAACAAAAAATTCTATGTCAGTGACGAAGCATGAAATGTAACCCTTCGTATCGCACTTTATGTCTGTCTGCATCTGCTAAACATGCCACTTTTTCTGCTCTTTGGTTTTCCATCTGTTCTGTTCTTGTAATTTGTGTGTTGGGACAGTCTTGTATATTTATCACTAGTATTAATCTTAAATTGTCAACATATTCTTGCTTTTCTCTTCAACTGTCTTTTGCAGCACAGTCAAGAGGAGAATGGTTTGCCAATACTAATTGTATGATATGGGAGCTTCAGCACAGTTACCCAAAGAAAGCCCACAGAACAGCTGAAGGCAGGCAAATTGTTAAAAAATAAAAGTAAAATTATATATATGCATGTATATATGTGTGTAAAGGATTGAAAACATCGAGTTCCAAAATGAAAGAGTTCAGCTGAAAACGATTTTTTTTCCTTTTTGGTTCCAAACTTGATTCATGAAAATATATGAGCAAATCACTTGCACGAACAGAACTGCTTCGTGTTGAACAAACTGTATTTTTAGACTATGTTTCTCAAACAGTGTGTTTGTTCCTGAAGCGCATAAGCCAGCCAGCAACCAGTACTCACATTAAGCAGTGGAGAGCTCTTTATTCTAGTTGGGGGGGTGCTGCAAAAGACCTCAGCAGAAGTTCTTCAGGAAACTAGGGAAAGACATATGTACGTTTCTCCTTATTCTAATGACGTTCCTAATTTAGAATAGCAGCCCATACTTGGTTATTAATTCCTCTCACATGACATACAATGCAATGTGGAATCTTAGCCAAGAAAGTGTGGGCTTGAGATGTTACCTTGAAAAGTTGTTACTCATGTGAGATTGAAGATGTTCCCATTCATAGCATACCTTATTAAAAGTGGAATTGTTTTGGAAGTGCAACCCTCTGGGAGATAAAGGTTAGATTGTTTGTAATGTAAACCCTTTTATTTTACATGATGGCTTATATAAATGCATTGCATGGAACAGCTGAAATGTTATGCATAGCATTCGTTTTCCGGCATTGGCGTTGTTACCTGAAATGTGCAACATTACATGAACATCATCTTTTGCTCCTAAGTTTTGAATTTTGAAAAGTCTGTTGTTCCTGGGTGGTCACTCTAGAGATAGCTTCAAGCATACAAAATATAAAAAGTATGCATGAAATATGCCAGTATATTAAATTAACATCCTGCAAAAGCTCCCTTTTTAAAATCCAGATGCTTATATTGCTTTTGACAGACTCTAGGCGGTAAAGTTTTAGCTTTAAAGAAGGGGCTTTCTGTTTCTGTTTTCAAGTTAAAAATAATGAAAGGAAAACACACTGAAATTCCCACATTATTAAATAAAACATTTGAGTGGCATGGAGCCAATCATTGTCACGCCATGAACAAATGCCTTACGGTAATATGTTCCATAACTGTTTGCTAAAAACTACCAATTTTAACACATTTGCACATGATTAGACACAATAAAAAGTTACTTATTGAAGTCAGTGCCACAGTAGTGTTACTTAGGCCCAAGGGGATGGAAACCTGAAGGAGAGGGGTGTGTGAAATGGGTTCCATGCTGTGAAAACACGTCGTCAGGAGAGTCCCTCGGTGACGGAGTTGGCTCCCATGGCCAGGAGTTCACAGGGCTGCCCTTGTGTCGGGAAGCAGGGCTGGGTGGATGTGCAGGGGGGAAGACATGGTGACATGAGTGACGGGCTGAAGAAGCAGCTCCTAAACGTTGTTTCAAAATGCCCCTTGTTACCCAGGGACTGGCCCACCAACAGGGTGCATTTCAAAATGGTTGGGGTGTAATTGCAAGATTTCTGGGCATGTTCCGCTTTCTCTTAATAATCAAGGAAAGAGTTTCAAAGGTCTATATCTGTAGCTGCCAGCTTATTAGGATGTGTTTATCTCACTGAACCTTATCAACCAGAATGAGACCAATAAGAAATAGGTCTTTCTATTTGTAATGGAAGGAGTTCAGTATTGTTACTTACACTTTCCTGACTGAAGTAGTGGAATATAATTTTCATAATTTGGAAGTAATTTATTCAAAGTGTAATTCTGCATAAATATTCATTTAGATTTCAAATATTTTTACTGAAGGAAATAAAATTTAGACGAGGCAATTTCTTTCTATCAGCCTCACAGACCACTTCAATTTTGGTTGTATTTTTCTCTTTCAGGGCCTTTGGATTAAGAGGCTGCTGTTATGCTTCAGTTTTTCAGACAGCGTGGCACTTCACATCCTCCATGTTCATGTAAGGAGAGTTATCAAAACTGTCCTGAATTAATTAAAAGTAGGTGTAACCTCCACAAACATGTGGGAGCCAGGGGGGCAGGGGGTGGAGGAGAAGAAAAAGATAAATCTGCAGGGGGTAATTCTAAGTATGAGTTAATGGTTACATTAGCAGTAATAATTTTTGCTTTGTGGCATCTGCACATTGGGATTCATGAGGGAGTTTCTAGTTTCTTGGGATTTTACACATCTATCAGCTATTGCAAATCTGAGAAGCCCATGAGAAAATTATATGAGTCTGAGATGCACCCGTGAGGGTTTTGTACCTAAAATGTAATTTATGCATTGCAACTGGGGATAAACATTTGCTTTCAGAGGAGAACATCCCAAATATTCCCCTCACTCAGGGACTGAGCCAAATCCAGAAGATACCCAGGGTTATGAAGCAATTTCATAGCGATGTCCATATGTCCAGAAGGTGATAGGGCTCTCCATCCCAGCTTCCTTCAGCTCCCGCTGGCTGTAGTTTTCTCCCTGTCCCTAGTATACACATTTTTCGAAGTAGTGAAAACACTGCACCCACCAAGCTCCTGGGGAGCAGCGGTTGTGATGGCTGTGGACTGTGGCAAGAACAAACACAGAGCAAGTTGTAGTGCATGTTGCTTGTGCGGTCCAGGAAAATGAGTCACCCACACCCTGCTGTTTGCATGCTCCCCCTCTTCACCAAATATGCTGACAAGATTTGGGACTGACAGTTTCCCCAGTGCTCCTCTGGTGCATAGGATAAGGTACCCCTGTAAACGAAATCTTCTCACTAAGCTCCAGGGTCTGATAGTGAGAGTGCTGCTACTGATCTCCCTTACTGCATAGGGGGAATTACATGTTCAGCAGCCATGCTCTTCTGGCCCGAGCACATACAGCAAAAAAACCCACTATCAATAAAAAGTAAGCAGAGCATTAAGTTGAGGAAAGATTAAACAAAACAGCTCTTCACAATGCCTCACGGTTTTGTGTGCTGGGAAAAATACTGCTAGTAAGGTGGGAGATGAGCAGGAAGTCTGTGCTTCAGCTCCGAAAAAATTAGTTAAGGGCAAGACAGGTCTTCAGTCTTTACCCAACTCTGCACCCCCGATTTCCACCACTGTTTTATTTCCATGTAGGAAAGGGAGTTTTTGGATTCATCTGTTTCTTGGGTGGCAGAGAGGTTGAGAAATCAATTTTGGATGTCAAGCGTATGAATAGCAAGTGTTTGCTTTCATGTCACAGGAGCCAGCTTTCATACACAGCACTGGGCTCCTGGTGCCTCACACAGGGCGGTAGCGATCCCTGCACCAGAGGCACACCCTGAGTTTCCACAGGGCACCTTGTTTACACCTAGCCAGGAGGGTTTATCCTGAGGGCGTGATGCTGAAGTGGAAAGGAGTGGATGCTTTCCAAAACTGGGTGTGTGCAAGCTCTTTCTCAGCATTTAACCTTCCCCCTTCTGTTGCTTTTGTTTTGGTTGGCAGCAGTGAGGAGGGGAATGAGGGGAAATAAACCCAACTCCTTCCCCTGCTTGCTCAAGCACCAGACTTATTTCAGAGTGTGCCACTTAAAATGAAAATATACCTCTTTCCCCACTGCCCCCCTGACTTATTTCTCTCAAAAAATCTTACAAAACAGGACACAGCAGTGTGACCGTCATCTTACAGGAAGGGAGAGATAGGCAGAGGAAGGAGAATGGCTGCCCTAAAAGCCTGAAAATCTTTCTGTTGTAATGAGCCTCTTCTGCTCCTTAGTCTGAGCATGGCAAAGCATAGCAAGGCATGAATTCAGTGGTGCATTTTCTGAAAGCTGTTATGAGACACATACCTGGTAAATACCTTCTTTACAGTTATTTCCCAAAGGTATACATGGAACATTGAAAACCAGAAAGCTCTCCTACCACAAAATGTAGCGGTACACAATGCTAACAGCTGAGGGGCACCTTGAGGAAGTGAGTGTCACTATAAAGAGTTAACCAACAAAAGTGATCCTGTGTCTTTTGTGGTGGTGCCAGAAACAGGAGAGAACTGGGTGTATTATCCACAGCCCCATTCATCATTTTGGACAAGTGGACAAGGTATCACTTGAAGGTGAAAGATGGCATTTTTTGGATTTGAGCTGCTTGAAAGGAACAGCTGTGTTTGCATGAAAATGTCTTTCGGATGTCTCTTCCATGAGGGGAAAACCCATTCCTGCTGAGGCAACTCTTTCCCAGGCTCAGCAGCTGGCAGTACACTGAACCTCAAGTGTGCCCTTTGCATGTCTTTCGTAAATGTTCTCCATTGTGTGGACCCTCTAAAGGTGTCCTGCTGGAAAGATCTGCCAGGAGTGTCTGCACTCCATGCTCTTGGTTCCTTGAGCCAGAGGTACAGGGCCAGCTTGGTTTACCAGTTGAAGAAAACAAAGTGTTGTACTCAGACTGAAGGTCAGATTCAAACAATATTCCAGAAGCAAAACCAGATATGACTTATAGTCCTAGTAAGATTATTAAGTGGTTAACTGTCCTCATGCTCAAGCATTTATCTTTTTTTCCTTTTTTTTTTTAATAATTCACCATGGATATATGCAGGCTGTGAGAAGTGTGAGCTAGAACACACCATAATGCCCACTGGTGAATGCAGCTGCAGGCGTGTAGCTATGGGAGGGATGGACATGAGTCCCCTCCTGCTGCTGGCGACTCTCTCAGAGCTCCCTCCCCATGTCCAGTTTCATGTTTCTGATGTGTCAGTGCTGGTTGATGGTTATCTATTAGTGTGCCACTGCCCCCACCCGTGACAGCCAAGCAAGGAGGTGTCACAAGGCCGTGTTGGGATTGTAGCACTAAGTTGTGACAGGAATGATGACGACACTGAAATTTTTGGTATATTAAGAACAGAAAAAAAGGAAAATTATCTAATTACAAGATTACAAGAGTGAGGCATGATCCACTCTGATGAAGCAGCATCACCCAGGTGCCTAGGGACACTCTAGGGTTTTTTTTCAAATTTGGAACTTGAAGTTGAGCTCCAGTGGGACACAAGGTAAATTCAGTTTTGACAATGAGCAGAAATGCAGATTATAATGCTATTAATGGCTTTCTGGTTAGAAAATTTGGCATAGACATTGACTGAAGAACTTCCACTACCAGTTTCCATCAATATTAACTTTTATGTTAGCATTAAAACTGTAGGAAAGACTTGCTTGTCAGAGGTGGGTCTTAGCCATTCATGTTGTTTATGAATTTTGAAGGAAGGAAGCAAAGTCCAAGCTGGGGTTATGATGGAGAAACTTTATTGCAAGCTATAAACTGCACTGGACATGAACAAATGAAGCAAGACGCAATCGATTTTAAGTCGTTTTCCTGTCTTGGCATACTTGTCTCGTTTTGGTGTTTATAAGCATAGACGATAAGGAATCTTCCCAAGACAAATCAGGAAGTTCATCTATGTTCATCATGACATCCAAGAGCCAGGTTATTCTTAGTTTTCCATGGATTAGAAGGGGAGAAGCATCCTTCTGTTGTCCTTGGATCCTCTGCAAGGAGTAGATGCTCGTAGTGAGCATGTGAAGGTTTGATATTTTATTTCACAGGCAGCGTTTTCCCAGAAGAGGTTTAATTGTTCCTCTTTTTTCTTCAATTTTAAGGAAAGCCCAAACAGTTTTATATTAACCATTACTAAGTTTGAAGAAAGTCTGAAGTAGACAAGAAAGAGTGAGTGCTGGTCATTTTCTTGTGACGGTCGTCAAAAACCTCTACAGACAAAACAGATGAAGACTCAAATTATTCATGGGGTCTGAATCAAGTTGGAATCAAAGATGAATCATGAGCTCAGGAAAATCTCACGGCACTGATTGTTAACTAGTAAGTTGGTGTGAAAAACAGCCTTTATCCAGGATTTGCATGTGTGACTGTCATTTAGTTACTGCATTAAAAGTACAGAGAAACATGCAATCTCAAATCAGTAGGAACAGCTGGAGTCAGAGGAAGGTTTCTTTTTGAGTAGCAGTACATACTTGAGATGGATAGAGATATATCTCTGTGTGTGTGATAGGTAGGCCTGGTGACAGGGTTGTGAGGCCTCATCTGCTGCCTTGAATAATTTTTGCAGCTTGGAAAGACCATTTGTGTTGGGGTGGAAGAGTGGCTGCCCTGACACAATTTCCACTGCAGCCTGCAGGCACAACTGCCTTTAAATACCCAGGCTTGTGCCTTTGGTTCACAAGTACCTCTGATTCAGTAGGCTTAGTGCCTCTCTCTGCATTCAAACTCTTCTGAGCTCAAACTGAAGATGTCAATAGTATTTTCAACCTCATTGTAGCTTTACTGAAATCTTCATCATCTTTTCTGCTGTTGCCCTGCAAAAATTTCAAATGGTAAATTGTGACTTTATAGACTATGTATTAATCTCTCAGTGAATTCCTATTTCTATAATATTCCACAATTATTACTCCTTAGTTCATTTTCTTGATCTTAAGGTAGGGCTCAGTGCTCAATAAAACCAAATTTATTTGAAACATTTGAAGAAGTTCACCTTGATACTCTCCATCTTTCTCTGACAGCTCATTATAATGAGACCATAGATTATTATAGTTGTACTTGAAGCCTGCATATTTCTTCTTCAGTTTTCCCCAAATGACTGAAGAAACACCAGCTGGTATTAGGTAACTAATCTTGATTCCCGTTTTCTTATTCATGCTGGGGAGCTGCTCAGTGTGGAAATAATTCCTGTTTTTATTAGGATTGTTTGTGAAGTTATAAATCTAAAAAGCAGCATGCGTCAGGAAACAAAGCTGCACTTTGTCTGATCGATGTGCTCTGGTGTTTCCTCTTTGACACTGCCTAGCCGTACCCTGGGACCTCTGAGGGCCATCTCGTTCCAGATGTGCCCCCTGACCAGCCTCCATCTCCCTGTTTGGACAAGGCTCAGATGACTATCCGTCCCTTGCTTCCATGGGAAGGAAACACAAGTGAATAGGCTGAGTGGAAAAGAGCCACTCCGTGTTCCAGCTGATCCCTCAGTCCAGGTAATTGGAGCAATGCCATCACAAAAGGGTTGTCTGCAGCCCAGGCACAGCCAAAGTGCTCAAGTGCCTCTTTACTCAAGCCTGTGGGTATTTCCTAGGCTATGATATGGGGACAGCTTACTTGTCAAAAACCACATCAAAACCTGGTCTTTTTAAAGGCCTCAGTTCCTGGTGGCTCTCTCTAAGGTTTCAGCAGTACTGAGCTCTGAGGAATCATTGTAGGATGTGAGTAATCAAAACTTGTGATCAAGTTATCTTATACTGAAGACTCATAAGAAGAGGCACATTAAGCAGTGGTGGTTTTGGAAAGCTTGGCTCTGTTTCAGACAGACCTGTCCTGCTGTAACCAGATACTATCAATCATGCTCCACTTTTTTGGAGGACAAATATGCTTAACCTTAGTGGTTGCTTCAGAAGTTTAAGAAGCTTATTTTTCTCCTGTGTTTTCTGCAACAATATCTGCCTCCTCCCTGCTCTGTGTACACAAAGCCTGTGATTACTTTGAAAGAGATTGTTGGAAGGAAGGAACTCAAGAACTCAAGCAGGAAAATACAATATATGAGCTTGATTTACAAATGCAGGAAAAACCCACAAATCAGCTCTGAGGACAAGAATACCTCTGCCTCCAGCTTGCTTGCCTGTGAGAATTGCTCCTGCTTCTTCCTCAGCTGACAATATCTGGCATTTGGTAGATCACAAGCCAAGGCCAGGAACTCCTTTACTGTGAAAACCTCCCACCTTCACATCCTGGTTTATTTTCTTTAAAACAGGATGAAGTGGGGAAAAAAGTGAAAAATGTACTCTCCTGTTCAGTTCGCCTTAACAAACTGTTTTGAAAAATCATTTATCTGGAAATGCTTCTGATGTAAACCAATTAGTTTGAATCCTTCTGACTTTCTTTGGTCTTGATTCTCCATTTTTCAAATGATAAATGTTTATACCACAATCGTAGTCTGTTTGAAGAAAAAAAAAGTGCCATAGGAAACTTCTTTTTTTCCTGCAACTAGAACATTCAAATTTCTCAATCACCTGTTCTGATCTGATATTGATTTCCTTTAGTATTTCTTCTTCCTCCTTAGGGAAATAAATCTGTTTCTGGTATCTATCAGCCATTTTTCCCTTTGATAAAAAGAATTCATATAATTCTTAAGTAATGCTAAATCTTCTGTCAACAAATTAGTCTTGTCATCAGCCATAAGGGGCCTCATGATCTTCTTGGTGACCTCTTGCTTCTATAAAAACTTGAGCAAAAAATCCGTGCATAATAACTCCTGACTATTCTTGTAATGCTTCTACTTTCATTTAAAAGTTTTTTATGATATTTTGGACCAAATTGGCTATTTTTTTCCTCAGAATAAAACTGGAAACTTTAAAAAATATCCTATTTGTGAGCATGATGGCAGGGGCTTAAGACAGCAAATGAATATATGTGTAAGGTTAATTCAATATGTGCAGGTTAATTCAGTAAAATCAATAATTTAGTGGCTAGAGCATTCCTTGGAGATAAATGGGTTGTATGAGATATGGGATCAAGTTTTCTTTGTCCCATTCCAGATAAATGCCCAAATCACTAGATTATATGATCAGTCTATCTTTTTCTACTCAAAGAATTATTTATCCACTGTTCTTCACCAGTAGGGAGAAATTTGGGTTAATACCTTCCCAAAGGTCATATGCATGCCCCAGCTCTTGGGTTATTAGCTGTTTTTTTCTACATGCTTTGATCAAAAATTTAGTAAGGAACTCTCTTTACATGATTAAAAAAGGTTTCAACATTTTCAAATGCAAAATGTTTCCATTGAAAAATTCATCTTTTTTCCAGTCTGCCCCATCCCATGACATCACTGTTTTGCTGTTTACATTTACTAGGCTCAGGATTTCAGTTTTGTTATTTAAGATCTTGCAAGTTGCTTTACTTGGCTGGAGACATAAAAATGAAGTACAGGCTCTGTGACTAAAGCCATAGTCCATCATAGTGCTGTAATGTACTAAAGGATGTTTTCCCTTCTTAGCTTTAATTGTGTTTTTCTTTTTTTTCTCTGATTTCATATAAACTCAACTGGTACTCCACACACTGTTCAAACTCAGACATATTTAAAATATGATTTTTTGCAGATGGTATCTTCCTATCTATTTTTAATTTTTTGAACAGTATTTGTCATTTTCCCCCAATGCATTTTCCAAGAAAAAGTACTTTTTGCTTCTAGTTAACAGTTAACTGGAACTGTCATACCTAATGCCTTAGTAATCTCTAGATGCATTGTATCACTCTGAAGTTGCTTAAACTCAGCCCTTATGCTGTTGTCAGGCTTTCCAGATTTTCAGTGGTGTGGGTTTGCAGATTTACCTCTTCATCTCCAATATGTGTCCAGCTGATTCTTAAAAACTCTGTCAAAATTTGCTATCATTTCACAAATTTTAAAGGAAAACACAGCTCTATACCATGTGCTCAGAGCTATTGCTTGATTTATTTCTTCCACTTAATATGCCCCAGATTATATCCAGCACTTGAATACTCCCATTTCTACTTAGTTTTCTGTCTCCTTTCAAAACCATATTAGTTTATTGTTGCCTCCTGTGCAGTTCCATCTACCATCTTACTTCTTTTAACTCAGGTTTTGAACCCTGGTAATTGTAACCAGCTGGCAGTGTCTCCTGGGGTTCCTGCCTCTGTAAATTTTACTTCCATTTAGCACCTGGATGCATTCTCCACCGTGCCTGCCCTCTGAAGAGCAGAGATTGGAAGGGGGTAGGACAGAGAATAACTGCAGTCTCTTGAACTGTATTTTTACATGATCAAAATTACGTGCAAAGCAATTGTATTGTGTGATCTGTATAGAGTGTCAGACCCAGGCAGGAACAAAATTTTCTTGCTTTCTGAAATCACCAGGTTGGCAGGCTTAGTTTCTCTGAGTCTTGCCCCAAACAAACAATTGGATTCAGCTGGTGCTAGATGAACAGCTTGTTTCTTTTATTGTGTGTTCTCTGGTGGGATTTCCTCTGGTGAAACTGGTTTCCACTTGTTGCACTTCTGAAAATTGATAATTTGCTTTAATTTACACATTTCTGCTGTTTCTGCATCTTTTTCATAGTTGAAAACCACTCTAGGGCACAGCAGTACTGTCAGCATCATATTGATTATACAGAAACAGTAGTATGCGTATCTGTGTGTTATACCTCTTGTGCTTTTTTTAGATCTAACTACAAGGTTCAACCACATTTTTCCCCTATAAATAAACAAATGGTAGGAAGTTGGAGCCAAAGAGCTGTGAATTTTACTTTCAAAAGTATTTCCCATGTTGATTTAAAGCACGTGCAATCATATATCCGTCAAGTAACTGGCTAGTACAGAAGCACAATTTCAGAGGGTTGTCGCCTAAAAAAATCACTGAATTCAGAATCTGTGAACTTAGAATATGATGCTTCAGATATATTTCAATGTGTACATTAGTTATGGCTAATAAATGTAAAATATTAATACTATCTAGTTTATTTTGTCCATATGGTAAAACTTTGATATTAAACTCTTGTCTTTTCCTGCTGTGATAACTGGCTGTGATGTCATAAGCATGAATTATGAGCTGGTCATGCCAGAGAATTTAGACCAGGAATTTAAATTATCTGAAGAAAATTTTCTCACATTTGTCTTTTTTATTCCCCCAGTAGAATGTGCCCCATGATCTCTGGCAGCTCAGATAGGAGTGGGAAGCACAAGCAGGTACAGGAAATCTGCTGTGGACTGGCCTCTACACAGCAGAAAAGACCAAAAAACAGAGCTTGCCCGTGGATGAAGAAAGCTGCCTGTGCCTAGAACAGGAGTGCAGCCTGGAGAGCCAGGGATACTGAGGCAGGGTCTTGCCTTCCGCTTCACTCTAAGGTTCCTGAGCACACGAGCAAACCAAAATAGGCAGTTTTGCCAGTGGGAGGAGAGGCATTTCCAGACTCACATTGGGTTTCATATGGGAGAAACTTTGCCCAGTGCAGCAGCTCTCACCAAGCAGCTCAGGATTGCTCACAAAGGAGTCACTGTTAGAGGCACAAGAGGGCTGTGGGCTTGTTTCCGAAAGGGTTTGGTGGCAGTACTGAAAAGGCAGCACCTGCTCAGGTGTAACTCACCTGGATACCATTCTGGAAGAGTCCACTCTGGAGGGTATGTATGATTCAGGTGATGCACCAGGAAGATCATCTAGGCATAGATGTAGTGAAATCTGAGCCATCAAAAGACAATATGCCAAATAAAACCCTCTGAGGTGAGCACTCACTCAACACAGAACAGTATATTTCATTGTTCTAGTCTAGTCTAGAGGGTAATTACATTTTGTAAGGCTAATGTATCAAGAATCACACTGGAGGTCAAATAACAAACAGCATTTATAGCTGTCAGGTGTATGGACTGAAAACACTTGACTGCCGTCTCCAGCTCTACCAAGCCACTCAGGCTCTCCAGTCAAATCATTACGGACAAGGAGTGCAGTGATCACAAGCACTTGGCAGATTCCTGTTGGAGAGGGGCATTTTTCACTTCTTTTCAAGCTGATTAGCCTTAGACCTGTAGTTTGAATATGGACCTGAGGAGCTCAGGTTAACAATTTCTGTCTCATCCACAACAGCAGCAACCTCTGTGATCATGCTTTCAGAAAAATAATATTTTGAAGCCATATGAATGTTTGCACAGAGCAAAAGGAAAGGGTGCAAACATTGTAAAAGGAGTTTAGAACTCCTGTGCTGTTGCTTTTTAAAAGGCTGTGCTTGGATTTTGCAGTATTTGCCCTGCTCTTATAATGCAGGGAAAATAACTCTAATGTAGGAAGAATGCAGCACTCCAGTGCCCTTACCTCAACATACACATACACACATATATATGTATAAAATAAATGAAATCTTACTGCTTATTAAGCGAAAATATATTCTTGGCAACTTACATTGGGAGATTACTGGGGGAAAATAGCTCTCTTTAAGAAAAGTAAGTAAAGTAGGTGCGGGCAGTGACTTTAAATTGGACATTAAACTAATCCAGGGCTATACTTTAATAAAGGCTAGTGCTGGGAATTCTTATGGATTTTCTAGCTCATTGCTGGGATGACAGAGAAATACAATAAATGTTCTATTACTTACACAAGCTGCTGGTTTTCAGAAAATTAGTCACCAGTGACCTTTTACCCTTTGTCTTGCTCTCTTTCTCGGTAAAAGTACCTGATCAGAATCAAATGCAGCCCTGCTGTATGATGGCATCCCTGCAGGCTGCACAGGGCATCACTGTGAGTATGACTCTTAACACAGCATAAGATCAGCTTATTTTTCTCACTGTGTAACTGCAATATTGGGGAGAGGGAAGGGATAGAGGAAGAAAATAATCTTTTCATCATCAGTTGTTCTCTTTCTCTACTTTTTAAGAGTAGAAGAAAAGGAGGCACGATTCTACATTTCTTAGTAACAAATGAAGCCCAAACCATACAACATAACCAGTCAAACTGCTCAGAACTAAAATTTGAGAACTGCAATATGACTTGGTGATACCCCCAACCTCACAAATCATAAACATTTTTGTTTGCTTGATATTTTTTTATTTTCCGTGAGTATCAAAACATGATGTTTATATTCTCTACAATGAGGCACAGACTTTTGCAGAGGGGGAGGGGACTATATTACTTGGTGTATACTAGCCCTTTGGTAGAATTATATTGATTAGTTTTCCAGTTAGCAGTGAGACCTCCTTCTGACCCTATTTTCAGGGTCAGTAGATCATAATGCAGAAGCGCTAAGAAGCACTATCCCTCCCCACATTGCTTTTTGAAGTGTGCGGACGACAAAATCATCATTTTATAGATATAAAAATATCTATATAATGTGTGCGTTTATATATATATAAAATCCCTACATGTACAAAAAGAGTGGGGTTGAACTCTGCTCTGCAAATGCAGGTATAAGTTATATATGATTCATAATAACATTTTTCTGTGAAAAGGAAATACATCCAGTCTCTACTGTACAATTTTAAAAGTGATTTTTGTCATAAGCTGTTGTTTTTTTGAAATAGAAGAGGAATACCTCATGACTGAGCACAGTAAGGACAGACGTGAAAGAGGAAGACGCATCTATATTTGAAATGAAACTATTGTTCTGGGATCTTTAGTCTGAGAGCTCTCAGACGTGAACTCACAAGACAAAGAGCTACAAGCTCGGCCCTGTTACGGGCATTCTGAGGATGTCGCATGAGCAATCTGTTGACTTCCATCTTGTATTGTGTGTCAACCATACATACCTCTAATTAAACACGAAATCATTTGTCAAAACTTGCTGCACTTTTCATATCCAAAATTTTCCATGGCAGGTGTATAACAGACAAAGAACAAGGACAACATGAAATACCTAAAGAATGCTTTTAGTTGCTATTTTTAATTGCTATTTGAAGCTTACATCTGCAATCCTTGGTCCTGTAAAAGGATAAGGACTGGAGTCAAGGACTCAAATATCCTCACCCTAACACCAGGGCCTTGCAGAATGCTTTTGAACTCCGGTGCTCCCTGAGAGCTCTGTAACTGTAGGAGACCATGCTACTGCCCCGGTAAGAGCCAGTCTGCTCTTATCATATTAAGAAAAAGAAGCTTGACTTCTAACAGCTGCTGCCTCTGGTTTTCTCTATTTCCCTAACTGAACTACAGACTGCAAGGAGCTAATTAATATATTCCATGTTAACCATGAAATCACCATCTGGAGAAATAAAGGACTGGAAATAACTCTGGGGGAAAAGAGAGGTAAGGTGTTAGAGGCCTGAGTCCTTGCGCAGCAGAGAGTACCTCTGCCCCTCGGAGACATCATGTGGACAACACTTTGCCTGAAGCTCTGTTGCTGAAATTTCCTTCTTAGGGTTATCCATGTTCTGGTCCCAGGGCATCTGATGAAATCAACTTCCCAACTATTGTCCCTCACCTTTCCCCTAGGTCAACAGGTCTTGCAGAGAACATGCCAACATAGCAGCATGCCTACTGCTTCATATTGTCCTGGTTTTTCCAAATCTGGAAATAGTATGTAGAAAACAATTAGTGAATAGATGCTGTTCCTACGTGGACTTTTTAGTTATGTTCAGATTTTAGTGTGGTCCAGCAGAGATGACAGAGTATCCCCATCTTGCAGTAGTACAGTATGCACCCTCTCTTTACTTCCTTATCTTTACTTCCTTATCTTTTATTTTGACAGGCCTAAGGTCTGATTCTCTTGTGTGATATGGAGCTCTCAGATTTGAAATTGAAACACAATGCCTTATTTATTTCTCATAGCAATATGTCACAGGGTTTCAGCATCCTGGTTTATGAACATAAGACGTTCATAAATCCACCCTTAAGTGACAAAGATTATCTTCTCCACTTGTTTCCCTGCTGAAACAAAGGCAATTTCTTCTTCCTACTAGTATCTTAACACATCTGGTTTCTTGTGAAAGATTTTCTAGGATTCCTAAAATTTCCTAGTAATGGCTAAACAATTGCCATTGTGGCCTCCTTGCACCTGCATGCCAGTCAGATCAAATAACTTGCAGAGAGGGTCAGATTCCTAAAAGAAGTGAGCAGACTCCAAAGGACTTGGGTGCTGGAGTGAGCAGCTGGTCCTTTTCCAAGTATTCTGGAGCACAGGTATCACCGAGCAGGCTGTCATTACATCCAGCACGTGCCATGTCAGTGCTGAAAACAGGCAAACAGCTGCTCGGTGGATAAGAGTGACCATACACACACTCTGCTTCAGTTCTTCACCAGCTGGTATTGGAGAGACCCTTCCATTTCATGATGGTCGAGAGCCCTTACTGTGTCACAGGGTGCATTCATACGGCCGTAGCCGCCTGCAAAAACAGTGTGATTTTCTGATGTGTTCCTCTGCTGCATTTTTCTCTGCAAGGATCGTGCAAATACACCCTTTTAGTACTTAAAGTGGTCTTATAAAATGGAGGAACAAAGACTTTTTACAAGGGAAGATAGTGATAGGACAAAGGGGAAGAATTTTAGCCTAAAATATAACAGATTTAGATTAGATGTTAGGAAGAAATTCTTTCCTGTGAGAGTAGTGAGACACTGGAACAGGTTGCTCAGAGAAGATGTGAATACCCCATCCCTGGAAGTGTTCAAGGCCAGGCTGGATGGGGCTTTGAACAATTTGGCCTGTTGGTAGGTGTTCCTGCCTATGGCAGGGGAGTTGGAGCAAGCTGATCTCTAATGTCTCTTCCAACCCAAGCCATTCTATGGCTCTATGAAATGTTAATGAAAACGTTAGTGAACTTACCCTTTTTTTCTCCATGTCTGTTTTAGCAATAAGAAATTATTCTGAGCCTGTCCTTGGCATGTTGGCTGAAGTAGTTCACAAAATTTTCATTTAGCATCTCACTCTCTGAGTGTTTTTCTTTTTTCTTTTCCTGTCGTGGGTTTGTGAACCGTTCAACTAACTGGTCATTCAACTGCTATGGAGAAGTGACCTCTCTGGAGAAAGGTGAGTGGCCCTGACACTTTGTGTCCCAGAGCTGTGTTGGCTGAGCTATCCCCACAGCTTGCACAGATGGGTAGATGGTTCTGCATCAGAGCATGTGAAATTAGAAATTCAGGTGAAACTCACCTAATAAAAAAGACAAGTGAGCCCATCAGATTAATAGGCCACTAAATAAGCAAAGCAAGCGTTATTTCTTACCCTTTTTCAGGCAAATTTTCTCACTTGGTTTCATTGTCCTTTTGCTACAACCCTTCCTGGAGCTTTGGTTAATTTTGCTAATAATTTATCTTAAAACTTAACATTGTTGCATTTTTCCAGTTTCAGCAAATGTATTCTTAATTAAGGGCCATATATGTGTCAGTAAAGCTGTAAAGAAGGAATGGTTTTAACAGTGAATTATGAAAAGGGCAAAATATTATTTTTTCCTTTAAGGGAAAATGCCTGTTTTTTTCTTTTCTTACTCATCACTCTGAAAAAATTGACTGAGAAGGTAACATCCAATCCCCCCTTCTTCCTTTGGCATACCTCTTTTCCACACTTCTGCAGGGCAGTTAAATTTGATAAATTGAGATAAGACTAGGAAGAATGTGCCCATCAGTAACAGGACGTGGGTGTAGGCAATTTAAAGTGGCCACTCTAGCACTATTTTTAAACAGCACATCATCTATATAATGCACTATCCCTCATCATCTCTTACCTAGACAACTGCATATCAGGACCCTGACCTCATCTCGTCATGTGTGTAAAACAAACATTTAACCTCAATAACATATTCATCCCAGTATCTCTGCTGTTCACAGAGGATAATCCAGAGCAGAAGTCTAATACAGGATGTTTCAGTTGTCTGTTTGGAGGGGTCCTTCCTACTCCAGCATTTTTCCCAAAGACCCATGCTGTCTGGGCAAAAGTTGACCTTTTTGATGAATCTTCATTCTGTAGACATGTAGTATGAAGAGTATTCTTAATTTCTATTATTTACCCTACAGCATTTTATTGCCGTAATTAAATTATTGGAATTTAATTATTGCTACCTGAAAGGATGCTCCTGTGTGAGGACAAGCTTCTTATCATCAATTCCCAGTAACAACAACTCTCTTCATCTTTCTCTCTTCTCTAACTCTGTAGATAGTAGAGTGGCAGTTATGGTTATTTAGGACCTAAGCCTGCAAACCCTTAATCATGTGGATATTCATTGCTCCCATGGTCTACCTATTTCATTGATTGTGCTAGTTTATTTTTTGTAGGATCAAGTGAGCAATTATAAAACAAGTAAAAACCACAGAAAAATGACAAGAGTCAATTTAGAGTACAGAGAAGTACTTACTTTCCACGCCTTGTGGCACTTGCCCTAAGTAAGAGATACTCAATCATAATCATTAAAAAGGGCTAGTCCTTCTGCAGCCTGAAATGGGTCCTTTTTACTTTAGAAGCGTTTTCTGCCATGCCTCACACTGACCTGTTTGCTCACCATTTTGCTGGTGGGTATTGTGGGGATGGATCCGGCTGGCAGTCACACAGGTGGGGACTGCACAGCCACCCTGGAGATTTGTTAAATTAGTTGGGCTTACCAAGCATGTGGTTGGGCTCCTGCTGCTTGACTCCTCCTAATGACTGCTATTTTAACTTTTTATCTGGGAGTCATGCCCTCTAGCCCAGGCACTCATGTGGCACTCCGTATCAGCAAGGTGTTTTCTGTTTTGGTTCCGCTTGACCCCTTTGGAGAGGGTGGGAAGCCCAGACACCTCTGTAGGATAGAGCCAGCAGCAGTTGCAGTGGGGGGAGCTAACGTTCTGCCAAACCCCATCCAAGCTTGAGGCAGAGGAAGGGCTTTCCCCCCATCAGAGCTGAGGGAGAGAGAGTACAGGGCACCGCACACCACCCTCAAGCCTTGCCAGCATTACGCTTGGGCAGGTGGGGAAGGCAGGGACCTCTCCTGGGCATTCAGACAGTTCCAGACAGGGATGCAATGGCTCCAGCCCCGTTTCACAGGAAGAAGGGGCCTGGCTGGTGGCCCAGCTTGCAGGGCTGCCAGCTCAATGTCCAGCTTTGTGCAAGATGAATTAAACAAGGTAGCACATTGGTGTGTAAACCAAGCAGAATTAGGAATGGGTCCCGGCCAGAAAAGTATGGTTTTGAACCTAAATCACAAACCAAACTTTCCCAAAGGGAATGTTTAGATTCAGGGCCATCTCTTAAAACAAATAATGAATAAATAAGGTCCTGTATAGATTTCTAACTATGTCACTTTATTAACACTATAGATTTTTCAAACACGGAGGGGCTGTAAGAATTGCATATACATTTCATTAGTAGGGAATTTATGACTACAAGATTGCACTTAAGGTTTGTGCTGACGCTTTATGCACCCTTTTGACCCAGTCCCTTTACTATATTCTGCCCAGTATTATTTTTCATAAGTCAGGAAACGTTTTCCATATGTTTTGTAGCATTATCCAAAGGGAGTTTGCAGCTGTACTGTTCCTACTTTATCATGTTCGTACTGACTGAAGTGCAGACCCCTCCTAGTGACAGTACCCATCTGAAAGATCATAACAACGCATTTTTGGCACATTATTGTTCTACTTTTGTGTCAAGCCTCCCCCACGGAACAAAATTGTTTCACAGTTTTTATTAAAATTTACTATAAATGAACAGCTGAAAAAATAAACAGAAAAGTCTGTGTGTATCTTATTTACTGTCATCACAAAAAGAATATCTCTCCTGGAACATTATAACATAACCTAACAGCCAAAACTAACTTACAGAAATAAGCAGAGACATTAGAAAGGTTGAAGGTCAGGAGAGTTCATTATTTTCAGTAAGCTTAAAAGGCAACAAAGGGGCTGGGGGAGAAGAGAAAAAAAAGGGCAGGAGGAAAGTTATGAAGGTACATGGGAGCAGCAGAGCTGCAGGAGGGGAAAACTGAACCAGGAACCTATGTGGCACAAGGCAAAAAAAGGGATGAATGTACCAATATTTTAGCTATCACGTCTTTCTACAACAAAGAAAAGTCTCTGTGTTTAGCTTTCCTTTTGGAAAAATAAATACATTGACCTGAAAAGCCCTAAATAAAACCCCATCTGTGAGTTATTTGAACCAATTGTAGGACTCTAGTGCTGGTTTGCAATATTTCTGAGCTCTGATCTCACTAGTGTGTGTTTGCTCCTGCAGGATGACTTTCAGAAACTTTGTTTGGATTTAAAATGTAGTTATTTGGGGAAAATTTTTTCTGATGTGCCATGGTCCAAGTAAAGACATGTAAGAAGCTGCACCTTAGCTTCTGTGCCTCCCTATGCTCGTGCATGCTTTCACCAGATCTGAATTTGTTCTCCTGATATGCTTCAGTGGAAAGAAGTTTCAAATCATAACTGGAAGCAGACATATCCAAAGAATCAGTTTTAGTAAATCCCACTGAACTCTATCATGGCAGAGAGACAGTATAAATGCTCCCCACGAGTCCACTAATGAAATGCCTGGCAAAGCCAAAAAGGGCAAAGAAAAAAATAGAAATCACAGCTGCAATATCAGCTTGAATAATAGAGCTAGGAACCAGAGAGTAATAAAGGATGAGCAAGAGGTCAGAAATAACACAATATGAAGGCAAAAGGAAGGAGAAGAATACTTTCCAAAAAGTGAGGCAAAGAAGACAAAAAAGTGCTCTGGGTCACATGAAATGTTCACATAAAATGATTTAAAAGAGGAAAACTAAAAAGTACTGTGAAGGCAGAAGTTAATTAATTTATTTCATGAACTGTAATATTTAACACTTCACAGCTTTGTGCTGAGATGATTCCCAGTAGAATCAGTACTAGGGGCCAGATCCTCAATGCCAAGTCCCTAAAATGAGCCTGAAAAGACATCTAACTTTGTGATACCAAGTACTATTTTGAAGGATCCACTATCTCTTTTCTCTGTCTTTTTTTTTTTTTTTTTTTTTTTTTTTTTTTTTATCTTCTCCTCTTTGGGAATTTTGGTGCACAACTTCTGGTTTAATTGAGCCTTAACCTCTTTGCTGAGAAATAATTGGTAAAGTTAATTTTAGGGGTTTTTTATTCATCATTGAGTGTGCAGGCAAAGGAGCAAGCACTTCCGTTCCCACTCCCAGGTTGATGAGAATGGGAAATACCCAACAGAGGGCCCTTGGATGTACAAATAGTGTCTTTCAGGTGATAGCTTGAGTTATCTAGATCTTAGTCCTTCCTGTCATTTGTGCTTCTAAGCATTAAATCAGGCATCAGTTGCTGAGGTTTAGTATTTGTGTAGATTTGTAGTATATTCCTGTAAAAGTATGTTCCAGACAAAGTAAAATGAAAGCTTTTATTTGTAGCTACAGTGGTAATTATTTACTCTAAGTAAGAATAGGATCAATTTTCTTCTTCAAAAATAAAAACAGTTTTTCTGGTGAAGGGAATAACATTGTTAAAAAAAAATGTTAGCTACTGGATTGCATTTAATTTTATGTGATGAGCTCATCAATTCTTCAAATTTAATCTACAACTGTAGTTCAATTCTTGGTGTTTAGAAGGAAAAAAGCACCGAACTTAATGTTTTAAAGTCTTAATTTAACCTTTCAATGAGAAATTATAAGGAAATTATTACTGAAGCTTTTTTAATGGGACTACACCAATGATGACCATTACAGAGAAGACTGAAAGAAAGCACTTTTAAAGGTAGAAACCTTCCAGGCTTAAGGCTTAAAATTAAAATAAATACAAAATATTTAAAAATATGAATATTGAAATATATCTAATATTTCTAATATTGTCTGAATGTGATTGCTATTTGTCTTGGGGTGACTCTATCATGTGTATCCCCTATCATGCTCTATGCTCAAAAAGTAATATTGTGCCTTTTCTATGCCTTTAACATCCAGGGGAAACTGAACCCTTTCAAAAGATAACGTATGATTGGTGGTTTCTCCATCCTAATCCCAGTCCTGGTTTCAGAAGCCTGTTTTGGGGGTTTATTAGTAATTGCACCCAGTTTGTTAGAGGAGGAGGAGACGGGGTTTCCCAGCCTTTCATCTCCCTCCCCTTTAAATTTGGCCAAACCGGCACACTATTCAAACACATTTTTTTGACTTAACAAAAATTATAGACTTTAACCCAAATTTAAAATTTCACCCGCAGGTAGCTGCAGCATAATCAGAATACACAGGCACATCTCAGATGGAAAATCCTCCACGTCACGGTTCTTGAATCAAAATATTCAAAGTACAGCCAGGGTGCTGCCTAAACACATACGTGCATTTACCTACAGGCACATGCCATGGCCATGGCCAGGGAGGACAGTGGTGGTGCCAAACTGTCCTGCTTCACATGCAGCCTGGGAGTCGGGTCTGCTGCTTGTTGCTGGTCATGGGCCCTCAAAATGTTGGGCACCTTCTGCTGACACACTGGTTTCCAATTCCCTGTTTAAGCACAAGTGTTTTCACAATTTCTCTTTTGACAGGTTTGGCTGTACAGCCCTGCTGGCAGGCTGCCTGTTACCTGCCTGTACCTCTGTGCAAATTAAAAACCGGTCATGACATATTGGCTGATGATATTATCTCCTTAGCCTTGGGGAAACCGCTGGAGAAGGAAAATGGCTTAAACCAGGAATGTCTTATTGAGATAGCTATTTTTGGAAACAGTGGGGCAGGAGTGCTCCTGGTGTAGGTAAATGCCATATCATTCCAAAACAGAGATGAAGAAAAGAACTGTGAAATGATTGTTTCAGGTAACAGTAGCTGACAGGAGTTTCACACTGTATTACCCATCCTTTTCCACAGGAAATGTAATATTCTTTTTCCCCTTGTTGCCCATGTATTTTCCTTTAATCCTAGACAGCTAAAAACATACATTTAGGGAATTATTTTGAGGAAGACAGTATTTGCCCTTTAGGTTTTTTTGTGTAGTCTTTGTCATTTAATTGGTGCAAATTACAATGTCTTTGCACTGGATATCTAAGGTAAGTGTTTGATACATAGATTATAAAGTGTACGAAGCTTTATTTTTCTTGTCTAGCGTGCTTTGCAGCTGAACATTTGTGATTGGTCTTTTCTCTTTTCCCAGTTTTTTTTTTTTGGTAATAGTGAGAACTGATCTGGAAAAGCTTGTTTTTCTTTTATGTGACATAACTGCAAAAGTCATAGGTGCAAAGCCAAGCTACCACACATGCTGGTGTCTGTTCTGCCTTACATTATTAGAGTTACCCTCTGCTTTCCTCTCTCAGCATGAATGTTTGCACATATAAAAAATGTTAACATACCTATAAAATGTTGATACATTGTATGCAATTTTAAATGCTATCAAATTTGAAATCTCAATAAAGTGCTTTAAAATCAAATCATCATGCCTTTCAGGAAGCTTTGCCAAACCAGGTCCTGGTATTTTTCCTTCTCTCCTAATAATAACCACACGGCTTTCAGTGGTTCTTCCTGCCCCCCAGGAGTGCTGGCTGCTCGGCACAGCAGGCATGGTCCCACCATGACCATGCTATAGGAATTGTGATAACGTGGAAGTTATCAGAGAGCTGATTTGCCAGAGTAGGTCCTTATAGGCTCCTATCTGTTTTTAAAGAGCAAAGCAGACAGCCCCTAAAAAAATATTATCGTCAGAAATCTTGTTGGATACTAAGCGTGCCATGGAAATGCAATAAAAATGGAAAGACAACATTGCCCAGAAAATCTTGAGCCAAAAATGGAAGGGAAAAAAATAGTTTACTTAGTGGTTATGAGTCAATGCATGGTGTATGAATAAAAATGTAAGAGACCTTTATTAGATAAGAGAAATCTGACATGGTTTTAAGGCTTAGACTCTAAATAATAATCTGAAAGCAAATAGAATTTCTGATCCAAGAAAAGTATTTTTCATTGCTTTGAGGTGAATAATTTTAAAATTAAGGACTGAAAACCTATCCTGTTCTTAGATAAATAATTATCTGATCCATGCCAATTATCAAAAAACTGTTTTGATATTTTATTGTGTTTGCATGACTAGTGAGTGCTCTGAATGCTGTGAAAACTGTAATTTTTTTTCAGTTGATGCAGACTGGTTTTAACAGGTATTAAAGAGCAGTTCCTGTTTAGTATTAAGATATTTAAAAGTAATCAGAACAATAAGAAAAGGTGTAATCAAGGGAATATACCTATAATTGAGTCACATCTGAAAACTTCAGACAGTAGCTTAAAAACTCACCTGAAAGTCCCAGGTTGCATGTCCTATATGTTTATGAAACCAAGTAGAGAAGACAAAAATAAATTATTTTTTTTCTTCATAATTTCATGTATTTATTTTAAGAAAGGGAAAAGCTGGAATACCGTGGACCTCATGGCCTCATTACATAGCCTGGAGGTCCATGACTCAGTGCCAGGGCCAACACATAAAAATGATTATTTGATAGATGAGAACCAGACTGAAGAAAAGATACCATTTACGTATGTAAGAGAATTGATCAACCTCTGATGCTCTCTGTCAGCTAATGATGTGTCTCTGCCAGTGAAGAGTAAAGCCAGCATGAGAAGAGAGGGAGAAGAGGATGATGATAGCTGGAGAACAGAACATCTTTGCTTTTTCACTAGATGTGAAACCAACCATGGGATCATCAGAATCAGTTTTTTGGGGTCCTGGTTTAACCATACCTTGAAAACACCTCCCCTCTTCATCCGAAACACATACAGGGTAATTTCTTAAGGTTTTAGAGACTTTTTCTTGCCTACTGACAAAACAAAAAAAAAAAAAGGAGCTCTATCTTTCTCAAGTGTTGTTTTCCCCTTTCAGTTATAAGACAGAACCCAGGGAGGATCAGGACAGTAATAATTATTCCTAGTGAAAAAAACTCAGGATTCAACGTTAGTACTTTTTCTTAGGTTTTCTTTCAGAGGCAGGAGGGATGCCTGTTTGAAAAGGCTCTCTGCCATGATCCTGGCAGTGTTCTGAACATAGCACCATACCTGAAACCAAGCAATGTGCAAAGACACAGACTCCATTGTGTCAATTAACTCCTGAATCTTCATAGAGCTCAAGACTGTCTGCTTAGGTAAGTTCAGTAGTTGACACTGATAAAATGGAAAGTGATCTTTAGCTCTTGATGCTGTTTAAAGGAATCTGCCTTGCTATTTACTGGGTTTGTAAAATGGAGTACATGCACGTGGTTTTGACTACACAAAAGATGTGCTCTTATAAAAAATTATGCTGCTGGAGAGAACAGCAAATCCCTTATTTACTTTTTATCGCTGGAGGATGACTTGGGGAACTTAGGAGGTTTATGCCCTCAGGTCAAGTTTCATGTACATGGAGCTGTACAGCTTGCAGAAATGTTCTGCTTGGCCAATAGATGAATTATTCCCACCATAAGGTGGAATAAGCCAGCAATAACCCACTACTGCCTTTGTTTTGGCTTTGCTTTCTCAATCACTAGGCAGGGAAATGAAAGACAAATGGCCTCCATTGCCGTGTGCTAGCTCAAAGAAGGCTGGGAGGAATAGTTGGGAATAGGTAGGTCTGGCAAGGAAATTTTTGGGTTCTTTAGACTACACTTCCCATCTCCCAGCACTGCGTAGACAATCAATTATTGTTCTGTCCCTAACTTTAATGATTGGAACCTATAGGATAAATCTGGATATATTATTGTACGCACCAGTATGGCAGTAGAAGGTTGTCAGTATACACACTGAGACAAGTTCAGTGGAGAGAGCATAAACTGTGACTTTTAAAGGTGCATATATGTCTTCTAAGCCCACTGGAAAATGCCAGTATTTCACTGGAACTCTTCAAGGGATTTTCACAGGTACCCTAAGATCATGGATGAAGCTAGGAATTAATTTACAGCATAAGTCTGTAAATTGATAAAGCAGGAAAGGAACATTGTTCTGTCATTTTTTTTGCCACAGATGCAAATATACCTGTGTATAATGTGTTGGATCTGCACATAGAATAATTTTCTGTATCATTATCATGACAAATCTTGCTCAATAGGAGTTAAAGGAACAGTTTCCTATTTTTATAATTAAAGGATAAGCATGTTTAGAAGTGTACTTCCACATCATGCAAAGAAAAGAAAACATTCCACAAAATAGACTGTAGCTCAGAGAATTTCCCCTGGTTAATCCAGTTCCTGCAAAAGAGATGATTATTTGCTATCCACCTATATTAGGAGCTACAGTCATTCAGAAGGATGAAATAGTTACCACACAGTGTTGTAGATTAAGATGGTTTTACTGGGTATTACACATTATAAAATAGCTGGGCCTTTTATCAAGCTGGTGATCCTTTACGGATGTAAAACATTATATCAAAACTGTTAAAGAAAAATATACAATAAGAAGACCATTGGGACTATCTTCTGAGTACTTAACATGAATAACTAGACTTACAAATTGTTTATGGCTATAATAAACAATATTAGATTATATATATCAACATATAATATTCAGTATCGGAAACTCTGGTGAAAGGACTGACTGCACTAATTGATTTTGCAGGGTTTTTTTGGCCACTGAGTGATCTTTATTTGTAATTGATGGCGCTATCCTTTGGTAGTTCTTCTGCAACTGGCACTACTACTGTGTCTTTTATTACTCAAAGCTTTAAAAATGTGCTTTACTACAGGGAATTTTTATTTTTAGCTACTGTTACAGTTTGGTTTTTTTCAACTAAACGATAATGCTGTAGAAACCTCGGATACCAAGTAAAAAGAAAAAAGGGAAAACCACAGCAGAAACCCCTTCAACAGTTCGCGGGAAAAAAATGTTCTTCATTTGTACACTGCAGCCTGTACATCCCTGGGGTTTTTTCAAGTGTGTATGTTAAGAAGTATATCCATACAGAAAAAATACATCAAGGCATTGCTAACTAGTTACAGGGTAACACACTGGCTTAATCCCATGCTGTTTATACAATAACTACATTGGGAGGTACCTTTGCATAAAAGATATTAAATTAGGCCCATGATTCGACCCAGATCCACACACATAATTACTAGTTTATAACGCTGAATATCTGTGCTAATCTGCTAACCTCACATAAGTTGCTGCTGCTACTGTGTCAGGGATTTTTTAGCATGAGAAAATACTACAGCAGTCTTAATTTCTAACCTTGGATATGTAATTTTTATCAGAGATCTATAAACCAAGTTTTTTCTTAACTAAATGTAGGAACCTGGTCCTGTTCCTATTTCTTGCACTTCTCCTATCCTCTCCATTCAGCAGGTACAGCCAGCAACATTTAAAGGCTTATAAAATAAATAGCAATAAGAATTTGACAGCCCACAAAAGCAGTGAAATTAATTAAAACCTAAAGCAGTGGACAGACAACTTGGCTTGTATTATGTTACTTTGCTTAGTCAAAACGGATTCCTAATGCAAAAATCAGAAGGTACAGCAGATCAGCAAATAGCAGCATGAGCAGTTTTCCTATGTTTTGCAAGAGACTTTTCTACTTCGACATATTTGAAATGGCTTAATGACTTCAGAGCAAGAAGGGGCTGTTGCCAAGGACTTCTGGTAGACTGGGTACAATTTCATCTGGTCGGTTTTCAGGACAATAATATGTTACTGTGTACTTCTGTAAATTTATTTTCCATAAATCACTACTACAACAACAGGACCGGCTTTGTTGGCAAAGGGAATATGTTGCATCCCACCAAAATAGTACAAGAGCAGCAACAACAATAGAAAGCAAGAGCTGAAAATAAACTTTGGGCAGCCTGAGAGATCCATGCTGGTGTTTGCCTGACAGGTCAGAGGCTGCGCCCAGGCTCCAGTTTGTACCTCATACTTTGGGAGCTTGTCCTAAGCCAGTCTGAGCTTCCTCCAGCAATCATAGCTTGAGCTGGGGTTTCATAAGACAGGATTTCGGAACAAACCATGCAGGTTCATCATTTGTCAGTTATACTTAAAGCACAATGAGTCACTCCCTCAACCTCCCCAGTGGTGCCCGTGCTACTGCCTTCTTCCCATGACCCACACAGGGAAGGACGATTCTGCTGTTTTCTGCTGATACCACCTGACCCGTGTCACTGACAGACAGAAAAATGCTGTAGTCATTTCTGTGGTGCTCCCAGAGAGATCTAGAGGAAAATGCAGGCAAGGTTCCCAGCAGTCATGTCAAAGGAATACTATTTCCACTCCTCAGCAGAGAATGGGAGCCTTTATTTAAACAGCTAAAGGGTTCAAAATAATGATGGGAATCCAGGAGGAAAGCCAAGATGAGTATTACAACAACAAAATACAGCTCTTTTACTTCTGCCAAAGTCCTGTAGTTAAAGATTTGGTCCCAAATTTAGTTTCGAGGGGATTCAGTACAAAAATACAGGTGACAGGCTGAGCAGCTCTAAGTAAAAGGCGTGTCCGGCACAGACACTATCTATCAGTATCAGTCTGACGACTGACAGATGGGGGGAGCCCATCCAAAGGAGTGAGCACAACTGGCTGCAGTGCCTGCCAGCATCCAGATGCTCTTGTTGGGAAATATCTTTCAAAAGTTTGGCATCTCTGCTCTGGGGCAATTCACAGAGCAATGAGATGAACAGGTGTCTCACATCACTTCTTATCACAGATTTTTAATTGAAGTTTAATTGTTTTATTGTGTTGTGGTTTTGTTATTGGTCATATCTGGCTGTATCCCTCATATTACTGAAAGACTCAGTACAATTACACACACAGCCAGATTTTCAGAAGTATGGAACAATTCCTATCATATGGCATTTTTTTTGTGTAGGTTTTCAAAACATCTCATCATGGTAGGTGTGAAATTTTTTGAAATTTCTGTGTCCTTCTCAGGTACTCAAATAAGACCTGAAAATCTGAACTCAGCTATGATTATTGTGGCATCCTAAAAACTCTCACTGTACTCTGCAGCAGCCTTGCAACCCCGTTTGAACACATCTACTTTCCCTCCCAGTCCTTTATCATTCTCAATAATGTGAAAACTAACAATATTTTATTTTCATATCAGCTAAAAAGATGTCTCTGGAGAGGGTAAAACACCCATTGAAAGTTGCAATGGATATGTAGTATCTTGGTCTGGCTTCTGATATTACTCTGGACTTGAGTTTCCTAACTCTCTAGTGCAATAATAATACAACTTGATTAGCCTAGCAGCTGCATTTAGAAGGGTGATGTCAAGAAATAATCTATCCCAGTCTTCCAGATACCTAATATGAACTTTTAGAAAGCTGCTTGGGTTGTCTATCACAAATGCACATAGAGAAGGTGCCAAAAAGCTCAATTGTAGATATACTTGACATGTACTTTGTGCTTCCTTGAAGATCCAGAGTTGGAAAAATAAGCTCTTTTTGGATAATTCATAGAGAATCATTTTGTAACATCATAGTGTAGCTTTTCTTTTTTGCCCTTCATCCCTTTTTCTTATTCTTCTTCCCCTCCTTCTCCCTCTTTCTCTCTTCCTCTCTGTTGCATCTACATGAATAAAAAAATCTGGCATAACAAGTAACCTCAATAACAAAGATTATTGTTTCTGCAATACACTACAAGGTCCTAACCCTGCAGTCCCTGTGAAAACACAACTACACTGCAGAGGTAAAGGAAAGGCTGAGCACTGGACCTGTATTAATGTGTCTTAACCTTTGGCAGAAGGTCTACCCCTATGTGGGTGTATTAGTAAACATAGACTCTGCTTGATTAATAAGAAGTCAAGATCCTTCATATGCAATACATGGAAAAGTAATATATTTTATATATATATATACACGTATATATGTGTAACTATATATAGATGAGTGCATAGGCTACCCAACTGTTTGTTTTGTAAATGAGTACTAAAACTTCAAACAGCAGCTTCGCGTGATTTTAGACAGCAAGATGCATTAAGACAAGCATGATGCATTAAGTGTTTAAGTGTATTAAATGCCTTTTTTCCTGTTTACATAACGATATGCTGTGTTTATTTTAGAAGTGCCATAAAAAATTAGTTAGCAGTCATAAATAGAGTCCTGATAAAATGATACTACTTTCCAGAACTGCTAATCTGTGTTAATGCCACTTCGGTACAGGTCCTGTAACAGCTGTTAGAATTTTGTCCCCTGTAGGTCAGAGAGAGAAGATGGGAAAATCCTTAATAAAATGTTGTTAGAAGCTACAGGTGGGAAATAAAGAAGCTCTTGTGACCTGTAATCTTATTCCCTCATAAAGTCATGGAGTGCACAGCAGCTTCTGTGGCTGAAATTAGACAACACGCTAGCGGCTTTTCAATCTCAACTTTTGCAGTTCAGTTATATCATTTTCAGTGAAGAACAAATGAAGGATACAGCAAGCACTGCCCCTGACCTTCCTTGCTGTTTTTAATAAGCACATTCAACAGCATGAGCTTCTCTGTCTTAAATGAATTACTATATATACATGTATTGGAAAGAAAATACAGTAGTGTTTATCTTCTGTATGCATTGTACTGTCCAATTTTAATTAACACTCAGCTTCAGGTAAAGAAAATATGCTAATTTTAATAGTCTTATAATTGCTGTGGGGCAGATTCCACCATCCAAATGCAGAAGGATACCCAGTCTTGCCCAGAGTCTCCCCAGCTTCAGCTGAGCTAATGAGACAGGAAGGGGCTACTGGCATGCCATTTTCCAGGATTGCAGGAAAGAAAAAATGGAAAAGTACAAGAAGTAGAAGTCAGGAATGAAGCAGTGAATGAGTAATCTATTACAAAAACCAGATTATGTTGTGGAACAAGCACAGTTTTATGTTTTAGATGCTTTACAATCAGCCTTCTATATGGATTTAATTTTTCTCCTTTTATGATGGGTATATTCCATGTGATTTTATGAAAACAATATATACTGTTTGGATATTATGACTCTTGCGGGCCTCAGCTTTGCATTCTTTCAGTCTTTCCTTTTGATATCTCCATTGCCTTGTCAGACTATGATACTATGGAGTATGAAAATTAATATTTTTTCCATTGTATTTATTAAATAATTTTTAAAAACCCCAACAGTTCAGGATAATATACAGGATAATACACAGCTTTCTAAATTTCTATAGTAAATCTTATTCATTCAGCTGAGAGAGAATTATCTCCTAATTTAAACATTTAAGCTACCTGAATGAAATAGAGCCATGGATAGAGTGAGCTTTCTTTTTTACATTGTTTTTATCAAAAGTATAAAACAACTTGTTTAAAAATATTCAGTTAATATACCACAGTGCAATCAAATATTTGCAGCTTTAAACTCACAATAATTTTTTTGACCATAACTATGTACAGTCACTTATTAGTAAAATGGTGAAGGATTGTTGAAATATGATACAATGATAACTAATTGGCTCCTGATACAATGAGTTGTCATTTCTGAAAATTTAATGTCATCAAAGCTCTTTTTCCAATAGCACAAGGAGCACTATTGCTAATAGACTTCAGAGCTTGAAATAAATAAATCTTTGGAATCCTGTTGCATCTCTTGGGGTGTGACATTTGACAGTCTTTTATAGCGCAGAACGAAACAAGTTTGTGAGCTGGAATTCAATTGTGGTGTATTGATTCCTTGCATCAGTCATTATTCCCTGCTGATTGACAGCTGAAAATTGGTTACGTTAAGTATTTCATATGTTATATTGGCTGACATTTGCTTGCCTGCTCCTGTGTCAATATTGTTGTAAAGATCTCCAGCTCTATGAGATAGCAATATACACTGACTGTGGCTTTTGTGTGATGTTCCAGTGTTTTTCCTGACATAATTTAAGACATATTAAAAACCAGCAGCATCTTCCCTCTTGAGAAGCTTAATGCCAATATTATTGTCTTCCAAGGGAAGATCATGTATGCTCATAATCGGGTGCTAATTTTCACCCATACGCTCATGTTTAGGCATTAGGCACTATAACTGTAAAATTGAGCCTGCTTGATTGATTCATGTCAAGCCTCATCTCGGCTCCTGCAGTGGAAGTCATCCAGCTGACCCTTTTTACAGTAAAAGAAGAGATTTGTGTTCCTTTCTTTCACCTGGAACCATCAAATTGACTGAATAATCTGTAATACATTAGTGCTGACATTTGTTAGGCAAGAATTAAACAAGACACAGTAATCATTCCCCTGAATAAAAATTGTGTTTGATTTCCAGCAGAGTTCTATTAAAAGGACAGCACAGCCCATCTCCTCCAAAGTGGGAAATGTTGAATATTTTCTATGTTAATGAATCGAATTAACACTTTAATGACAGATGGATGATCCGTAGCTGCTCCTGACAAAAGCTGCTGAGGACTTTTGGAGGGGGGATGTGATTCCTGTGCCTGCCATGAGGACTACAATGAGCTTTGTAGAAATCCTTCATGCTGCATGTTTAAGGGTGATCATAGTAAAGTTTGACCACTTACCTAAAAAGAGACAAAAGGGAAAATGGGTTCTCCTACAGGTAGAGCTGGATAGCCCCAGGAAAACCAGTTCCTAAAGGCAGAATTCCCTTTTTACAGTCAACCTCAATAAATATAATGCTATAAAAGGATGGAGTCAGTGGTATTGGTTTCCATCTCCTCCTGACAATACAGTGTAAAGGGTGGAATAATTCCACCTGAAATCAGAGGGAATACAACAGTGTATACCTGTGTGCCGGTTTGGCCAAAATCTAGTAATATAGCCCCTGAGAGAAAACCAGGTTACAACCACCCTTCCCCCCCACAGGGTTTGGGAAAAAAGGAAATTTTTCCTCAAAGGAAAGTGAAAGAGATTAAAACTATTTATTTTAACAAACACACAGGAAAAGGATAATGATGCTAAATAATGAATTAAAACCCCCGCTATAGAGAGAAACCTGGGAAGATTTCAGAGTCCTTCTGTAGGTGTGGTCTCGCTCCTCCTCGGAGCTGGTCGGTGAGGGCGTGGGCCCACCCCCGGGCCTCGGGGAGAAAATTCTCCTGATGTGTTCTGATGTTGTTGAAACAGTTCAGAAGAGAAGAAGGGAAAAAACCAAAGTCCCAGGAAACAAAATTCAGCTCTCCATCTCACGCCAAGAGGGAAATAAAACCAGCTGGCTGAAGGAAAAAGCAAGCAGGGTGCTCTGTCCGTGCCATCCGCAGCCAGACAACACTGAGGAGTGTAATCTCTGTGTCCTTGAGAAGCTGCTTTGGAAAGTTCATCTGTTTTTCTTTTTTTCCTCAAGCTCAGTTTAAAGGCACAGAAAAGGCACAATATTACTTTTTGGGCATAGAGCATGATAGGGGATACACATGATAGAGTCACTCCAAGACAACCTGGTATGACCAGAGTCTGACCTGGTGTCTTTGAGGTCCCAGCGTTACTTCTGCATTTGGCAATGTAAAACTGCATTGCTGAAGGGATGCCCACAGCTCATCTGGCTGTGCTGTACTCTGCAGTCAGGGCCAGGCTGTAGTGGTGTTATGGTTTTAACCTGAAGGTAACATATGAAATGTATCATCTGAAGAAGCATCTGTTGGCTCTGTAGATGACCTGACCAGTCTGCACCTCAGAGGTGCATCTAGAAACATATTTTTTTTTCATGAGCTGGTGCTGAGGCTAGATTTTTTTCCAGCTGGATTCTTGGCTGCAAGCTGAAAGTGAACATGGGTTCCAGAGGAAGCATGCTCTGGAAATAGGCTTTTTCCCTTGATTAGCCTGTGTGTGAGAGTATGGTAGCATCACCACTGTGCTGACATGACTCTGGGCTGACCACATCAAAAAAAGGCAGCACTGGCTTGGCACAAAGGTGCCTGAATTATATAAAGCAGGAAAAAAAGAACTCTGACTGAAAAAAAAGATCTGGAGCAGCTTTCTCCTGCTGTAAGCAAACAGAAATTTTTCCAGCCAGTCAGGATCCTTCCAACTGCTACTTCATCACCACTGTGTTTTCTCTTTGCTTAGTCCTGAGTAGCACTAGCTAACCCAAAAAAGCAAACACTGATAGGGATTGCAGTTCATTAAGAGAATAAGGCTTACCTGAAGCTTCACCTGAAGCCTTTTAAGGAACAAGCAAAGAAGGACTGGTTTATGCAATCAGTCTTCCTGGTGGCAGCTGCTGCCTATTGCGTTAGGGCAGCTGCCCTGTCGGGGAAGGATAGGGGGTGGATGGCTCTTATAAGTGATTTCTGCTGCCTCAGGGTGGCTGCTGATGTTGCTTCTGTGGAAAACACTCCTGTGGGGGAATTTAAAACCTGAAGGTGCTTATAAAGAATCCCCTATGAAGGGGGATGCAATGTAAAAAGGAATTCACTGAATTCTGCGTGGATGTGCTGAGTCTTGGATGGTCTGAGGTCTGTGGGAAAGTGCCTGACCCAGCCAGGAGGGCTGCAGCTGCTGGTGAGTGGCTTTGGAGTCTTGCTGCCAGAAGATAGGGGAGGCTGTGGTGAGAGATGTATCTTGGTGTCCTCGTACTTGTTCTGGGTTGTCCCTCTGGAGAGAAGGTGGTTTCTGGCTCAGCCACAGTGTTTCTCCTTGGCTTTTTAGTAAGTGCTACTCCATCCAGTAGTGCTTCCCTGTAGCCTGCCCCAAACACTGCCTCTGCTGTGGGGTGGGTTTCTTCTGGCAAAGTGCTCGAACCCAGGTCTTATTATGGCTCTGCCCCATGAGAGCTGTGGAATTAGTGTCACCTCTTTCTGCTATCGTAGGTACTCTCTGGGGCTTGGACTGCTCCACTTGTAACTCTGCTTCTAGCTGCACATGGTAGCTTCTGTACTGGTCCCTGCTGAATGTCAGCCTGGTGCTTGCAGTGCAGGAGAACAATTTTTTAGCCTTCTTGTTAAATGTTGGAAAACCTTGGAGGCATGCAGTACACCCAAGTGTTATCTAAAAAAATATCCAGCTTCTCAATGTAGCCATTAATTTCTGAGCATGCTGCTTGTTTGGGTCTATCTGGGGTGCAAAAGTATCTGTTGAAATGATTCCCAAAACATAAAATTTGGAGTGTTGCTTGCTCTCAGACTTGTAATTTCCTCATTTAATTTTCAATTATGGAACAAACAAGTGCACTCTTATTCCTTGTGCCATACAACTATTAAATGGTTTTAATATTTCATAGTCCCAAACTGCTCATGTTAATCTGTGAATTTATTGTTATAAATAACTAATAGGTGTATAATGAATCATAGCAATGATTTATGGAAGATTCATAGATAAGAAAAAAGTATGTTGGAAAATACTTTACAAGGGATAATACTGCAGCATTAGCTCTCTTATCCTAGGCAAACAAACATTGCTTGTGCTCTACATGCCACTCCTGGTTTTGCAGCACATTCAGAACAGCATCTCAAGGTTTTCTGTGGGGGACTGGATCTTTTAAAAGCTTGGAAACAAGTTTTCCTGATTCATGTCAGCTGATGCATGATACTGGGGTGTTTTGAATGTGCATGCTGAACATGGGTATTTGCAGCTTCTTGAGAGGTCAATTAGAAAAGGATACAGAGGAGGAAGGGAAAGCCTGCAAAAAGTAGTGTGACAAATCAACAGTTAAATGTCTTCCCTGGATCCAAACTCCAGGTCTTCTGCTGGTGTCCCCACATTATTGAGTGACCCCTGTCTGTGTTTGCATCTGATAAAGGAGAGGGAGTTAAAAGGCATTGAAAGTAGTGGAAATTCTTGTCATGAAACAATTTTATGGTTAAGTAGAAGAAATGGAAAGATGAAATAGCTACAGGAATGTGAAGAATTCTGTACTCAATAGTAAAAAAAAAATCTAAAAAGTTACAGGACATAATATTTTGGTTTCAGCTAGGATGAAAAAAATTTCACCCCCTAAGGTATCAAAAATTTGATGGGCTAATTTAAAGTTCCATATGATCCTAAGCCCAGAAGTAGTCTGTTGTTTCTTTTGAAATATCCTGGACTAATCTCCACCAAAAAATAGATTCTACCAGAGTAGAGAGACCATATAATTACAGCTGAGCTATCAGGGAAATAATTGTTGCCGGGCATTGCAAGCCTGCTGGCAAACCCAAGCTACAGCAAAACTGCCAGACCACCTTCAAATCAGGTGTGCAGCAAGAATTGCAGGGCTGTGTGCAGAGCAGACTCCACACAACCCTAGGCCTCTGGAAAGAAATCCAAAAAAAGGAAGAAAGAAAATGGCCTCAGGCTGTACCAGGGAGGGTTCAGGTTGGATATTAAGGAGGAGTTTCACGGAACGGTTGATTAGATATTGGAATGGGCTGCCCAGGGAGGTGGTGGAATCACCCTTCCCAAGGTGGTTAAGGAAAGACTGGACATGGCATTCAGTGCTGTGGTCTGGTTGACAAAGTGGTGTTCAGTCATAGGCTGGACTTGAGCACAGAGGTATTTTCCAACCTAATTGACTCTACAATTCTGTGGTGTTACAAAGAGGGTGAAGACAATGCCAGCTGCTCAGACAATTCCTTTACAGGCATGTCGATGCTGGGTGTAGAAGCAGTATGTAGCTAAGGAAAGCTCTTAAAGGTTTTTATAGAGTAATTGTGCCCAACTATATCAAAGCCAGCGAAATGCTAGAAATAGTGATGTAAGCTCTAAAAGAAAAAGTGTTGGCACAGAAATTAAAAACTCGGGGTTTACAGCCATGAGAATATTCTTCTGGAATGGGACCTACCCTTGGGCGGAGTAAAGGAACTTCTAATATTATTGACTAAAAAAGAACTGAAAAAAGTGCATGGACAGGCTTGAGTGCTGAAATTTTGAGAAGTACCAAGTGGATAATGAAAAGTGGTACTTAGGTATATAAAATGATTCATGCTAAATAGACCCTTCCTCACGGGTGATGAACCAAAGTGTTTAACAATGTCTAATAGATGTGTTGTCACTATGTGGTTTCAAAACGACTGCCTTAAGTTTTATTAAGATATCTGGCTGGTCATGGATTACCTGAGTTTTGCAAATAGGTAAAAGAAATTATGTTTTCGTATTAAACAATTTCTCTTGCTGAGTGAACAAAACATTGACTGATCCAGAGTGGCTTGGGCTTTGGTTTTAGCTTGAATGGCCAACATTCTGTCTTGGTTCAATGTTAGCAAAATGGGAATTTCTAAGGTGTTAAATATCAAAAGAATAAATGTTTGTTAAAGTAGTAGCGTAAATTCTGGATAATGTTTGTGGATGCAGCTAAACTGCATAAAAGAATTGGTCCTTGCAGTGGAGAAACATGGAAAACACAGTGTTGTGTGATGTGTAAGTGATGGTAAATTTGCTGGGGAATCGGAGGTGTGTAAGGATCCTGACACGAAGCAAACTAAAAGTTTCTATCAGTTCCATGAAAAAGATGCTTCTGGTGAAGGAGGATGCAGTCATGTACTGCAGTCCTGTACTGTAACTTCTTTCAAAGCCAGGAGAAAGAAAACTGACCCTCCTAAAATATTTTCCCAAGGAGGTCGCTGTCCTTATGGCATGGCTTTGAGAGAGCTGAACCTCAAAACACAACACCAGAAGAAGATGAGGATATTTACAACAGGGTAGTAATGCTGCTTCAGATGTAAGGGGTTTACCATCCTAATCTTGCTTCTAGTCTGGCTGCTAGGGAAACTATATCACAATAAGGAAAACTCTAGCTTCTTCATGAAGGAGTTCACAGCCTGTACCTTGGAATGTACCCAGGCTAAACTCACTGGACTGATCCCTGAAATCCAGGGCAAACTATCAATGAGACTTGGGAATTAACGCGGGGGGGGGGAAGAAAAAAAGATTAAAAACAGTAAGCGTTATAAACAGCCTTGTTCATTTTGATCCCTTAGTATTCTTTTTTTAATATATGATGACATACAGTTGCTTTCTTGATACAATCCAACAATGGTTTTTAAAAAGTAAGAAAAATCTTGTATTCTGTTAATGTCTGTGGGTTGCTTGTCACATAACCAGCACTGTGCACGTTGGCCTTGAAAAGCTTGCAGTGCCTCCTAGGTTTCTTGTAGCAAATGGGAGTTGATACAAGAACAAGACAAATAGTGCAGAAAAATAGCAAGTGATGAACTCACCTCGGTAACATTTTCTGTAAGCATTTATGTGAGTGTTTGTGTTTGCAAGAAAGTCTGTGTGGAGTGGCATATCCCTGGATGTATGCAAGGGTTCATGCCATGAACCTTTGCAAGACAATCTTGAGTTCCCTACTCCTGTTTATAAAAGGTTCAGTCAATCGATCAGGGAACAAAAGCAATAGTGTGTGTCTTAGGTGAAGAGTTAGCTGCCAAACAGCACACAGCAAACAGGGCAGCAGGTCTGCCTCACAAGGCAGTGTCAGTCTTTGGTTACATTGAGTTGGATTATCAGGGCATGGACTTGAGCAATGCAGAAGAACAGATCAGAGGGTTCGGCAAGTGAAAGATCTGTTAGAGTTGGGTTAGTATTGTTCAAGTATAGAAAAATCCAGGTTAACTGCTCCTGAGTTTTTGGGTTTTTTTCTTCTGCTCAAGGGATAAGATTTAATTTTTTTTACTTTAATTTTTTTTTTCAAAAGGTCTACTTTTCACACTGATAAAATTATGCCCTCTGATATAGCACTGAGCTGACTTTGAGATGAATCCTGAGCCATGTAATCATCTAAGGCAGGCACTTTGGAGACTGCTCACTTTCTTGATCCATCTGAAACCAATGACAGGGCTTTCATGCTTTTAATTGTCTCACTATAAGTGAGTTCCTCTGATCCAAAGTAGTGCCCCATCATGTCACTTAAGGAAGGAAAAGAAGAGAGTCAGAGGGCAGAAGGTTAAGTCCTACAAATGTTTCTGCTGATCTAGTAGAGCTAACTCTGCCTTTGGCAGAGTTAGCCAAAGAAAGATATGTACAAAGAAATGTACTTGATTGCCTGCAAGAGCAGCCAGTACAGTCCCCTGCAATGACTTTATTGCCAGTATTAAAACCAGTTCTTTAAAGAAGTAATACATGGCACAGGGGTCGCTTAGACATTCTGCAGGCCTGACTTGAGTAATGGGCTCTGCTTGAGGATCAAGAATACGGGAGTTAAACAGGTAGTTATAGGTCACAGTTAGTATTGTGAAATTCAATTCTTACATGGAATTAGCCCCAACCATGCAAAACTTGATATTCCAAACATTATGAATGTCAAATTAATTTACATTTGTACTTTCTTTTGGAAAAGTAAATATCGACTAGTGCAATATTTCAGTGGGGGTAGATGCAGTTACTGTTGGCTAATAGGTCTATAATGAACTATAAACCCGGTGCAGTAGATCAGTCAGACAGAGGAGGATGCTGATAGCTGCAAGTCCCACATCTCGTTGGGCATCCTCATGGACAGGTAGCCATTATGGCCCTATTTATGCTCCTGGAATCTCAGACTGTTCAAACATAAGACCCCTGTATGCAACAAAGCTGGCTCCTCGGAGACCTATCTTAGAGCTGATGGCAAGGTCAGCTCTGGGTGCCTGTTTCATAGTACTCACCAAGCAACATATTTGCCCAGTAAGGCTGCTGGCACAATTTTGATTAGATTAAAGCTCAAGGACTGCCATGGAACAAAGTCAGCTCTGTAACTGCATTTGCACACATACCATTGCCTCACTGTATTCCCTCCACCAGCTGCAGCTCAGGATGTGCCAGATACTTTTAGTGCAGAAGTCGGAGTAAGGGCAGAAGCTTGATGTTTGGGAGAGGCTGCAGTGCGAGGGTACAGGCAGGATATGGGGGAAATGGTGGCAGTTGGAGGCAGCATGATAGACTTCACTTCACTTTTGCTCCCTATGGCTGTAGCGTGGTGATGCTTTTACAAGCATCCTTACAGTAGCACTGAGCATTCTGGTGTGCTAAATTCCTGAGGTTTTTGTTCCCCTTTGCTATCCTGAAAGATGTTTGCTTGATGCATGTGTTTACAGTGGATGTAATATCATAGAGAAATCTCAGTGTGCTGTAGAAGAGTAAATGTTTAAATACAATTCTATGAGCAATATGTGAGATATACTTAGTCCAATCCAAGTTTGTTAGTGGTGTGGGTTTAGTGACATCATTAATACTTATTAACTAAACAAAACTGGATTCTAATACTCATTTTTTCCTAGAAATATTAGAGGCTGTTAGTAGCTCTGCTCGTGGTAGCCTTTGGAGACTGCAGTGTGACATCACTTTTCTTCATGTTTTTGTCAAACGAGGCAGAATCCCTCCACCCTCAGTTAAGCAGCAAAATGATTTATTGTCACAGGTTACAAGTACTGCTTGTGCTAAAACTTTATCTTGTTGTTGGCCTGAAAAACTATTCCAGTTAATGCCCGTTTGCACTTGCCATGAAGCTGCTGAGGGTGACAGGCCTCAATTTCTGTAGCTGCCATCTGATAGCCAGTGCCTGTCACTAAAAATTTAACAGGTCATTTAATGCTAGTCAACAAAAGACCCATGAAGCCTCATTTCACACCAATTACTACTTAGCATATGTACACAAATTAATTTAAAACATTATCAGGGTCTCTTCTGTGCTATAATCTGGCCACATGTGTCCCTGTAGCCTGGAGGCTGGTCTGAGAGCATCCCTCCCTAGCAGGTCCTGCTCATTGCAGAAACAGTGCCCCTGCTTGCCACTCTGCTCTGCCATCAGACCAGGTCTGCCCCTGCACTATTTAAACCCCTTGTTGCCAAAGGAGCACTGTGGTTTTCTGGCTGGAAAACCTTGGGTTTGCAAAGCAGGTTCCTGGCCAGACTCCAGCTAGGTGGCATGCCTGGGGGCTGCTCTGTTCCTCCTGTTGCTGTCCTTACCCTTTCAAAAGATATGGCCCCCTCCCTCTTTATTGTTCTGCTTATTTTGGACACTGATGCTTTGTTAGATTTCACAACACTTCTTGCCACATTCCTGAATGAACTGTTATGGTAGTTTGTTGAGCATCTCAGGTGCTTTCTTTGCAGTAGGAGAATAGGCATGTATTATTTGTTGCAAGTGATTTACTTAAATGTTAAGTGCCAATCTTGAGGCTTTAAACTTCTGTCCAAACTATTCTTTCACTCTCTAGTTTGTACAGATAATCTGTGGACAGGGAGGTTTTTTAAAAGCAAATTTTCTTTATGGGTAGAAACAAACAAAAAAACCTCACAAAGAACCCCCACTGAAGATAAAATAACATTGTGAAATCATGTGCTTTTGGACCAGTAGCATAACTTCTTAAAAGCTCTCTGGAAAATCAGGACAACTGCAGGGTGAAAATAATGCTTTGTTCTTATACAGAGAGAATCTGTGCTTTTTTCTTGGGTCGTTTTTTCCATTTCTAAATTGCCATGAGAGTAAAGTTGCCTGCAGCAACTGGTGGGCTAAGTATTCCCCATCCATCTCCGGAGTGTCACCTGCTAAGGTGAGGAGCCTGAAAAAGCCTGGACACATTATGTATGGGTGGCCTTTTGTTTATGACAGACAAAGGCAAAATCCTCTGGATTACTGGAAGATATCATATAACACACAAGATGGAGTTACTATTATTCTTTTCTAAGGCATATAGTGTTTCCCTTGGGCACAGAAAGGAAAGTGCAGCCAATCCTGGAAGGGTAGCTCCTATTAAAGATTTATGCAAGCCTGAATTATTTTGCTTTAAACTTTTTTCTCTTTTTAATAAGCAGGATGCTTTCTTTAGGCACAGCATACTGAAGGAGATGGTATCACTGGTAATCCTTGGCTTAGGCACAGAGCTCCTAAATGGTTTGAATTAGGTAGATGAAGAGACTTTGATTTGTTTTTTTCCTTCCCCTTTCTTTTTTTGTTTCTGCATTTAAGGTTTTACTGCAAAATTTCCCACTGAAGTAGCAATTTGTTGGGTTTTTGCCCCCTGCCTCGAAGTCTTTTTTTTGGTGTATTCATTCAGTGAAACAGCTTTGAAGCTGTTGAACTGTGTAAATGTTATGTTAACATTTTCATTTGCAATTATAGACATTTACTTGCTCTTGTTGAAATAGCCCTTTCAAGGGGAAGGGAAGAAAGCAGGAAGTGAAAGTACATAAAGAAATGGAAAAGTAGCCATGCTCTTGATTTCATTTTTGAAATGATTTCAACTTTTAATTTACACTTCTCTAAGCTAGTAGTTAAGGATAGACAAACAAAGACTACTGAAAGAAATAATTTCTTTTTTTCCTTGTTATATTAGGTCACTTAATTTTCGCCTGTTTAATTTGCATATGGAGATTTGTCCAATAAGTCCTGTATTTTGAATTAAGCAACACAGAGGAAAGCTCTGGGTGGCTCGTGTTCATCAGCCTGCAATTCACAAATTACAAAATGGCAAGCAATTGCCCGAAATCAAGACGACAAATAATGTGAATTAGCTATTAGTCCAGAGGGTTTCAAGCTCCTGTGGCTTGATTGAATTAAGTCTAGTGTGCTTAACTCAAAGTGGCAACTGATCCTTCAGGAAAAAGCCCTACATAATCTAATACAAATTATGATCTTTTTATGGGTTATTTAAAACATCCAATACACTTAATGGAAGAATTTTTTGTGGCATTCTACTGGGTCATGTCATAATTTCTTGGTAATGTAGTAATTTCTGTGGATAACTTCCACAGAACTCAAATTAATCTCTCCTCATTTATTCTCACACTTTTTTCCATTTTTTTCATAACAGTGCTATTTGTCCTCTGAATACACTTTGCCATGCTACAATTGTATCTGTAGCAGGATTTCTGATGGCAAGTGCAGCTAATATTTCAGCGTTAAGTTTGTGTGATGTGGCTCCTTCTCTCTTCTATCGGTGGTTATTATTTCAACAGATTTTTTTTTTTTCTGCCGCCAAGCCAATGCCAGGAGCATATTTGTGTTGTTGCTGTTGCTCAGCAACTGTGATCTCTTCACTAGATCTGACAGTTGCTTGCTCTCCAGGAGAGCAGAGATGCAAGAAGGACAGATGCATTGATCCTCATCGCATTATCAGATCTTGTCACACACTCGCTTTGAGAAGCTGATAGCATCTAATAATCTTACTCAAGGCTCATTTTACACATCATTGGGCTCTTACAGTTAAACTTAGAAAAATGTATTGTCTTGCTCTGTCAAGGCAGGGAGGTCAATAATTAGGCCACTTTTCATCAAAAAAAAATAAACTGTATCCTTTTAAAGAAGCTGGGTCCATATAGAATGGTATTTTATCCCATTTAGAAGCTGCAGATACATTAATTTCTCTATCAGTCCTTACCAGTGATCTTCACCTTGATTCAATAGACCTTTGTGTGGTGGAGCTTCTCTTTAAGAGTATAAGCACGGTATCAATCAGAAAATGAGTCATATTGTTGTATTTTAATCCAGGATAACTAGGAACAGTAATTGCACTATCCTCATAGGAATCTATTACAGGCGAAAAGATGCTCCTTAAACTGTAGTAGGGATGTCCAAAAGAGGAAAATAGTTTTAATTCGATAAAATTAAAACACTATCCTGCAGTCTAGTAGGTCAAGATTAAAAAAAAAAGACTGAATATTGCTGATAATAAATTACTTCAAACCCAGTGACACAGAGACCTGCAGAACAGTCTAAGCCTGGTGAATAACCAAAGAGTAAAAAAAGCATTTAAGATTGTGAGGGCCATAATGAAAGGTGATTAAAGCAAAGCTGATGATCTGTCACCATGTAGGACTTGCTCTGGAGGCACTTTGTGATGCTCTGACGATGAAGCCTTGTGTCTTTGGGAAAACACAACGGTACACATCAAATAAAAGTGCCAGAAAAAGATATTTTGGATCAAATCTGTAAAATGGGTGCTACAAATTGACATGGCCAGAGAGAACTTACTCTGAGTTTAAAGGGACTCTGCACAAACTTTTTGAGCTGTGAGTAGTAGCTTCGGGCTGGCCTTGCAAGCAGGGGAAGGAAGGTGGTGAGCACAGCCTGACCCTTCTGGGAGGGGTTCAGGTACTACCCACAGGGTGGGTGGCAGGTGTTTAAGTATGACTGGCTGTAAAATATCTGGTATGATTATAATAAGGAAACTTATGACCACCTTGAATGTGATATGTTAGTAGTCAGCATTGCTCCTTCAGAGGAGGAAGACAATGATCTACAACTCCCATAGGGTTTTTTGGAAACTGCCGGTAATGGTGGCTGCTATAGGCTGGCAGGTGTGTCTCCCGGTGATCCAGGCTGGAGAGCGTCCTTGCAAGTCTCCAGCCCCAACACTTGAGTTCCTTTCCATGGAAGGCAAATACAAATGCCAACCTTGCCAAGGCAAGGAGGCAGACTAGGTGGTCACCTGCCTTCAGGCCTGGGTTGGGACAAGTTTACAGGTCTTAAGTCATTTACGCACTGTTCTAATTACTGAAGAGTGGGAGGGGGCCTTCTCATCCAGTCACTGGAAGAGGAGGAAATCAAAACACAAAGAAACCCCAAAAAACACTGAAGGAAATTAAGTTGTCACGGGACTGAGAGGAAAATACTTTCATGAGATGGGAAAGAAAGCAAATGAAGAATGAGACTAAAAGATGAGAGGGACAGGACAATTGCTGGAGAGACTTAGCTGATTTTAATTTTTCAATTTAGAAGATACAAATTGGGAAGGCTGTTCAGTGCCTGGATGTGTTCCTGGGTGTCTTAATTTACTTCATATGTATTTAGTTAGAGAGGATGAAATTTTGCAAAAAGTCTGCTGCTCTCTTTGTGATATGTTGGCCAATTATTGCACATAGATAAAAAAGCAAACACATTTGATAGTCAAACATGGAACAGTGTGTGTAAAGGGGAACCTGGTTTTTAAAGCAAGTTTGCAAATTATCCATGCTATTTCATGGACCTCTGTCAGTCTTACATCACAGACACCAAGAGAGAAGGTTTTTTCAAATGAGGCTCCTGAACTAGTGTGCAGCATAGCTGAAGAAGCAGCAGCAGTTCTTTATTATCTCTTAGTATGTGTGTATACACACAGGACCTAAAAATGCTCTATAATGCTACAAAAATATTTTTCTACTATTAATAAGGGCTGCATATGTGTTACAACAATTATAGCAGGCGTTACTGGTTTTTCCTCAATATACAAATTAATACCATTCATTAAAAAGCAAAAGTTCTCTGCAGATTTTTCTGAAGAATCAGGGGTGATGACCTAGTGTTCATTAAAGGAACTTGAATATGCTGAGTCTGTTTTTTATTAGTTACATAACTAAAAGCCAAGCTCACTAGTTTGTTGTCCAAATGCTGGTTACCTGCCCAAAACATTGATCTGGAGCTCCAAGGAGCGGTTTTCCCTATAACTATTTCTGTTTGTATCTTCATCACTCTAAAGATGCTATGTTACTTACAGAGGTATCTTTCCAAAGCCAAACCCAGAACTCAAGTGTCTAGAATCAGCTGCTAGCTGGAGAATGGATAAATTTTTGTTGTTTTCTTTAATACAGTATCTGTCTAAATATTAACATTTAATTATGGGAAGATATGGAGCTACTTGGGTAGCAAAGCCCTTCTGTTTGAAGCACAGTTCTCAAATACTTCTAAAATCTCATGTTATGTTTTGGAGGTTTTTTAAATTTCTATTGCCTTTAATGACACTGTGGCCTATGCAACATGGCTAATATTTGTGGCATCTCGTTAATTCTTTACATCCTGCGGATGTTCTAAACTGTTGCTGAAGTCAGAGGAGAAAACTTAAAACATTCAGGGTCCTTTGTTTTTTCAGCAACTCAATCAGCAAACTATTTCACTTTTCTCATTTATGTCATCTCCCTGTGATGAGACAGGAGCAGGCCCACACCACCAGGTAATGCGGAGGTCACATGTGTTCATGTGTAATACTTAAAAACAAATCTAAAGTGACATATACTGGTCCCAGTTTTCATCTATGAGACAAAACTGTGAGGCCTTCTGGGCTTCATTTGCTGTTTTGGGGGCTTCTTTAGAGTTCATTGGTAGCAGGATAAGGCAACTCCTTCCTCCATTAGTATAAAGAAAGGATGGGCTGTCAGCTGGAAGGATAGCAGGGGTTAGTAAAATAAAGTGATAAAGTAGACTCCATCCATGGGTAGTCTTGCTTAAGCTTTTTCTAATTGTCACTAAGGCAAAGTGGGAGGATTGGAAGGAAAACAGTGGCACAGGTTTAGAGACGCTTGCAGGGATGACCCTCACTGGAAATTCATGGAAGCTAAATGGAATAAATCTGGATTTTCCTTCCTGGCAAAGCAAGCTGGCTCCCAGTGCTCACCAAAGCTGAGAAGCTGGATGAAATGAACTTTAAAGGGAATTTGTATAAAAGACCCTAAGAACCAATTCACAGTGATTGAAAGTGGGCTTTCCTCAGTGCTCATCTGGGCCGGCATGGTAAATATTTCCAATTGGTATGGAAGGTAATAGATGAGGAAACATCCTTTAGGTGTTGCACAAAATATATATAACACTACTTGCTGAGTCTGTGCTTAAAACTGTTGAGTTCCCAGAGTTCAGATGACAGCCCTGAAAAGAAATAACAGTTAACAGGACATGCCAGCCTTTTGCTGCCTCTCTTAATTTTATCTTTAGCGCTTACTACTCAGCCAGTTTAGGATCTGTTGGATCACTTTAACTTGTGCAGAAGCTTGCACTGGCCCAGATCTGTTCTTTACCATTGGATTAGTGCAGCTGAAAGGGCACCACTGGTCTCTCCTCCTCTGTTATGGATGTACAACACTGATTTTTTTTCATCAAACTGGCCTCTAGTATGTTTCTACTATGTGAGGTGGCTGCTGCCTTGCAGACTTTACAAAGGGGAAAACACTTTTATGTTAACATTATTGTGGAAACTATCAGATAAGAGTACTTGCTTTGGCATCAAGGGCAGAACTGCTCAATTCCTCCCTCACATTGCTTTGTAATGACTTCACACGTGGCCAAAAGACCTAATATTGAAGAGAAACAAATTTTTGAATACACACAATTATTTTAATATCAGTGGCATTCCTTATGAAACACTGAAAGCTATCTGGGTTCGTATTTAGGCAATAAAGCATAATGTGTGATTATTGTCAGTATTCTGTTTCTTTATTGGTTATAAATGGTTCACATCTCCTACATCAATATAAAAATATTTAGGAAGGGTTAAAACCAACAAAAAGCAAACAAGAGAAAACTAGAATGCTGGCTTGTGTAAAATATAACCTTTTTGTTGAGACATCTGCAAGGCTATGGCTGGAATCCCTGCTGTCTGCCTTGCTCCATACACGGAATATTTTGTTTATTACAGTTTAAGCAATGATAAAGTAGTCCATGATTGAGCTCTGGTGTTTGTTTATCTGTGTTATAATTTGAGGCATGATGTCATTAGGCTTAAAGGCTATACTTAATCTGTGTTTATTCTTCTTATGACTTGATGTATACTCAATACCTCAGTGCATTATTAGCTGATCTTAATGGACCTTTTTATTACTGTTTGAGCTTTTTCATGTTTCAGGTGACTTGCCTGTGTTTCACTCGGGGCTTCTACTGTACCACAGAAGCTGCTTCTAATTCTTTGAAAGTATATGTGGAAAACCTCATGCAGTATTATATAAAACAGACATCTAAATTTTATTGCGGAAATTCTAATTGGAGATAAACCTGTAAAAATCTCATGGTGTTGGGATTTTGGTTTTGGTTTGTTTTGTTGGCGGGTTTTTAAAGTTAAGAGAGTAGGTGACAAAAATGGGTGAAAACATACCTAAAAAAATTGTGGCACATTGCAGTAAGGTTCTCAAAGCATTCAAACCAGATCTCTACGCTCAGAAACTTCCATGTGAAAGCAGATTTTTTTTTAAATTAAATGTGAAGAGGGAAACAGAGAAAAACTGTGTAAGATACACTGGTTTTTTTTACTCCTTCTAGCTATCCCTAATGCCTGATAGGGAAAGGCACTGAACTACTGAAGCAGCTGTGCTCTTTCACATCACTGTGGAGAGGACAATTTATGTGAAAAGCAGCTATAACTATGTACATACCTTTCCTGTATCCACTTCTATCTCTAGCTGTATTTCCTAAACAGCTTGCAAATCATGTAGAGGCTGATTCTGTATGGTTTTTTGATTCATAATTATATGTTTCCTTATTTCAGTGTTATTATCAGTGATCTTTGTAATTTTCCTCCCCATCTTCTGACTCACAGAGTGTAACAATATTTTTGTACACTAATTCCTTTCAAGGAAACAAAACATTTTGACAGCTGAGCCGGCCTGTTTGTTATGTGTAATAGACAAAATGTTTCCCCAACTGTTTAAATCTCACACACAATATTTTGGATGGGAGATGGAGAGTAAAACTACTGAAAATTAGGCTTTCACAGCTTGTAGTTAAACTAGAAATGAACAGCAAGGTTTTTTTCACCAACCAGTGTGGGTCACATCTCCTGGGCCAAAACCCACAGGAGCCAAGATACAATTTCCTTCCTTCGCACTCCTGTGCCTCCCCATATACCTCATTTCTCTGAAACCTGTGAAACCCTAGAGAGGGTTAGATATACCCTCAGAGCAGCAAGGGTTTGTGCTTATAGGACAAAGTTTTGTAATAGTGTTGGGCTCTGATAATTCATTCAATTAAAGCCCTTTTTTTCTTGTAGTGCAGGGGACAATATTGACAGAATTTAACTTCAAATTAGTCAAAATCTGAAAAAAATAGTAAAAAAAAATGTTGTTAATAATCTTAAAAAAAAGCTGAGGCTGATCAGTAACCTTAAATGAGCCAAATAATGACATACTGATATTTATCAGATACTTGTTTTCTTGGTGGTTATGTGAATCCCACAGAGCTGTCTCTTTAATTACAAACAGGGTACCAAAGCTGTGCTGAGATAAAACAGGCTCCTGTTATAAAGGAACCATAAAGTAATGGGTGGTTTAGTTTGTTACAGCCCTTTCGTTTTTAATAGCGTATTGACAACTTTCCTTTTTTTTTTTAAGACATATATGAGCGCAATGCAAACTTAAATTTTCAAGTAAAAAATCTTGATGCAGAAAACAACAAGTAAGATTGGCTGGTTCATTGTTGGGTCCCTAAAACTTTGGGATTGTGTTAGTTAGCTGCAGATAATCATCAACATGCAGATGTCTTAGATATCCATGGAAGTGATGAAGGCACAAAATTCTTGTGTGAGCAAATGCATATTGACCACCTACAGCTATGTGCATCTACATTTACAATGTGACTGAATTCTTGTAAATTTTATTGTTATAAATGTTAGTGCTAGCTTACCAGCTTTTTATCAGATGTATATAATAAGAGCAAGTTATTCATAAACAGAGTATTTTTCCCAATCTTTGTGTGGTCTTTTTAAGGTTGGTTTTGGTCCTTTGAAGCAGTCACTGTTTCTTCTTGCACACAATTATATAATAAAAAATTAACTTCTGTTTACAAAAAAACAGCTATTTACTCATCCAACGTTTACACTTTCAACTGCTTGTCTGAGGTCATTGGTTGTGCCGTGGTTCCCTGTCTAGTGACAAACACATGAGGAGATCAGAAAATAATGAATTCAGTGAAATGAATCCACGCTTAATTTATGTTCAAAATGGTATTTGCACATCTGTACGAAAGTATTGGTCTCATAGCATCATTTTAATGCAAAATTCCTGCCCATGTAAATATCTATGTCTAACCTAGGTGCTTGTTGCATGGCTTTGGAAATATTACCAGGAATTACAGTAAGGGAGGAACAGCTTGCATTATCTGCCACCTTACTTCACTGAGATTTCTTGTTTGTGTATTTCTGTGATTCTAGCCTCAGTAAAACCCACCTCTTCCTGCATTGAATTTCCAAGGAAAAAACCTCGTTATCTGACTTTTTGTGCACCCCTCAGTCCAATTTCAAAGGGCCTCCTTAGCCTTCTCAGAAGGTGGTCAGAGCGTGTAGTCCAGAAAAGATGGTCTTGGCTGCATTTGAAGCAAAGTATGGATGCTTTATGTGCCTATGACTGAGAAGTTTCTCCCTGATTTTAACCTCTGTACATGGTGATTTTACCAGTACCTACAACCTTGCTTCATTCTTAAAGCTGCATGGGGCTGCCTGACTTTACTGCTGGATGAGTGAAGCACTTGTGATGCTCAGACAACTGCTAGGGTTTGGAGGCGACAACGGGCTGTGTGGTAGGCACTTAGTGCCACTGCTGCGTTATCACCAGCCCGGAGCATGGAGAGGTGGAAGTTGGAAAAATTACAGTTGAACATAAGTAGGTGTCAGGAGGTTTTGTTTGGGCATATAGCAAAGCCATTGATTATGAAGAGATTTGCTGTTCAAGGCTCTTTATTTACAGTATAACTGAAGTCAACTATTGCAGTCCTAAAGCAAGGACTGTGATTTTTAGAGGGTTTTTTTTTTAGAGTCTTCCATGGAGTCTCAAGCATAAACTTTGAAATGCAATTGGATAAGAAAGGCAATATCCTTTCCTTCCCACATATTTGTTGTGTTACATCCTGCTCTCTATTGCACATGGAATAAACCTGGAGTTAGCTCTGGGATGTTCAAAGCACTGATCCCCCATATACACCAGTGTAACCAACAGCAGAAATGGGGCTAGGCAACTTATTGAACTCTTCAGATGTTGAGACTGTCCTACCCACTGCCTTTTTTCAAAGTTACCTTATTATTGTCTAGTTTCAGCAGAGCCTCACATGTCATTTTAAGTGCAATCTTTACTCATTTTTTTCTCTTAAAGTCTATTTTCCTTTTGTAAAGTGTACAAGTAGATTTTGCGACACCAAACACAAGAAAAATGCTCCAGGTTCTTCAGGCTGATGCTACGGAGGAAGATAATGTTACTCTGCAAACATGGCACTTGTCCTTTTGCTGCTGCTGAAATATGTAAATTCACATCACTAATTCTTTCAGTTTGCACTCCTTGCTTTTTGAGGAGGAGGGCTAATAAGGTGGGAAGATACATGTGGATTAAACAGCCAGGTAAATGGGCTGTTCTAAAATAGTGTCACTGGAAGGTAATGTACCAATGAATTGAAAGCTGTGAGGAATAACAGGCCTCACAGCTGTTTACATCATCTAACCTCACTAGGGAAGCCAGATCATGACAAAATGCTCAAAAATGCGTAGCAAAAGAAACAAACAAACCAAAACCCAGCTACATTAAATCATGCATGTGTATTCAGGGGTCTTTCAGTCATCAAATAAGGTGCTAATCATATCTTGAAATTCACATTTGTATCAGTTTGGGACATTTTTGTAAGTCCACGCATGGTTTTAAAGAATTTCAATAGTATCAATATAATTTATTGATTAGGTCGACTGCCATGAGAGCCCGTTTTTCCTTTTTATTTTTAATGCACAAAATATTCACAGTTAACTGGTTTTCATAGAGAGAAGAGGTCTGCACCTCATCACCCTGACATGCCAGAATTGACTAGCATGGAAAGATGTCTGTAAAACACACAGCAGCTTCCATCCACAGATGGATGATTTTGCACACCAAAGAATTCTACCAGGCATAGCTGCTCCTGCTTTAAATACTTCCAATATTTCCCTACCACAGCATTAGCAATTGATGGTTTACAGTAGGGCTTTTATGCCCAGGCTCTCAAGATAAAGCGCCTGAGTTTATTTTTTGCTGAGGCTTTTGCTATTATTTCATGTGCTTATTACCTAAACTCTTGGATGGAAAACATCTTTAACATTTATTCATGTACAAATGCATATTACATAGTCGATCATACAGGCAAGAACAGAAAGTAAGAACACTGTAGTGAGACAATTCCTTCCCGCTGATATTAGTATTTGAAATACTTTTATTAAAATACACTACCCTGAGATTAACTGAGCAGTTAATTACCAGGTAACTGCTAATTTTATTTCGTTCCAGTTTAAAATTTGCAGTGATTGCTGAGCCAAATGCTGTAGACTTGGGCCTTAGCAGCCAGTAAAAGTTTCTGATATGAAGACAGGTGTGTGTGTAAGTGCTCTTCCCACAACAACACAGTTGTAGTTATGTTTCTGACCACTTACCTGAAGCATTTTGCTAATGATGGTTCTGCATTATGTGATGGCAGTACAAAGTGTTAACTGTGTCTAAAGCTTCTTATGTAGGTGGCATCTCTGATCTGTTACACTCTAGAAAAAAATCTGAATCTGTACTGAGGGGGAGGAATGGCTTGTAAATTTTGAGCAAAACAGCTCTCAAAAGTTGCATGATTTTTCCAAACAGGCAGTTTGTTCCCTTGGTAAGGAATGAGTTTGATTTTTGGACTTTCTAAAAGACTAAGTCATGTCAGGACTTAGAAGAAGGAAATATTGCCAAAGAGGCTGCAAAGATGTAAGAAGCTGTACTTGGAAAGAAGGAAGGACAATTAATTGTTCTCCTTTGCAAAAGACTGAATGAGAAAAAAAAAAAGGCAAGAAGTGGGAGCTTATTGGATAAGAAAGTGTAGTATAGCCTGTAGAAAAAAAAAATTGAGTGACCATTTGAGTTTGCCTTTACTTCCTTAATCTTTCTCCTTAAATACTAGCTTTTTTCTCTAATCTGTACCTCTATACAGTATTAGTCTTCTTTGTTCACTGGTTTCAGTACGGGGAAAAAACCCTCTTTTTATCTTTTCAAGAGTTTACTTAGGTCAGCTCACCGGTGACAGTTTTTTAGACACTCTTAACCTCAGCCTGATGCAAGTGGAGAATTTAATCTATTTTAAAAAGTCATTTGTCACTGTATGGTGACTTTGACAGGTACAGCAGAGTTACTGGCAAATCCCTGGGATCTGCTGGTCAACAGCAAAGTACCAGTTGCTTTCAGGGTGCCGGGAGTGCAAGTCACAGGCTGACTATTGGCTAGGGAAATCTGAAGTAACCTTTCAACTCTAGGAGTTTCCTTGCAGGAGAGAGAAATCAAAGGCATTTTTGAGTAACAGTTTGGGATATCTTGCACTGCTGCCACCTTTATGGTCCATAAATGAAGACTTCATGCTGTTGATCTGCTTTCTCTCAAAATAAGTAGGCTTCCTTCTCCGCACTCGGCACACAGCAAAGGAGAGAACACATTGTACTGTTGGTGGAAATGGCAGTACTTACTCATTCTGCATTCACTGTAGTTTTTGATGACAGTCCACAAAAAACGAAGAACTAGGTCAACAGGAATGATGAAAGCTTTCTGCTGTGGTGAGCTGCTAATCATCCTCATGGCAATCATCCTATTGATGTTGGAGACAGTTTAAACATTGTCTATTCAAAGCTGAAGCGTAGCTAATTAACCATCCACTCTCCTGTGGTTATGCATGGCCAGTAGATTCCTGCACAACTTGAAACTTCAAAAGAAGAAACAGGTCCTTTTCACCTGTGACTTAAGCAAAAATAGTTTAAGAAAAAAGAAACCCAAAAATATACTTTAATTTCCAAAATAACCCCTATAATAGCTGCTGAGAACAGTCCTGCTATTCTAGGGAACACCAGAATATGTTCCAGTACGTATTAGGGTATCATCACGTGCTAAAATATATGCTTTCACTTTGATAACTAAAAGTTAAAAGCTCTTTACTTACACAAGCATGAATACTGTTCCCTGCAAAGGTTCGAGAATTAAGTAGTCCTGTTCAATCAATTATTTATCAATATTTTTAGATCACAAGTAGTCATACATACTCGAGTTGCAATATGCTGCTTCAGACTTGACTAATGAATGAAATATTAAGCACGCCTAGTGATTTCTATTTCAACTTCATCTCTGTAAACTGATATTGAGTTTCTTGCAATTTACATTTTAAAAAAGAGCTGATTTTAATAATAAATTAAGAATTCCAACTGATTTGCGAAGAGAGGACTTGTTTCCCAAAATGAGTAAATAAGACCTGTCTGAAAAACACTGGGAGAGGGGGAAGAAAGTGTTTAATTTTTTAAAAAAATCAGATTTAGAAAAGGGGTAGAACTGTTTAGTGGACAATGATAGTAAGTCAAGAAGCAATTGGGCAACACTGAAAAGGAAAACAGAGAAAGGTTTGCTGGTAAGCTCCAGCAGCTTAATTCTGGTAATGCAGTCTGGCCATGAAGTCAGTTTTAACACTCCAAGTAAGTCAGACTTGCAGCTGCTTTACATCCTCTGAGCGCTGCAGAGAGTTGCAACAAGGCAGTTGCAGCATAGCCATGGGTTGAGGTTCTTAGTTGGTTATTCAGATAATGTTCATTCCACACAATGAAAGGGCAGTCTCAATACAAATGTGCAAATGACAGCTTGAGGAATGAGCACAGTTGTCTCACCTTTTCATAAACCATGCATGTTTCTGCTTGCATTAAAGAGCAGAGTGCAAATGCTCTCGGGCATTGCACTTTTATTGGGATTTTTTCCTCTGTCTGTCCTTCCAGGGAAGCTTGTTCTGTCTCACTCTCCTGTATAAAGTCTGGCATGTAAACACATGCCAAACTGTATGGGGTAGTTATGTTATAGGCAAATATCCAAAAAGGATCACAACAGGACCATCACATTGCTGTGGTTGTGAAGGGTTTTGTTCTTTTTTGGTTTGGTTTTTTTGTCTTGTTTTGGGTTTGGTTGTTGTTTTGGTTTTGGGGTTTTTTTTAAGACTTTTTTTAGCATAGTCATATTTGCCTGTCCTTGCCAATTCCCTTCATTTCCAACCCACATACAAGTCTGCACCCTCCAGCCCTTTTTCATTCAAGCTGACAAAACCTGAAGGTCTGAGAGATGATGCTTGCACAAGCTTTATCAAAGAAATGAAATGCAAAAAAGCACTGTATTTCCACACCTGTCCAAGCCACAACATGCATGTTGCTTGCCCACTTGACAGCTGCAGCTTTTGAAAGGGAAGAGGCATTAAGGGACAAAGCTAAGTGGGAATCACTAAAGATGTAGAGCACAAATTTGAGGGAAACCAGGCTCTGCCTGGTGTGTTACTAACAGTTTGATTTACCTAATATTTCACTCTATGTTTTTCTGTAGTATTTTAATCTAAATTGACTTTCCTCAGCTGACAAGATTAACTGTAATGACTCCAGATGTGTGGATATCGTTCTTCCTACCTTTTGGTTATTTCTGTGATTGCAAGTTTTAGGTTGTGTTGCTCATTGCGGAGCACAGATATGCAGGCTCAGCTCTTCCATGTGAAATGCCTACAGCAGTGTTTCCCAGAAGTATTGGTGAGAAAGTGGCACCTTGTTCTTGCAAAGGGCAAGATTGTGTTGACTTTATTTCAGTTTATGAGCACAGGTCATAGTTAGAGCAGTATAGCTGTAAGCAATCTTCAGATTCACTGCTGCTTGTGTGACAGCACTGTGGAGACTGGCACCGCCATATCCAGCTTGTCCAAAGCAACAGACAGTTGGTGTTTTGGTGTTGCTGCATACAACATGCTGACCTGCTTGTGTGGCATCTAGGAGGAAAAAGTACTCCTGTTATGGTCTGGTAGTAAAACCTTTATTATGATATTTTAAATCAGGTTAAAGATTGTACTTAAGCATCTTCATTACATATTTATCTTGAGATGCACTTTCATTCATTTAAAAACTTGGTCTTTCTGAACTCTTAAAGGTCCTTACCTGTAACATCTAATGTGTTAGCCTTAAATGATGTGGTGTTTTCCCTTTAGCTTGTGTTTTAATTGAGAGCACGGAGCAGATTGTCTCCTCAGTGGTACAAGCTGAAGAGAGACTACAAAGGTGTCTGCTGTGGACACTTTTGAAATGGGAGAATTTTTTCTTTTCAGCACAGACATACCTGTGCAGATGTTGCTGGCAGAGCAAGCTCCATGCTCTTCTGTAAACACCCGGGGGCAGCAGAATGTATGCTAGGGCAAAAGGGCAGGAGTGATTAAGACAATATGTGATTTGACTGTCCTCACCTGGTAATTGGTCTCTGGAGAAGGATATGCAGTTTGCCTTACCCTGAAGTGGTGCTCAGCCTGTGCCAGGAGTGGGCAGATGTTACTGGCACGGTGACAAACCCCCGCACCTCCTACAAACATGTGAAACCTGGATGCGCTCTGTGCTCCACCTCTGCAACACTGATGCACTGCTGCACTTGGGTTATCTCATGTGAGCTTCTAAAACTGCTGGTAAAGAAAACTGCAACAACAGTGTACGAGCTCCAATGGGCTGGGACTGTGAAGGAAAAGCTGCGGAAGCATGAAGAATCATTAATTTTTCCCATGGTGTTTGACTCGGCATGTGATCTTTTGGCCAGGAAAATACTTGAGGCAGCGCAGTTAGTAACACTTCTCCCAGAGGCTGTCATAACCATGCTTTAGACACTGAGTCACAGATGTTTACTCAATCATCATCGCACACCCTGGTTTCTAAGAATTACACAGAGATGGGTTCAGCAAGACTCATTTCGTGAATGGCCCCTTCTGATAGCAGGCACCCCGTGTATAAATTCTCCCCATACATTTTCCTGCAGTTCAAATTACAGTGCTTGATTAATTGATTTGACTGAAGAGAATGCACCAAGTAAAGTTCAAATGGAAAGAGTAAGCAGCTGGACACATGTTCGCTTTCTTTCACAGTCTTGTTAGTTAATTTTGGCTGATGATTTCATGCAAACTGTGGTACTGAAGAGTATTCACAGTGCTGTCTCACCGAATATAGATAAAGTTCCCGAGCTGTCGAAAGTGTGAAATACATTTCGTAGAGGGCCAGATTCTAGTCCTGTTGATATCTGTGGGAGAATTGCTGTGCTTTCAGGGGATCGGTACTTGGCCCTTGATGTCGTCTTTGAAAGTTATTGACTCGAGGTTGTCATTTTTTTATTATTATTTTTTACTAGAAATGGGTATTTGGAAGATATCTAGTGCGTCAGAAACATTGTTGTTGGACACAAAATTCCTGTCAACAGGCTGATTTTAGAAAGCTTGTTGAATGAGTTTTCTAAGTCATTCAGACAGAACACTTGCTTTAAAAGTGTGGCTTATGCTCTTTAAAGGAAGTTGATATCATCAAATTTCAAAGGAGCAGGAGATTTGCTGCCTTTTTGTACTATAAGCAAGTTTCCTTCTAGAAGTCCCAAACCTAAAGCTAGCAAAGCCTGTGATATATCCTCGATAGCTCTTTGGTTTGAGCTTTTATTGTGTGCCATCAATAGGCAGAAGCATGTCTTACTGATTCAGAATACTGACTAGTCCCGAAGTCCTATAGTGGTATTTTATATCCTTCCCCCCAGCAAAATTTTGCATTCACTGCAATTCACTAGTAAATGAAAATAATCTTCTGTATCAAGAAAGATTTAGACATTGCATAATTATTATTATTTCCATACATGTGAGAATGACACCTGTGTAGCACCAGCCCGTAGCCCTGTGTCCTGGGCAAAGCTGACCACTGCCTAAGGAGAACAGCGGCGTTAGGAAGTGTCCCTGTGAGAGCATGCAGTGGCTGCCGGGGACACCCAGTCTGTCACACTGCTGCTGCTCTGCCTGCAGAGGTGAGACAGACGTGTGGAAAACCTCTGGTCTCTTCCTCATGTGGATTGCACAAAACCTGTGTGAAACAGGATCAGTATTCATTACTAATCTCAAGCAAAGTTACAAGGTCTGAGTAAAGAGTTTTAAAGAGCAAAGAAAAAAGCAGCAGAGTGTGGAAAAGCAGCTATGGGTCCTCTAATCATGCTCTGAAACTACCAACCTACCCCTCAGATGCATGAAATGCTTTTTCCCTTTAGTCTCACCAAGTTTTCCTTCACTGTCAGAGACTGTATCCCTTCCTAGGCACTCCTTGGGGAAGGAAGGACAGTTTTGCCCTGAAAGCAGAACACAGAATTTAAGGTTCATCTTTAGAAATGAGATGTGGTGAAAGATATTTAGTAGACCACACCACCTGCTCTGAACTAATGGCTAAGAGTTTACCTCGGCAAAATTTTAGCAAGTATCACATTTCCTCAGGGCTCTCTCTCTCCCCCCAGCCTGGTCTTCGATGATAATACGAATGTAACTTGGCTTTGTAGATCAGCAAATCAGTTTAATGAAAATGTTTTTGTCTTTCTAATCTAATGAGAGATACCATGTAACACTGTTAGCGAATTGCAGCTCAGCTTGAGTGATAGCTGCTTGGAAGGGATCTTCTTGGAGCTGTTTCTCCCTCTTCACTACATTTTCATGTTTTGTGAGCCACGTGATCAATAGTGATGGGAAGGTTTAGATTTCACTTTCATATACTAACTTTGGTTGTAAAGGATGAAAAACTCCAGCTTCTGAAAGGGTAAAAATTTAATAATAACTTCTCAATGCGAATTTTGGAGGCATAAAAATATTGATGAACCAATTTTGTAAAAGCCCACCTCCTGTGCTGTTACCACTGCAGCTACACCTGAACTGCACTGTGGACTTCAGCCAGCCCCTCCCTGGGTAGCAGGGAGTCATACAATTGTACAGACTTGGTATAGGGATGGCATCTTTAGGGCACTGCTGCTCCTTTCCTATAGGGTGACCAGGTCTCCAGAAGGTAGTTCATTGCACTTAGTTAGGACACGTATTGAGATTAAGCAAGTTTTCCTCTCTTCTCCATAAATTAAAGAAGAGGCATGAAAAGTTAGATAAGAGAGTACAACCCCATAGGATTTATGCCATGGTCTCTGATGTGTTCATGACTGGGCTGATGCACCTGGAGATGTGGCTGCTATGAAGCTACAGGATTTACAGCAGCCCAAGGCTGAACCTGGTCTAGTCTGCAATAGGAAAGAGTAATACTTCAAGATAAATTAAGATAAAGCAATCAGGAGTTTGTATCCAATATAATATGTTACATCAGATTTCACTCCTAAGCTGGGTTTCAAAAATCACTGAGCACTTTCAGTGGTGCTGGAGAAGTGTGTGTGGAGTGCAGGCAGTGGGTCAGCTGTTCCTCCCCAGGACTGCAACACCACAGGAGGACTGGCAGCAACAAAAAAGGTGTTGTCAACCTGGACAGATTGATACAAGGGATTTGACCTCTTTAAGTGCTAGAAAAGGGAAACCAAAACTCAAACATAGCATGCTTGTTAGTCTTTGTGTCAGATCAAATAATACGTTCCTCTATAGACTGAAGTATATTAATGGAGTTGTGTGGTTAAGAAGAAAAAAAAAAGGATGACTAAAATATGTATATGTAGCTTGACAGTATATTTTCTTTTAGAAAAATCTGGAATAAAAGCAACATTTATGCACACTAAGCAGATGTTTATGATTAGTTCTTATTTAACATCACCCAGCTGGCCATGGATGGCTTTATGGTGGGGAAAACATTTGAGAATGTCACATGTTTATATTAATGAGAACATGGCAGTCATGATACTGGGGCAAAAGTGTTACATTTCCCATTTTAGGTAACTCTTTCAAATCACATCACAGGACAGTCAAGCAGACTGTTGTCACCAACTAAGTGTTTTAAATTTTCTGCAATGACATGATGTATCTCCATGCATTAAAGCTCATTCTGAGGATTAGACAGAGACGTGTATCTCACATTATATCCGTAAACATCTTTTGTCAACTTGGAGGAAATCAGTAGATGAAAAATTTGAGGTGTTTTTATAATTAGTTTAGAAAGTACATAATTGCAAATACCATCTTGAATATAGACTACTATTAATAATGCAATTTTTTTTGGTGTGTTTTCTGTATGGGTCAGGAGATGGACTATGATATTTTAGGAATGTCAAATGTTCGTCAGAACCTTTAAACTGTTTTTCTATTTGCGGAAAACATGCCTTTACAGGATGATTAGCTACTGATTGCATGGGCACCTTCCTCATATGGGAATATAAATAATAGTTTTGTGCATGATGTATTTGCCGTATCCCCAGTTATAAAGTTGTTATGAATTATGACATATTTGCAGAAATATATGGAAAGCATTTAGCTCCTAGTTAATAAAAAACATTAAGCCAAAAGTGATCCTACTGCTGAGAAGGATGGAAGGATAAATAAACCTGTGCCACTTGTTTCTTGATGAAATTTTATTCTTCGTTCGAAAGAATTTTGTAAATTTTTACTGTACCCTAAGTACATAAATGTTGGCAACGCCCATTCCAGCTCAGAAAAAGAGCACCCCTTGTTTATTAGTCTCTCTGGAGAAAATTTGGAGGAGAGCACTCATCCACAAACCAGAACCAAGGCTATTTAACTTCTTCCGTGACGAACCTTGGCTGTAGTATTTGAAATTTTTTCCATTCTGAGATATCTGTCTAGATGCTAGTATGAAACATATTTCAAAAATATTCAACAAGGTTATGTGGTTCTGATTTAAATAAAGCACTTTGAAAATTTTCTTTGTAGAATTGAACCTTAAAAAAAATCAAAGAAAAAAGGGAGGAGTCAACATTTTCCTTTATTAAGTCATTTGCTTCATTTTTTGGTGTCTGGTTTCCATTCCTTGAACTTCATGGACACCCAATAACTTCCCTGTGCCTTGTTTTACAAACTTAGATGCAGAACTGAAGCAGAAGGGCTTTGGAAGAGACCATTCTGGCAAAACAAACCCAGTAAGCAGCCACAGTGTTTCCCAGAGCTCTTGCTTGGCACTGCTGCTCTGAGCACAGGAGTGTGCGGGAGAGCTGCTCAGGAAACCCCTCAGGTGGGCAAAGAAGTGGCCTTGCAGGGGCCTGCAGTTCAGACCCAGCTGCACTGTGCCCAGTGCTGGAAAATCTGATCTAGCTCCTGCTGCCCAATTGTTCTGTGGTGTGATGCCTAATTTCCTTTGCCCGTGCATTTACTGGGAAGGTGATTCCAATTCAAAGGTGTTTCACAGCAACCGTCTCAGCAAGGACTGACATGAGTGTGGCATGAGGACAGGTTTCTTGTCCTCTTACGTCAAAAAGTTGTGTCGCCTTCAGCCTTCTGAAGGCATGGTGTGTCTAGGCCCACAAATGGGGCGCTTGTGAGTGGTTGGACAGGCAGCTACCGCAGCGAGCAACAGTTCCACACCTGCACGTCATGCCAACAATCAGGAAAAATTTAAGTATTCCTTGGGTTTTTATCATTCCTCTATGTGTTTGAAGTGGTTTGAGTATGCTGTAATCCAGTAACATCCTCAAGTAAAATCTTCAATATAAGTGTTCCTGTCCTTAGGGTGCTATGCTGGAATGATGTGCTCACCTGACATTACCCAGGACCCTTGGGCTGCAGAGCTGCCCAGTGTGTGAGTGCCAGAGCTCTTCTGTACAGATGCTGTTGGGACTCTGGAAGCAGTTCTGCTGGGTGAAACCAGCAAAGAGCTTGTTTTGCTTTTAGCTACTAGTGTGAATCAAAAGCTGCCTGTAAACATTAACCTCTTTTCCAAGGAGTGAAATTAACACATAAAGGTTCAGATAAAGTACCATAACTCAGTTCTCCAGCTGAAATAAAGTTAGACACCAGTACTGCTGTCGAAAAATAATAGACCCTTTTGTCTGGCTTCATAACAATACATCTAAGTTTAATTTTTTTTCATATTTCATAGATAATATAGCTGTATATCTAGTAAGTTTCAGGAAACAGGTTTTAACTTTTATGCGGTTCTAAAGGCATGGAAATGATGCAATCAAAACCTCAGAATCTGAGCTATCGACTTTTTTGTAATGTTGTGTGAGTTACAATTAAACCATAGCATGTGCATGCATTTTGTGCTATGTGGAAAGGCAGTTCTAAATTGTGTTATTGCTATTTAGTGTAGCAAAAGTTAACTTGTTTTTCTGGACAGCTTATTTTGTGGTCTTTAGAGAATATTAATTTCCAGAATGATGGGGTGTCTTTTTCTAGTCTCATTCTCCTAGCATGTCTTGTGTAGAAGAGTATCGATCATGCACCATGTGCAGAGTGCAGCTTTGAAGGATGAGGATGATGATGTTCCCTGAGCAATAGCTACAACTAAGTAGGAGAATAAATTAATGATTCCAGGAAGGAGTCAGTGCTTCCTTCTATAGTACAAGCAGTGTATCTCAAAACTGGTTATGGAAGAATGCAATTCACTGTCTGGTCTGTAAAAATGTATAATTGATAGATAAGCTCTTCTATCTGAACTTGGCAAAAGCTGTTAGGATACTATGCTTGACAAATTGCTTAGCTTCGTACTTAGAAACACAGTAAATTAAAGCAGATGTTTCAAAACCTGTAAACTTTGGTAAGCATAGAATTGAAGGAATGAATGAAATACAGTAATCTCAATAGAAAAATAAAGGAATCTACACTGGCATCTGTTGGCTTTCAAAAACTTTCAAAGAAAGGTGACATGCATAAACCGACCACTAGCACTGATTCTTCGAGCGGGTAATCTATTAGCCCATGCAAGTGCAAAATTGCCAAGAACTACCAGCAAGACCCCCTTACATGTTGAGCCCTTCCTTTCAGCTGCAGAAGTATGGCACAGGAATCCAAAACTGACACCGCCTGTGCTGGAGTCATCTTTGCCCCCTTGTTTCCTGACTTTAGTGTGATAGTTACCAATAAGATGGGGCAAAATTTTGTGAAGTTATTTCCATTCATGGTATGGATCTGTAGAATACAAGAGATTCGGGATGTCTCAATTCTTGTCAGGAATTTTGGGGCTCATCATCTTCCAGCTTGCTTTGCTAATAGTGTGCTATATAATTTCTTTCCACATTTGTAGAGTCTCTCTGCATCGATGTTTAGATTTACACAGGCCTTTCTGTCAAAAAAAGAATTACTAAGATGTTTTCTGAGTCTTACCCACCTTTATGTAGCCAAATCTAACAATAGGCTGAGCAACAAATCACTTTCAAATTTTTAGCCCCTCATGTTCAGCCAGACAGGTATTAGCCAGCATGCAGAAAACAGGGTATGGGTCATAAAAAACACATAAGGGGAAGTCTGAGAAATGCCAATGATTCTTATTCAGTGCACAAATATATTTTCCTTTTGTACAGAAGTACTCGCTTTGACACCACCAAGCTGGGTTGATATTAGTACATTGAAATGAATGTCCACCTTTGAAAATGCTTTAAATCTATTTTTTAAAAACTGTATCACTGAAAATGGCAACTTATTTCTCTAAAGTTCAAAAGTTCATACATTTTAAATTTAGTTGGCTGATTTTGTATATAAAATTTAAAAAAACACAGAATGACCTTTTGGCTGTCAGGTATAAAGATCATTATGTTCAGCTGATTTTTGCCAGGTGTTATTTGTTGGGTTTTTGGGGGTTTCTTCTGCTTAGTCAAAGAACCTCATGTTTTCACTTCTGTTGATATGTTGGAGAGTTTTGGATATTGATTTTAGTGGTGGCAGGACCAGACCTCTCATTATTGATGCTTTCTTCAGGCATTCAGAAAGAAAAGTGTTTGAAATGCTCAGATTCTGTTGGAGATATGACCTTTGGAAAAGTTATTCTCTATCATAAATATTAATCAGAGTGCAGTGGTTGGTCTATAATGTTCAACAGATGGGATTTAACGGATGGAAGGAGTCTGCTGTTATCAGTTACGAACAACTGATTGCTGTCCACATTAGAACATTTACTTTGGTTTATGATAATTAGGTTTTAACACTCTGGCATCAGAGGTCCAGTGGTGTGTTTACCCTCAGTAGAACTCTGCCATTGCCATGTGGGAGCCCAGTCTGGCTGCTGCCAGCACATCAGTGCCTGTGTGTTGGGTGTCCCTGCAGTGGGGACTTGCTTTCTTCCTCTGCCTCTGCAGGCCACCTTCCTGGAAGGCCACCAACCTGGAAGTGTTGTCAGCAGCTTGGTGAAGGTCCTCATAACAGGCCCTGGGCCATGTGGTGTTGAAAACCTCACGTGCTCTGCTCGGAGAAGAGCAGACATCGAGGAAGCTTGGTTCTCCCTTCAGGCAGAAACCTGTTCCCCCTGCTGTAACCCAGCCAGGAACTGAGACAACTTGCCTCAAGGGCGCTTGTTTCTACCAGCAGTCCTTGACAGACCGGGTTACATTTAATTCAGCAGTGCTAAAATTTAGCAGCATGTCCTGATGCAGTAGAAGATATGATGTAGAAAGAAACTTAATTTATTCCAAGGTTTACATGCTGCTTTTCTGCCTTTTTTTTTTTATCTCTACATGATGTATTAAGATAGCAGTGAATAATTTAGCTTGAAGCCTGGACTTTACCCTCTATATCAGCAGATATGGAAATTGCATCCACTCCAATGCTGTGTGAAACTCCTGAATGTATGAATGTGTTTGACTGTAAAAATCATTTCATATGAGGTCAGGAAACCCCATGTGTAAGTTCAGTGTCCCAGTCTGCTTTAATTGCTAGTCCAGTATGTTCAGCAATGTCTGTTTCTGTCTTGGGCCAGGAACTCACATCTGAGTCTGGATAAGCCAAAGCTATCAGAAATAAACCTGGCAAATTCAGGAGTTTGCTTCAAAATATGCACTCTGGCAATCAGTCAACAAAGGATTATTCTTGACTTAAAATGTTAAAATATGAATTCACATTGCCTTTGCTAAATAGTTAATTTCTTTTAGTTTCCTTTGTGGGTGTGTATGTGTATATATACACACGTGTGTGTGGTGCATATCAGCAGACGGCTCTGGCTAAAGTGGTAACAACCCTCTGTGCCAACAGTTTTAAGCAATTCATCAGCTCAACAGGGAGATTTTTCAAACCGCAGAATGCTTTCAAAATCATCTCTCAAGATCCAAGAAACTATAGTTCCTCCTACTGGCTCCTGTGTTTGTAGGGAGGATGAACCATTACCTAGAACAAACCAGCCTTAGTATAAAGTACATAGGAGTAAAATACTGTGCTACTTTAGTCTTAGACAAGCTATAAGTATAAAATTGGTTTAGATGCCCAAAATTGAGTTGTGCAAACCTAATGCTTTGGGTTTGGGAACCATTTAACAGACATATTTTTTTTATGTCATTAAGAGAGTTCTTTCCTAACATACTGGCTGCAGTGTCACAGGCATGGCAATAGAGAGGTAAGCTGCAGTGAGAAATCAGAATTGTTTAAATGCATGCCCTTGTTATTTGAATTATGTTAACAAAGAGGAGAATTCAGTTTAATTACATGCTAGATGTGTTTTTTCACATGAGTCAGGTTATACCTCTGCGACTCGCATTCTTTAAAAAAGTAGCTGCACAGATGGTTTGCAGACTTTAAGTACTTGGCTACAACAAAAATCTCTGTGGTTTTTGTGGTTCTGTTTCTTCCCCAAATATTCTAACATCCTATGACGTATTCAGATAATTGATGTTGCTTCCATCAGGGTGCAATACGCTTTCCCAAAAAAAAGTGATGAAAGCTTCAGATTTTGAACCTTTTAAATCAAGGTAGGTGGAGTTCAGTCAAAAAAACCTCGAACACTTACATGGTTACGTTGATGTTCAGTTGATGTTTGGGCCTAGCATCCTCCTCCCGCTGCTAGATTCTGTGATTTTGCCACAATGAATTGCACTGCCCTCAAAATGAATATAAGAAATTGTATGACCATGAAATAGATAGGCCCTGTCTCCTTGGCTGGAGAAAGTAACAAAAGGTTCAAATTTTTAATATTCCTCTCAAAAACACATTCCTTAGGATAAAACTCCACTGAGTGCCAGGGAATGCTACTTTTTTAAAAGCAGGAATAGTAATAACCTCGTTGATTTTAAAGTGAGAAATGGGTCTATGCAGCTTCAGAAAGTGTATCTGGGGGCAGTGATGGTTAATCAGTTTCCTTTGGGTATTACAGCTGCTGTACCTGACTGTAGATGCCATCACTGCCCTTGTGTGGCTGGTGCCTGCTGTTCTGTACCTGGTTTGCATTTCATTGCCACCTGTGACTTGTGTTCCTCTCTTTCATCCCTGAAGGCTAAGTGTTGAATACAGCTCTAGATGGGGTTTTAAGTCACATTCCTCACTGACGTGAAAGTAAGGAGCTGCTAGTATACTGGGTGCTCATTACCTTCACTGATACCAGGCAGAAGGGCTGCAGGGAGGAGGATTCTTGCCTAGTACACATCAAACAGCCTTTGTCAAAGCCTTTGACATATTGAAGGCTAGAGAACGCGCGCTAACAGAGTTCTTGTGAGGAATGTCCCAGTGATATGCCAGTTTGCTACCAGATTAAAATGACAGAAATTTAATAATAGATTGAGTGTGGGAGAGAAAGTGATTTTCACTAAGTTATTGTTCAAATAACTAAAAAAAAAAGTGACTGTTGAAAACAGTATTCTGCAAAACACTTTATGAAACACCTTTGTATTTCTGCTTAAATACGAATAAACATACTACATTTTTAACCTTAGGATTCCCAGAGAAATATCTTAAATCTAGATAAGTTTTCTTCCTAAATTTTATAAAGAGCAGAGGGATCTTTTCTCAACATGCTGGACTTAACCTTAACCAGGTACAAGGAAGAAATATATTGTCAGGGTCAATGAGTATCTGCAGTGTCAGGAAGTTATTGGAGAGATTACTTTCTTCTGGAAGTGATGTCCTGAGTTTTATGTTTCTTAGGGTATATTTTCTTAAAATAGGTCTGACTCAGAAATTGGTATGAAAATTTCCATTGATATGGAAATCATACTGAGTGATCACAGAGAGAAAGTACATTATTATTAATGCAGATTCGCAATCTTGGACAGAATGGTGTCATGACTTACTTTTAAATACAAAAAATCTTGAGTATTTCTTCTACTGTTCCCTAGAGGTTACTTCAAGCTTTAGAGTTAGAAATGTGGTGCACAGTTTTCTAAGCTAAATGTATGGCAGTTTTAAATTCTTCAGTTCATGTTAAATTTGTTCTTAAATTCTTGATCAAATAACTCAAAGGAAATCACAGTAAGGAATTTGTTTCCTGCTCTCTAGAGAAAATTCTTTTCTAATTCAGGCAGTCATCATATTTAGATTTGGGTGTGCTGGGAAGGATATGGCATATATGTGTATGGGTTGTCTGTGCAAAAGCAGAAGCATAAAGCCTGAAAATATTGGTAAGAGATGAGTAAAAGGCTTCTCAAAGAACTTCTGCAGCATCTCATGTCACAATGGCAAATCATCTCTGCTATTCCAGCTCTTGGGAAGGTGTTGCCATGCCAAATCACTGTGATGTGTCAGACCCTTTGGTAGCTCAGTGCAAAGTGGGTGAGTGCTCACTGGACACTTGCCTGCTGCTAAAGAATTATTTTATTCATGGCTGGAGCAGTGCTTGAACCTCTACAGTCAGTTTCTGGCTCTGCTGACATCAGCGAGACTTTGCTCAGTCTCACTTTGCCATCAGTGGACTTCAACAGAACCAGGGTCTCACCTCAGGTCTCCAGATGTGAAAGGTTAATGCATTAACCCACTGCAGCATTTAGCTCCCTGGGCTTGATACCTATTTCAATATACTTTAGTGCAAGTCTGTAAATATGACATTCAGAGGTAGTTCCCAAGAGAACCGGGTACATCAGAAATGGTGCTAGTGTGAATAATGTACATCACAAGGATTTGTGAGACTGTCAAAGGGGCGATATGACTTACCCAGAGCTTCTGTTTGAGGCAGTACTCTAGGAATTGTAAATTGACAAAGCCTTTAAGAATTTCCATATGCATAAACATAGATTATCCAGACCCCACGATGCCAGGCACTATACAAATACAGTCTTTCTCCACAGAACTTGCAATGTGGGCACATAAGACGTGTAAAATATCGGATAATGAAGTCTTGTTATTCTGATTTTACAAACTTAGAACCAGAGCCTAGAAAGGTTTAATGTTTTGCCCAGGAGCTCAAAGGATTTCTGTGATAGAGCTATGGTTTTAATCCAGATTAGCAATTTATTTGACCAATTCCTTAATGAAATAACTGCTTAATAAAGCATAATCAAAACTATCCTTACTTAAAAACCTGTGCTGACAGCAGAAGGAAATGAACCTGAGAGTTCTTCCAATAGCATTGTGATTATCTCTTGAAAGTGTTAATATATTTGCAACTTGAAGTGATACACTTGCTCTTATGCCTGCTTTTATAACTTCAGTTTTTGTCAGAAAAAAGTGATGTTTTTCCCATTAAACTGAACAGAAGTTATAATACTCTCTATTTCATTGATTGGTTATCCCACAAATGCTAAAGTTCTCTAGCATACACAGTAATACGCTAATGCAGCAGGAATGTGTAAAATCTTGTGGGCACTCAAGTGATGCACATATAAGCCAGAAAAGATGAGGCTTCATCTTGGATTCACCTGTTCAGTGAACTATTTTCACTAGAGTGTGTGTGTATTTCATACGGTAAATTGCACCTTCTTTGCACATCATAGGTAGCTCTTTTTCAGAGCTTGGGAAGTTGCAATGCTTCAGGGATGGAACTCTTCTTTTTAAGATTGTTAAATCCTGGGATCTAGTTTCTAATCTCTCCAGTGTCCTGTTGTTTCCTTATTTTCCAAGGTGAAGAAAAAAAGAAGACATTATTAACTCTTCCACTGCCTTCTGTCAGTGTAAATCATGGAAACAGGTCCAGACATACTCAGCTTGAATAGCTACTGTCAAGATGAAAAAGCTATACTTTCCAGTGAAATTTTTTATCCATTGGTGTTTCAATAACATCAGAGGTTTTTAGGGAAGCTTTTGCAGCCAAGAGAATGTGGATCTATTTTTTAGATCATTGACTTTGCTTATTTAAACCTTTTCTTTCCCCAAATAATTTCAGTTCCAAGTTTCCTTCTCTCTATTTTTTTTCTGTGAAAAAGACCATGCAAAGGAAAAATTTGAAAGATTTTTTTAAATAGGAAAATGTTGACTATAAAATCATTAAAAGCACCTGGGCCATTTTAAAGGTCTGAAACTACTTTTTTCTATGTTCCATTAAACTCTCTAGATCTCAGGTTAACAAGTTTATACAACAGAAGTCATTGAAAATTGCTTGGCTTTGTAGATAGAAAAATAACTAACCAATGAGAGCATAGAGGCTGAACATTGTCTTAGCTCTAACATCAGAAAATTCAAAACACCTGGAAAAAACAAGTTCACAAGAGGATCCAGTTTTGCAAACTTTAGTATTTACCTTTAAAATCACTCCAGCAAAACTAATGACTTACAAGCAGAGAAAGCTACAGACTAATGGAAATTCTAAAGAAAACAATTCGCATTTCATCAATAGTAGAACACCACCAGAAAAGGTCTTTAGAGACAGTTGAAATTCAGAATAGAAATTTTGAAATGTTTTAAGAAGCTCAAACTTTAGTAATAAAATGAACTGCACCTTTGCAAAACTACTGAGAGATGTAAAAAGCTGTATTTAGGACATCTTCAATGCAGCTGTTTGTGTGATGCTAATATTTAAGGAAGAAATTTGGCTATCAAGTTTATACAGTTTTATAAATCGTAGTAATACAGAATTTACATTCACATTGTCAGAATTTTAGGATTACAAGTGCAAACACACACATATGGAAATTATTCATGTAAAATTCAATTCAAATACAAAAGATCACTTCAATAGTTTTCTGTGAAAGTGTCTCATGCATCAAGCTTCCAACTTTCAGCTGCCACCTTCTTTGTTCACTAGACAATGACAAAAAAGGCACAGACATGTATCAGGTGCAGTCCTGGCCTGAAAAATCAAGTCATTCTACAAATTATGTTCTCTTGCTCCAGAAACCTGATTGCTCTGTAGATAGCTATACCTGACTCCTGTGAGAAAATCAATTCTTACTACCCTTTAATCCTGCTCACTCTGCAAAGCCACGGCAGCGATTTGAAAGGGAGTTCAGACTTTCTGTATCATCCATGCAGTTTTCTTATATCTATCTGTCCATGCCAGCCATGGGTGGCAATAACATTATAAAGAGGTTAACTATGGTCTTGCTCGGCCTTTGAAATACCAACTAGTAGCAGCAATAAAAAGGAACGACAAACATTCAGGGAAATCTGCAGACCTGAGAGGGGAAAGGACATTTTCTACTGAGTAGGCAATGACTTAAACCTCAAAATAAACAAAGATGGTGCACTTGGATCCTGCAACCCCGTTTTTACAGAGCTCTGTTTTGCAAGTTGCTTAAGGTGAGAGAGAAAATATCTGGGAGCCCAATACCCAGGCATCCATTGAGGTAACTTTTTGGTTATCTTCCCTGAATTATACTTCTCTGCTTGAAAGGGAAACTCAATCTTTAAAGGGTGTCTTAACTTGGTTCTCTTGGTAAGGGCTGTGCAATTCTTAGCTGTCTTACCAAATACTTTCAGCTTCCTTCTAAATCCAGGAAAGAAGTTGTAGTTGATTGTTTCTTTTGCTGTAATCTCAAGATATGAATTATGTTTAAAGGAGATCCTCTGGAGTGTTTAAGTGAAAATGTCCATAAGTGAATTTGGGTAGGAATTTGAACTGTTTTGAGAAACCTGGTGCAATGCTTTGTGAAATCCAGGTATACAATTCAGACTGAAACCTCTTTCTCAGAATTAGTGAATCACACCTCAGAAAACCTGATACTTGGCCAAAGTAGATGGAAGCTTTTTTAGGAAGGTTATAGTTGCATAATGCGTGATAGTCTTTTGACTTACTGTCTTGGAACTTGTAACCATGTGTCTTGTTTTAGTGCAGAGTTGATATTTGATGATTAGTAAATCCAGGAGATATCAACACAGTTTGAAAATGAAGTTCACAGTGCATTTACTGCTTGACTGCCAAAAAAAAATTCAAGTGCATGGTTCTGTTCTCTCGGATGAAAAGAAAATGGCTAAGGTTACTGGCTGGCTCTGTGCAGCACGTGGAGTACTGTAGTTTTACTGCGTGATAATCACTGCTTCAGAACCTGTTTTCAATTACCAGCAAGTCCCAAATGCTGCTGACTCTGTCCCAGACATACAGTGTTTAGCATGATTTGGAGCATTTCATAACACAGAATAGAAGGTAAACCAAGTTCTTTGAAAAGACAATTTCCCAAGCACTATTTGTCTTCTAATCTGTGAGAAAGTTCTCTTATTCTGAGAACTTAAGTGTTGAGATTGTGTCCAACTTGAAGTCATTAGGCTCTATTTTATTAATTCGGCCTCTGTGATGCTGATCTCTACCATTTGTTTTTCTTAATTTATGTGCATTAAAGCATTGCCCAGAGGCTTGAGACATGTAGAGAGTGCTTTCAGAAGGACAGAACATCAATGCCTATCAGTGAATGAAATACTTAATAGGAGCAAGAGTTCATTCCTTGCCTTAAATGGGCAACTGAGGTCTTCAAAGCATATGTCTGTGGAAGCCAGTCTCCAAACAGCATAAATGAAAGGGGAGCTGGCTAAGGAGAAAGGTAATGACTGTGAGAAGTAAGAATGAGAGAAGTAGCTGAGATAAAAATGTAAAAATGTGAGGAGACATTACCTAGTGGGTATGAGAAGATATATATTTTTTTTTCTCCTAAATGACTGATGTGCAGATTGAGGGTCTGAGGCACAATTCAGTTATAAAGATTTCACTACTCTACTGTGAGCAACTCTCCATGCAGTTGCTCTAACCCTGCCATGACATCAAGATCGTATGAATTACTAAAAGCTAAGCCATGTTATCTTGAAGTCATAGAATCATAGAATGGTGTGGGTTGGACGGGACCGTAAAGACCATCCAGTTCCAACCCTGCTGCCATGGATAGGAACATCCTCCGTTAGACCAGGTTGTTCAAAGCTGCATCCAACCTGGCTTTGAACGCTTCCAGGGATGGGCAGTATTGATGCGGACAAAGAGTTTACAAGTGACTTGTTATTACAGGTCAGCTGCTGTTACCCGTTTCATCACTGTAACCCAGACAAGCCAAGCCCTAAGGGGCAAATAGAGACAGAACTCACTGGTATGGACGAGCGAGAGTTTTCAGGGAAGGAATATTAGTTTTGCGTGTTCTCATCTTCCTATATGTCTAATACTGCTATTGGTTCTGATATTACAAATCTGAACCCTTCCTTGGCAAGCAGATCTTATTCTGTGTTGTACTACGAGGGCTTTTTTGTTTGTGCAGCCAGGTTCCTACTTTTAATTAGTTCTTCCTCTGTAAGAATTGTGTGGGACTAGGGTGGAGGGGGCATTATGGCTGGGACCATCTCACTGATCATGCCAGCATGTATGCTGGCAATGACTAAACAGTATATCTAACAATGATATGGCTGGTATTGCTAACATAAATATTTCTACCTTTTCTTCTGGATAACTTTGTATTTTAGGAGTTCTCAAGCTTTGACAAATTCTGGCAACAGCTATAAATCAACTTCATTTAATACCCAGTATTTCCCTAAGGCATTTTCTTTCAAAGGCTCTTAGTCTCCTTTCTGTACTTTTGGTAAATTTCCAGCTTTTATGTCCTTGCAATAAAATGGAAATAACACAGTTGGGTCTATATAAATGGCCATATAATAATAATATATCAGTGGAAACTTTGCTAGGAGAGGACCCTGTAAAATGTAGTTGTAACAGAGCTCGCAGGCAGAATGTACCAGACAGAACAAACAAGTAGAACGAGACCAAGAATATTCTTCATTTTAGTTGTGAGTGTTGGCAACTGGACCCGGTCTACCTCTACACGAACCAACTGAAGCAGCTGAAAAATTATATACACACAGCCCTCATACTAAGCTGAAATCAGACATTTAGTGTACTGCACAGCATCCCAGAGCAGGTTAGAGACAATGTAGGTTGATTTAAATGGCAAAAGGGGACTGGTGGATGCAACCACATTAAAATATTTAATGTTTCCTGGAAGAATCAGAGGCTGGCTGTGGCAGGCAGTAAGTTGATTACCAGGCATCCCAGTACTGGCACATGGCAACACGTATCTCTGAGCCAGTAGGCTTGCCTTTGTAACTGCAAGGAGAGTTCAAGTAAAACAAAGGAAATTCAGCACTCTCCCTTTTTTGGGAATTAGAGCTAGTTATTTCTCAACTAACAGCATATCAGACAAGTATGAACACACTATAATTGATTCAGTTATTCCAATTGACTCTTTGTCAGGAACTTCTAAAACAAAAGTACACCCATAAAATTAACTTCAGGAAACACTGGTATTGTTTAACCACAAAAAAAAAAAAATCATCAGCTTTTTTTTAACTCAAATGTAAGGAAAAGCAACCACTAAGAGACTTTTTTCTAGCATCTGAAAAAGAAAAATACGACAGATGGTTTCCATTTGCAAAAGAAAAGTAGTGACCAAAAATGTGTTTGCTTAAAACCAAAATTAATATAGCCTATTTAATCTATATCTATATATAGTAATTCTTCAGCCTTGGAATAAGAAAACGTTTTTTATAATAGTGGAGTAAATTACTTGGTTAAGTAGATTTTTTCTTTCCCAGTCTAAACTGGAATTTATAATCACTGTAAGACTTGTGCACTGAATAAGATAACTGTTTCTATGCAGCAGATTATATTTACCTTGTTTAAGATGAATCATGGCCACTGAAGTTGAGAGCAAAAGGTTTAGGACTGGCTAGGGGGCTGGGCTTGTACACCCTGAAGAAAAGAAAGCTCAAAGGAGACCTTATCTTTGAGGTCTCTTCCAACCTAAATGATTCCATGATTTCTTATATCAAATTATGATCTTAATCTCTGACTTCTCCTATACTTTTTTTGGGGGGAAGGCAACTGGTTCAGTGTTTTTGATCCTTCTCTGAAGCACAGCATAACTAGGATCCTACAGGAGTCTGTCTGAATCATGACTTCTGCCTAAGTATTCAGGTTAAAAGAGGTTTGACCAATGTTTGCATTCGTATCCAATCTGAAAAAAATTCCTGGTTTTGGAAGTTCATGTTTCAGGCTCACTTGCAGCCAAAATTAAGCATAGTTTATCTTGCTCTCTCTCTTGGAAACTGTTGTTGCAGTTCACCTTGTGCATCTTGGCTAGGCCAAATATGCAGCATTATCAGTTATTCCTTCTGTGAAGTGAAACATCGTAGAAGGACAAAATACAAATTAATTTTGTGTATATTGATACAAATACATAATGATGATTTGCTATCAAGGTTAAAAGTCAACTGATTTCATTTCCAGATGCAGTGAATCAAGGACTATTACATCAATATTTATGTAAGCAGAGCCTACAGACTTTGATTGTCAATTACTTTTTAAAAGCAGATTCTGAGATATCACATTTAAAAGGGAAACCTGAAAAAAGAAACATTTGGTTGGTATATGCCTTCTTTTGGTCCTGTACATGGCAAGCCAAGAAATTTGAATAAAGCAGGTGCCCTTCCAACTCACCAGTCTATTAGTACTCATATTTTCATCCCATTTCTCTTGGAATTTGAGGTCAGGGATGTTTCTGTGGTTGCATTTTTAGATTTTCTTTTTTTCCTGTTACATTCAATCTTCACACGACTGGGCCCCTGGTTTTTGCTTGCTTGGTTTCAGTTTAGTTTTTGTAGGTTTCAGTAAAACTGCAAGGGTCTTGTTCATTAAAAATTATATATTATTCAAGCAACATCTAACAATTGCTGTTACCTTCAAAAGTGTGGAATGTGTTTGGAGATGTCCAGATATGGTTTTCAGTTAATTTAACCACACTTTCCTTATATAAAAATGAGAACCTCTTCATCATTCAGAAAACATATCATTCTAGTAAGAATTGGATACAAAGAAGCACTGAAGTGCAAGACAGGCATATTTGATAAACTGTAAAGAGATACAACCCCTTTTTCTTTTTTTTCTGCACAAACAGAAGAGCACAGACTGAAAACCTAGACTGGGAATAAACTGCACTTAAGCAAATATCAAGATTCATGAATTAATTTGCTTAGCAACTGAAATAAGATCTACTAAATTTGTCTTACTTTCATGTTAGCCTATACTAGATGCTCTGGAAGAAAGTTCAAACAATGCATCTCCAATTCTGTAAACATGTTATATATTGAGGAGGAGCTCCCCTCTTTCAAGCAATCTCTACAAGCATGTCGTGTAAAACTGGTGTAGGTAAACTAATTCAGTCCTGTGAACCTTTATATTCTTTCATGTGATGTGAGTCAGGGATAATTGTACTGAAATAATCTTGTGCTGGTACAATTTCAGTCTAGGTGGCATTGAGAATAATTAATTCCAGGATGAAAAAGATGTGAAAACCATTGGAACATTTAATAGCAAGCATGACTGATACTGCTACCACCTTGTTAGTGCTTGGGAATAAGGCCTTATAGTAGTGCTTGTAAGGGCTTAAGGTCTTCTTCAGACTTGTATAAAGGGTACCCAAAACTTTTGTAGTTGCTTCAGACCGACCTCTGCTTTAAGCACACGAAAGAATGCCGCCCAAACCAGTGAGATGCACAGAATCCGTAAGGTCAGGGAGAACTCTTCACTCCTGTGGATGTGAGGGAGCATGTTATCATAGAATGGCCGGGGTTGGAAAGGACCTTAAAGATCTAGCTCCAACCCCCCTGACACGGACAGGGACACTAGACCAGGCTGGTTAGAGCTTCATCCAAACTGGCCTTGAACACTTACAGGGCGTGAGGCATCCACAATGTCTCTGAGCAACCTGTTCAGTGCCTCACTACCTGCACAGTTGAGAAATTTTTCCTAATATCTAATCTAAACCTACTCTCTTTCATGTTCTGCACAGAGATAGGTATCTCAGTTGTGTGCAATATTTTGCAATAATAGGTAATAATAATAAATGGTAATAAAAATAATAATAGTAAATAGGCTTCTTTAAATCCTTAAAAATGTTTGACTTCTGAGATACATTTTGAGTAAATTTTCTTGTTTCTTAAACCCCATGTTTTTCACACTGAACGTAACTAGTACCAAAATTAGCTCAGTTCACAGACAAAGACTTATTGCTCTCTTCATTGTAATTTCTAGTGCAAAATCTTCATGTCTCTAGATCATACTCTTACAATATTTAAATTTTGCATGAAAAATTCTGAGGCAAGGCTAGGTCATCTCTGTTTGTGGTTAAGAATTTAGCAGTGTCTAAACACTAAGTGACACTGATGCAGTTTAGTCTGTTTTGATGTCAGCACGTTTAAAATGGTGGTGAAAAACTGGAGAGGGCAAAAAGGACAAAAATTAATTAGGGACAAAGCGAGAGAATGTGCTGTGGTCAGGGAATTAAGGAACTCTTATTTATAGAAAGAAACACACACCATTTAATTACAATGTTAAATGTGTTTATGTGGAGAAGAGGGCTGGAAAGTAAAAGGGTTTTTCAATCTCATAGAGAAGCATGAAATGATCTCCTAGCTAAAAATGAACTAAAAAGGTTTGAGAGAGAATGACCAAGTAGGAGGGGAAACCTTGGCAGCAGCAAAGGAGTCAATTCTCCATCTCTCACTTTACATTTAAGAAGAAATACATTTCCAGAACACATCCTGTACTCAAACAGTAACTTCTGGATTGAACGTAGCTACACTTCAGTTGCTTTTATTGCTTTTCTAGGAAAGTGTAAAAGACTGGTATTTTCTAGATCATTAAAATTTTGTGGGATTGTGGCAGTTTTTGTTGTTTGGGGGTTTTTGTTGTCTTCATTTTGCTTTGGTTTTGTTTTTATTCATAAGATCTAAAACCATGCAATGCCTTATATGCATACTGGGTTTTTAGATATCTCTAGTAGACTTTATTAATATCTTGGACCGCTTAACAATAATCTTACATAATCTTAGAGGTTCTCCAAACTGCTTAAATAATGTTTTGTCTCTCTATGTTGGTTACAGGTCCTATTTTTTAGAGTTAACATGTAGGAGGCATTACCTTTTTCTGTCCCATATTTCTTGCAGAAAGAGATGTTTAGGTGAAAAACTGAACTTCAGCCTATTGTTCATCTTTTACCCCAAACCTTAACAGATTTTTTTTTTTTGGTCCTGAAATTTGCCTAAAGATTGCCCAGTCTCTAACACTGTTCTTCCAGTCTGCCTAAAAGACAAATGTAGGTTAGGTGCACAGCTGGCCTGAACTGGTGCTCAAACTGAGCTTTTTGGCTGCTTCATGGAAAACTGCATTCCTCCCTGGAGCTGCTTTTTCTTACCCTTCACTCATTCAGCATGGTGTATCAACAGAGAAATCTGAGTGTATCTGTGGTTCTTTGCGGAGCCGTTTCTAGCGAGAGTGCCCAAAGCAGCACGGTGCCTCCTAACAATAGTTGTGATAAGCCCTATCCTCACACTCAGGGACACAAGCCAGTACACTGGTACCAGAATTACATTATGACCCTGATGCTGCTGAAGTGTTTGCATAACAGGAGAGTTGGCCTTGACTGTACCATGCAGAGGAGAGTGGTTGTAGGCTTGTGTGTGTGTTTCTCCATAATCAGTTCTCCCCTTTTGATAGGAAGAATTTCTCTGGCAGGCTCGTTTTGTAACTGAAGCTTCAGCACAATGCGATGTTGCAAGAATGAACCTGGCTTATTTTATTCAGAAAATAAGATATAGCACAATTTCCTGGTCTTGAGCGGTTTGTAGGTCATTCAATACAACTAACACAACAAAACAGGAACTGCAGGATGGGCTTTGGGGTCTAATGGAGTTCTCCATCTCTCTTTTTTTTTTTTTTTTTTTTAATCCTCCTTTTAGCCTGGCACTTTGAGATCTACTGCCACAGTACAGCCCACACTCTGAACAAAATGACCCTTTCTTTTACCTTTTTTGGGTATTTTGCTGGTGTATAGGACAGGAAAGCTGTTGCATGTCCTGACTCTGCAACTTTCTCGGATGTCTTGCTAGAGCAAATGGCCAAGCAGAGGAGGCTAGGAGTCTGGGCAAGATTTAAATAGGAAAATGGGAGGTTAATGACTGAGAAAGAGGCAGAGCAGGGAGACTGGGCTGCATCAGGCTATGCATTTAGTGCAGAACTGGTAATAGTATTTATGCCATTAATAATGGTGTTCTTTTAGCTCAATAAAAAATACATCAGGATCAGACACAAAAAAAACCCCAAAACAGACAACAAAGTAAGACTCAGCAGAGATGCTCTGCTAAATAAAGATTTGCCTCCAGCTCTTCACTCCTGCCAAAACTGGCTACGCAATTCCTATAAAAGATCTATAGGTGCAGTGTGAAGCTTATGTGGAAATAGGGCTAGGCTGAGAAACATGTCACTATGGCCTGACAAAACACAGGTGTACCAAATGCTGGCTGGCTTTTAGATGTTTCGATGGGTTGTGGCACACCAGAAGCCCAGGTTTTCTTCTACTTTTGGCCAAATTACTCTTCCTTTGAAGTAGAAGGGGTATTGACATGGCTGTGTTTCAGTAAATAGTCTATACATCTGTACTTAGATTTTGGGGAAGTCTAGAGAACTGTAATTAATTCTTTTGCACATTCACTTTCTTAACCCTGAAGAGTCAACAGATAAAATCATTTTATAGCATGTTTTTCCTGAAAAGCTACTACTACTACTTGTTTTATAGCATATACTGTGAGAAGCAATACATTTTTGGATGTAAAATTTGTAAAATGTGCAGTTATTGTGGCAATATTTTTATACAGATGCTAAAATAAGTGTTTCTTAAATTTGTTTTTCTCAGATTTTTTTAATCAGAAACTTTTCAGATCAAAATTTATGTAGAATTAGTTACCTGCAAAAATGACTCATACCTTGTAATTAATATTTTATGAGAATACTATATACTCAACAAGGATCTTAAGGATTAAAAGTTTGTTCCCACACAGAAGTTTCATGAGGAAAAATAACTTCTGATTGGTGGAAAGAGCACTACTAACAAGGATATAGAAAATCATGCACAGTTTTCAATTTTGTTTAAATGCTTAGATACTCCTTACCTCTCCAAAATGCCTTAAAAATGCTCTGGGTGTTGCAATAACCATAGACTGCTGAACAACATTATTGATGAGTTTTAAAAAATCGCTGTATAGCATGATATCATTTGACAGTTACTTTAAAAAAAATAAAGCATAGAAATATATCCAGTCACACTGGAGTGCAAGGTTTAATGCCATTAGCCACAACTGAGAGCGTATTGTGACAGAGTCTGTATCGCCACGCAGCTACAGGACTTGTTTTCATCGGCGCTGGGGACTGGAGGCAGAAGGGGAGAGAGAGAGGGTGCGGGAATTATAATGCCTCATCTGCTCAGGTCATTCAGTGCCTTGCGAGTTTAATCAGGCTTTCTTCATCCTCCATTACACTCATTAGGTCCTGTTAGGTTAGTGCTCAATGTTGATCTGTATCTTGGTCAAGACAATTGTTGCTGATTAACTGTAATTACCAGTAATGGTCCCAACCTGCTTTCAAGCAGACTGTTGCTGTCATCTTGTCCAGGCCCCTGCGCTGTGATGAGCAGTCCAAATCTGCTAACTGTTTGCTCGCTTGCTGTTTGAACCAGCAAGTTTCTTCTTGTGTGGGCTCACTCCCCCACCCCTGTACCTGCCATCTGTAAACATCCCAACTCCACTTGAGCTATGCAAAAATGTGTAGGTAAGGAAAACAGGAATGACTGGTATGGGAAGGGCGAAACAGCAGAAGCAAAGAATTAAAAATGAAATACAAAATAGGACAACTGAGGACTTAAAAGCCTATAAAGCTCAATAAAAACAAAGAAATCAAGTATTTTGTGCTTTGCAGTCCAGAATAATAAATTACTATAAATTACTGGGGCCCAATCTCAAAATGTGTCCTTGTGTGAAAAATCTTCGTTTGAGTCTTCTCTCCTATGTATTTTCATCAGATTATATTGGGAATAGCTGTCATTAGGATCAGAGGATCAGATCTTGCAGTATTGCATATATTGCTTAAGGCAGTTTTAAGTTGTGGATGGTTTTCTGGTTAGCCTTGTGAAAGCCTCTATATGCTTACACTTCAGAAAGATGATAAATAATCATGAGTTGAGTCAGAATTTATAGATAATTGTGGTGTGAATGCCAAGGTCATGTAAATGTTTATGTTCTCGATTCATAGTTACAAATAATGCCTGCTGAATTTCCAACAGACTGTAAGTGCAAATAATTTAGGGAATGAAAGCGAACCCTAGTTATTTACGCCTCTTTTCTGCAGGCATCAAAAGAATTATTATCTAAAAAAGGACAACAAGAAGCATTACCACAGTTTGGGCATAAGGACGGTGTGTGATGCTACCCTGGGCAGTCAGCACAGTGAGCACACTTGCAAAACTCTGAGCGTGTATCCACGATCATAACACCCAGATTTCAAGTGCGCACCTAACAGTGTGTTTGGGAGGCAAATTCAGTAATTGTACCTAGAGGGCAGAGTCCCACAGGTACTCCCTGGAGGTAAAACTCTCTTGTGTGTCTGTAGACAAGCTGTAATTGCACCTTCTGGCAGCAGTTCTCACGATGAGATGAGCGGTGTGGATGGTGTAAGGGTGAGCTCCCCCAGCCCAAGCTGTAACAAGCTACTGTGGTCACATAACTCCCGGGCAGAATCTGGCTCTCGCCTGGCCAGCCTGCGGTGGGAAGGCACAGCACGTGTTCACTGGTGTGCACCTGGCAGATCTGACATAGCCAAGAACCAGGGAATCTGATAGAGACTGTAGTAACTCCGTTTGTGTGTACTTTCAAATTATGCTCCAGACTGGGGACGTAGTGTGATATTCAAAAGAATAAGGCAAGAAATTTATGAGGAGGGAGGACACAGTGAAAAGTCCCAATATTTATGTATTTACTCAACATGTATCTCAAAAATTCCACTTGACTATAAAAGAAAGCCATAAACGTTGCAAAGTTAAGGTCTTAAATGTTGCATCTGTTTGTCCAGCATTAATTGTCTTAGGAGTGGATCTCACTCAAAGCACTGAATAAAGCAAGGAAAATCAATATTCTCAAGTAATGAAAGGCTATATACTAGTTAGGGTTTTTTGTATATATGTGTTTATATATATACATGTATTTTTTAACATATTCAGCATTTACTATGCTACATTTAAAGAAAAGAAAAATAAATTCTTTCTGCTGCTTTAGCAGGTATATGTTACTATGGGTACAATTTTATTGAAGTTTCTAAGCCACCCATTGTTATTGATACCAGAACGCATTCAGAAAAATTGCTATTTTTGAAGATGACTGTGTGCCTACCATTGCATGTTTCTTCTTTATGTGGTAAGATGTTATGGCAATCAATGCTGCTTTACAGCTGCTTCATGTCTCTGCAAGAGATTGGTATCTTTCAATGCAGCAAAATATAAAAACAAGTTTGTTTTTAAATAAGCATCTGCAAAAAATTATTTTTCTTTAGTACATACAGTGGCTGTAAAAGGGGTTTGACAAATTGGAATAGCACCCATTATCTGCTCAGTCCTGAGATGAGCTGGACAGCTATTTTCCACGTAGCTTTCCTTGAAACACATGCATCTCAAATTTCATCATAAAAGAATCTTTTATACCACAGTAAAGCACCTTCCATGTATAATACACACATGGCTTATCTACATTTATGTACTCTAGTCATACTTGTATAAACAAATACACACTGCATAAATGTGTGTGTTCCACTTCTGGGAGTATTTATGGTCCTAATGCATATGTACTTTCAGAATCTGCACATTTATATCCCTAAATATTTGTGCATGACATGTATGTGTTTTACAGATGCAGACATAAAACACACTACATGCTCTGTGTAGTTTAATTTTTGTGAGGTGTTTTAATTCTTCATTGAAGTGAATATTTGCACTGTAAAATTAAGTCAATGTCTAGGCAAGAAATAATAAAATTTTGGCACAAAGAATTTTATTGGACACAATATATAGTAAATATATCACATTGTGACTACCAAATTGCATTTCACTGAGACTGGCCAATTATTTTTTAAACACCTGCAATAGCTTTAAAGAGGATTCTTTTATATACATTATCTATATATATATATAAGTGTGTATATATATATAAAGATATGTATATATAGACAGAGAGATATATTAGAGAGTTTTTTGGTTTTTTTTTTTTAAATCCCGAGATCACTAACTCTTTTTGCAGTTTTTGGAAGGAAATGGAGACTGCTGGCCAGGAAATCGCATCCCAGAAAAATCACGTTCTTGTGACAATTTATCATGGAAAAAGCCATGTCTTTCAATTGAGTTGTAAAGCTGTGGTCTTGCAGTTTGTGGTCAATGAAGATGCTTGGGGATTTTTATGCTATCTCTTGCAAGAAAAGCATTATTAGCCCCTGAAGTCTTGGTTGCATTCCAATTTTAATAACTATATTTTGCCTACATAATTCCCACTGTAGCTTCAGGTGGATTGTGGAATTTTCTTCACTTCCTGTCATAAACTATTCTGTGGTGTTGCTGTGTGCTGTGTAACAGCTGCTGTGCTCCTCTGCTACTGTTCAGTGCTTCTCCCCAAACTTCTGACCCTCTTTATTTAATCTTACATCATCTTTTGCTGAGTTTATACCAGTATTTCAAACAGCACATATTGCAAACCATTACCAAATGGGGATCAAAACAAAAGCTTAAATGTACTATTTTCCAGTTGCATCTTTTAGATCTGCTTGACACTCTATGCATGGTCTGTTAAGGACTTAAAAAAAAAAAAAAAAAACAGTAGAAGCAAATACAGATTTTGGGGGCCCCCACCTGCTCAGGGAGTCTCATCCATTAGTGATAAATGGGGATTAAACAGCAGTTAAATCCACTGCAGACAGGCTGAACCCATGTAGAGTCATTAGGACTCTTCTTGAAATGGAGCACGTAACTCTCTTGCAAAAGAAGCTGAGGGAGCAGGGCAAAAAGAGGGTTAGTTGATTTTAATTTTTTCTCTCCCTCCCCTATCCCCACCCTCCCAACAAAATAATATTTTTACTGGAATTTTCATCAAAAGATATTTAGGATTTTTGCTCTTTTCTGTTCTAGTTTTAGGGATGGTGTTGGGGAAAAAGATGTTTATTATTTACACTTTTTATCCAGTAATTTATTTCTTGATTAACTTGAGGGGTTTATACATTTTTGCTGTTTGCTTCATCTAAACTTCTTAATTAATACATGTTCTTGTTTTAATTTAATAGCCAGAGCAATGTCTTTTTCTGTTTAGGACTGATTGACAGTGGAATATTCTGGCTAAGAGCTAGTCAAACCACAGACCGAGACACTGTACAGACTGTACATCCTCGGAGTCTGCCAGCAGACCGTTCCTTGCAAAATATTACCAAGTGTAACTATGAATTCTGGAATAACACTTTCTTGGCTATTTGTAAAGACAATGTGGAGTACAGTTACTAAGTTTACATTTCTTGCCAAGAAAGCATAATCCAATGCTTGCGTTGATGCATGAAAAACCTTTGCTATGATTATTTGTTGTCAGTTGTTGTGCATGTAAGAACTGTGTGCTTTCATTCATCAGCGTACTCTGTGCTTCTGCATCCTCTGGGCCTTGTTGTTCCCAGTTTGATGAAGCACGGAAATCGCAGCACCTTCCAGCAGTGCATTCCTCACTGTGGCAGTGACTGGGTGCTGCTTTCTAGGTGGATTCCTTCTTGCTTGTGCTTCCTTCTAACAGCACCTGCGAGAGTTGTACCTGCACAAGATAGGATTCCAGGGATTGTTCCCTGGATGGGCAATATTCTCTGGAGCAAAGGCATAAAAATTAGTGGGTTCTGCCTGCAGCTGTTTTTGCAGAGGGTGATGTGTTGGGAGAGCTGCAGTAGGGAAATGGGCTTGATTAGTGCTCAAGCCAGGCCCCTGCCGTGCCTCTGGAAGGACAGGGTGGCAGCAGCTGAGAGCCCCTTGCTTGCATAGTAGCTCACAAATTGTAGGGCTTGCCTGTTTGTTTGCAAGACAGTTATGTATAAAGGTTATTTCATGTGAATTATCTTCCTGCCTTTTTAAAGCAGAGCAGAGATGGAAAACTGTCGACTGGTAACTATTTGTGCTAGTCGTGTTGCTTCATGTCATAAAAAAATCTACAAAATTAACTAGACCAAACTATACACAAGCTGTGAACAAACTTGAATTACTTGGTAAGAACTCTCTTTATCATTATCATGATCATCCCTAGATAAATACTATTGAGACTGGCTTTTAGCCATCATTTTGAAGAACTTCATTGCTGCTGTTTGATACCGTAAGTAAGTTGCAAGAAAATAATTTGTCATGTAAAGAAAACAAGATATCTGTGAAAAAAATATTGTCCCACTCCTTTGCACTCAACCCTACAGCTCCTGAGGTCGGTGGAGAAAATCCCATCCTCTTCCCTAGCAGTAGGTGATACCTAAATATTTATCTCCATCTGAAATGGTAGACTTCACGTTATTTCTGTCAGTTTTGCTGTGGTGATTTTGTCTCCAGTCTGCATCTCACTGTGGTGGGGGGGGGGGTGTAATTTTTTATATTAATCCTGTTACTACCCTGCGTACCCCGGTGCAGCGGAGGTGCGGGAGGTGTGGCGGCCGCGCAGGCCGGCGCTGCTGTCTCCAGCCGGGCGCTGAGCCCGGGGCTGTGCCCGCTCGCGGGGCCCGCTGCCCGGCATTCCGCAAGCGGGTGCTGCCATCTCGTGCCCGGCCCGGGAATGGGCCGGGAATGCGCCCGGCCGGCGGCCGCGAATCGCCGCCGAGCCCCGGCCGAGCGCGGTGTCTGGGCAGCGGCCGGTGCTCCCCGGCACCCCTCGCATCCGTCCCGCGGCCGCCCCGGCCCCTCCGGCAGCGGGGCCGCCTCTCCTGAGGGACTCGCGGCCGGGAAAGCGGCGCCGCGCCCGGGGTCCCTCACGGGCAGCGAGGTGCGGGCGGGGACCGCTCGCTCCCGCCTCGCGGGGCTTCGGGAGCGCACCCGGCAAAGGGCAAAGGCTCTCCCTCCGTGCGGGGCTCTGCTAATCCGGCTTTGTTTCTGTAGCGTGGCCTTGGTTTATTTGTGCGTTGGATCGTCATGTTGTAAGATGCTTTTAATTTTAAAAAGCTTTTTGTCGTGTGGTACCAGTCTGACACTCGGGTATTTTTGATAAGAAAATCGGCTTTAGACGCGTGGCATAAGTAGGCGTTTTGTAATTCGCTTTTTAGTGCAGAGAAGTGGGGGTTTGGTTTTAATTCGATTTAGAAATTTTGCCGCAGTTTTCCCAAGCTAAATCCTTAATCAGGATGGTCCCAGCAATGACAACCATAAACTTAGTATAACCAAACAAAAAAGAGAAGTGTTTTCCCCTTAGTCAGAGTGAATGACATACACAATGGTAACTGAGAACTGAAGAACTTCAGCATTATATGCCTTCAGAACGTGATTCCTAAGAAATAAGTGTATCTTGCCAGTTTTTACACATATGTGGTTGACAACACACTATCTGTTGATGAAGCTGCAAGCATGCTTAACATGAATGTGCTGCATCTTAGCTCTGCACTTAACACTTTTGCCTGGCTAAGTACCTCTGGTTGCCATGGACAAGTTCTGAAACAACAAGAAAAGAATTTTCTCAGATCTGTGCAGTAGCAGTCGTCTCTAATATCCTGCTCTCCTGAATCTCCAATGAGAAGAGAGAGAACAGTTTTACACTTGATATTTAAAGCAAAAAAACATTCTTCCCATCATAAATGCTGAAGTATGTTTTCTCCCTTCTATACAGTTAGATTTTGAATCTGGGAAATGTGTGACACTTTGAATAATGCGTAGCATGGCTTTTTGAGCACTGAGAAGCCAGTTTTAAGAGGCTCTTTTTAAGAATTCTTTAAGTTTGAGAGCCAGTGTGGGAGGTTTTTGTGAAATTTCAGGAGCGATACTCTGATCTTATTTTGATCTCTCCTCTCTCCTTTTCAGTTCAGATGCTGGGGTGCTGATAAGGAAAAAAAACCCAGTGGAAGGTCAAAGAAGATGATTTTGGAGAAGAGGCATCACCTGCGGTAAGTGAGGAGCAATGTTGGGAGAAGGATGAAGTGAGTCAGCATGACACAGATGTGTCCACTTGGAAACCACAGCAAGATCTTCCCACTGTACTGTGTGAGCCTCTTTAAAGCAAAATCCAGACAGAGTCTGTTTCTCTATAAATCTTTCCCTCCTTTCCATTACTAGTTGGGTATTGTTGGCTTTAAGCCACCTGATTTTACTATGATTTATTAACTGCTATGCATTATATATGAGATTCAGGTTTACTGAAGAGTTACCCTTATGGTCAATGTTGCATACAAATCAGCTACTGTTAGAGAGGTTTATTGCATCTTTTTATGCAGCTAGGAGTTTTGTTAGGCAGTGTTAGAATTTGTGATTTGTAGAACAATACGTTAAAAAAATCCTCATCTGTATTTCACGTGGTGTATGTATTACACAGCATTCATCATATAGTGCTGTTTGGATTATGATCGTTCTTTAAAACCTGAGTACTTGGGGGTGGAAAGATGGGATGGGACAGACTGACATTTCACAAAAATCCTAATAAGCACATAAAGTTACATAAATTGATGTTTTGTACCAAAAGAGAAAATGTTCTATTCTGCAGAAGTATGACTTGCAGAAGTATCTGTGATTTACATGTTAGTATGGCACATTTGGGACATGCTGCTGCCTGAAGAAGTTGCACTGCTATGAACTGCTCACCGCGGTTCTTTCTCACATGACTTGGTGGAAGCTCTGCAGAAGAGTTTGGCATTTGGTCATACCCTTGTTGGTGATTACGCCAAGGATGACTAGTGTCTCTGCTTCAACACCAAGTATTGCTTTATGGCATCTTTGTTTTTTCATTTTCTGCATGCAGATTAGATGTGATCTAAGGATAAGTAAGTAAATCTAGAGGGGCAGTGGGGGGGAGGGAAGTATAAAAAGGTTGATTTTAAACTCACCATAAAATAATTCAAAGATATGAGCGTTTTTCAACAGTTCGGGAATTTAGTGCAAAGGGTTGGAGGAAGGGCAGGAAGAAGAAACAGCTTACGCCTTTTTTAATTAAATAGTACAGCAAGTTGCAGAGGCAGAAATTACCATAGGGATGTCAAAAGTACACTGTCAGGATAAAAGATAGAATACAGAGTTTCACCATGCCTGAAATTTTGCTGTTATATTCAAACCATAAGCAGTGCAATCTTTTTCAGACTGGTAAGTGTTATGAAGTGTTAGTGAAGAAAGGAGTTATTGTTAGGTAAAAGCATTATGTACTAAACCAAAGTTAAGCAAATATTTCTGATATTACTTCCTTCTGACAGATACTCTCAACAAACTACATTATCTTTTTATGTAAGTTTTCCTTATATGACATTCTTATTTTAAATTTATTTAGTAGTGGAAAAAATTGAAAGAGTTAGTGACTTAAATTAAGTTTTTACCAAATTATGTTGCAAATGTAGTCACTGTTCCTAGAAGGTAGTTTATAGAGAGCCATGTTATGAGAATATGAAAGACAGGAAAGAGATTCTTACTTCTCAGGATATGAATCTGGTGTTGTTTCATGTGTTCCAGATACAAATAGCCTGAAAGCTTCAGGCAACATATAACTGACTCTCCTAACACTATTTACTTATGGTTATACTGTTTTCGTTTTGTTTTGTTTTTCCAAAAGAATGAAACAGACTGTTGGAAGAGAAAACTTTGCACATGTTCTGCAGTAATGGTATCCCATTAAAGATATTTAACCAAGCAGAGATTACCCAGGAAAGATTTCAGATTACCTTTTTAGACTTCTTTTGAGTTTTTTCATTTAAGGGATTTTTATAAATAATACAAGCTTCTACATTTGGAGTATATTTGAACATACAAATACTGTCTTCAGAAGCCTGTCTTATTTTTATACATATACAGATGAAATGGAAGATCTATTTAAAAAAAAGCAAACAACAAACAGATTGAGTTTGTCTAAACACAGGGCTAATGTTGAAATACATTTTGTTCCTTTTTCATTGACACTTGGAACTGGCCCAAAGTCCTCTAGCCTTGGTAAAGCAGACACTGTTCTACAGACAAAAACCTAATTAAACTGAGTGCTACCTGTGGCAAGGACGTTTAGGACTTCACAGAGTTCAAGCAAACAAAACAAAGCATTGGTTTTCAGCTTTCAGATCTGGTCTTGATAGCATGCTGAACAGGTTTTTTCCTGATGTTTTTTGGAAGGATTTTTTTGGGAGCTGTGGTCTTATAAGAAGGCAAAAATGAGGCAATCTTTAATAGCAACAAATATTCTCATTTTATGTCATTGTTTCTGTTTCTTTTCCAAGTATTCTTTAAAGTAATACTCTCGTAAGGGAAAGTTGGTGCAGAGAAATCAGATAAATAAAAGTGAAACATTTAACAGATGACTAGAACAATGTTATTAGCTGCCGAAATGCTATGTCTTGATGAAATCATAGCACTGAGGCAGTGTTTTGACTGACTTTTTCAGCTTCCTGTGTGAGTGACACAGCAAAAATTTCATGGCTTCTTACACTGGCATTTCAAACACTCCTTGTCAAAGTTAGTGGAAACAGCATTCTCTTATGCTCTTGCCATCTGAGTATAAAAGGCAAAGCAACTCACCAGTTCATCTCTAACCTGCTTGCAGCCCTCATTTTTAAGTTTTCCTATTTTATCAGTGCCAAAGAGTAAAAGATGGTCCCTACTGAAATACAGTGAAAGGAACATTTTGAGGACAGCACTAACATCACGAGAAACCTCCTACCTGTGCCGGGAGGGTTGAAATAGATATCTGCATTTCTTGAATGCATTATACAGTTATTAGTGTGTTATTGACTGAACAGGACAAAAAAGGAATGAATGAGTAAATATTGTGATATTGATATGTATCTGATTATACTCATACTGAGTATAAAATTTTCAGCTCAGAACATAATTGTGAAGTGTTCCAAGATAATCTGAAGACATGGTGCTTTTTTAAAGCAAAGATATTGGCATCTGATATGGTGATCTGTGCCATGTTGTCATGAGAGAGGTTACTATGTAGCAACAATTCAATATCATCCTTTGGACTTTTCTGATAGACCACTTAACTATCTCAGCTTTTCCAGTGATCATCTCATTTATCTAGGATTATTGCAGTGAATTTACTGTTTGGTTTTCTTCCAGAACTGAAATGTCAAGTCCGGTGTCATGTATGCAGTAGCTTTGTGCTGTGAGAGCTCAACAGATCCACCAAAAGCTGCTCGTAGTTGATCTTTGGATAGAGCTAGAAATAAATAAATCCTCTTTAGCAGATCAATATTCATCCCATTTAATGCTTGATGTGAAACTTGTGGATTTGAGATAGTAAGGCTGATGTACAGCTAATCGTTGAAATGGGCATTTGGGCTTTTATAGCATGGCAACGTATTGTCAGACAGGAAGGAGGAAAGTGTTGAGTGCATCGTAAGGCAGGAGAAAAACTCTGTAACAATATTTAATTTAATGCACATTCATAATCCACACAATGTTCTACATTGCAATGATTTGCTAGGTTGCAGACGGATACTGTACATCCAGTGTTTATTCCAGGAGTTTACTTAGTAAAGCAGATGATTCCTCCTTCAGTGGATCTTTCAGAGTCTAAATATAATCACCCAGTCATATTTCAAGACATAATTTTCCTCTTTATTGCTCTCCACTCAACTAGTGGCTTATCTATCCATCTGTATAAGTACATGGAATGCGTGCTTCCCATGGCACAGAATATATAAGTATTAAAGTATCTAGTAATGAACTTGTGTATACATTTGTGTAGGTGTGTATTACTTGCTTATTAGGTTTCTGTCTATAATCTGTATTGTACATATTCCAGAGAAACAGAAGGAGAATTTCCAGAGAAAGGATAAAACATCAGTAGAAAAATTCTGGGACAGTTTAAGAACATATTCGAAAAGATTTTGTGGGTTGGCTTCTTTTTTCCCTTTTTTTTGTTTTTTTTTAAGATGTGGTTTAAGGAGTTTTTTTCTTCCCCTTTAGTCTGCCTTAGTAATTAAATACTTGAAGCCATTATTTTCTGTCTTGAAATGAATAAATAAAAGCCTTGTTAAGTGAATAATTGTACTAAACCAGATATTGGCAAACATAAAGAAAGTTGAGAGTTGAATTTTCTTCTGTGCCAAAACCATGTTCTGATCTTTATTGTCCTATGTGTCACTGTAAATAGCTTTCTTATATTTTGCCACAGTGAGCTCTGGCATTCAGTTTCAGCTGCAAAGTTTCCAGATGCTGTGCTGGCCAGTATATACCTTGGTGGATCATTCCTTTAAGATGATGCAAGCAAAATGAGCCTCCTTGGCAGACCTCAGTCCTTTGGCAATTGTAGGAAATAGCCCATTCCTTTTTCATCAGAGAGAAAAACTTCCGCAGCGTTGAGAAGTCTTGTTATCTTTAAAGGTGAAGCAAAAAATGACACTGTTTCATTCTTTATACCGTTTATACCAGAGGTTCTGGTATAAAACACACGTTTTTGAATATTATGTAAAATGACAGAATATGTGCGTATCACAATTCTTTGCCACTATTATTAGCTGTTTTGCTAAGGAGTACTTTAATCTTAACCCTTCAAGAGACATACAGAGCAATATGTGGTAATGCAATGTGTAGTGAACTTCTACCCCTCTGAAGACAACGTAAGAGGCAGTAGGGCTGTTACCTTCCTTTATAATAGCAAATCTATATTCCTTTTAATAAGTCTTTCCTGGGTCCAAGTTTTTGCCAAAAAACTATGTGGGAGACAGTGGGGAGGATTAAATTTATCTACAGAACAATAAATCACTGGGAAGGAAAGAAATGTTATATTTCATACCATGGGAGGGAGATGGTTTGGAGAGGGCATAGGTAGTGACAGAGTGGGAACTGACTGGGTTACTCTGCCTCTTTCAGTGAAGGTTAAATAGTCTGGTTAAGCACTCTTCTAACCCTGCTTCAGTGCCCATGATGAAAAGTGGTATGGACAATAGGCATTTCCTGTGTTGTGAGGAAGAAATACTGATATGATTTTCTCGTATTCACCAGCCTGGTTTTTTCTGCTGCCTTCTTGCATTACCTGCAGTGCTATTGCTTGTTCTTTGTTACTAAGACTATGTAATCAAAATAAAAGCCCTTCTATCTATAAACACTTCCGTAAGCTTAAAGAACTTCAGAACATGGCAAGAATAATTGTTTTTCCTTCCTATCATGAAAAACAAAAAAAGTCAAGAAAATGTACATCTGCTTTTTTCCCAAAGAATAATGAAGGAAGAGCTATGCTGCTGTGGGAGCTAAATAGAATGTTCTGCCCCATTTAGGAAGCAGAAGTGTGTCTTGGCACTATTAAACACAAACCAGAACAAATGCAAACACAACCAAAAGAAAAAATACCCAAACCAAACAAACAACCCCATCATCAACAACAACAAAACCCCCCCCAAGAAAACCAAAACTCCTTGTTGTTGCCACACCATATATTGATATAAAGGGGGCACGTACAACTTATTGTGTGTGGAAATGCAAGGTCCGGTCAATTCCCTACTGTGTGTTCTCTTTTTGTAGTGGGAGAAAGGAGCAGGCTAATAATAGGGGTTCTGTTGGAAAAGCTAACACTGACATCCCATGGACATTAGAGACTTTATTGCTTTTACTAGGGGTGGGAAGTTACCCATGCTGTGACAAGGCTAGCCTGATCAGTGTACCTGTGTAGATCATAAATTCAGAGAAAGAGGGAGAGAGAGATCTTCTGGGCTCTCCATCATAAGAGGATGCTTCACAGGCGTGCTCACAAATTGACAGTCATTTGATCACTTCTATGTAAGGCCTACTTACCTAAACACAGCATGTGACCTGTGGAGGTCTGTTGAATGCTTTGAAGACTTTGCATATGTCATTTATATTTGCATATAGCCGTCTGAAGTTAAAATAGGGGACAAGATAGAGGTATAGATTCATGCATCCTTCCTTACTCTGCTGCCCGTATGTACAGATGATCTCAATCAGATGAAATTTGCAAACATGAAGGTCTCCACTGTGTGCAAGAGGTGGTCAGTCTGGTCCTATATTTTGATCTGTTATTAATTATGTTCTTAGTAAATGTGGTTCTCACGTCTATTAGTCACTATTACTGTGTTTAAATATTGAGAAGAATCATATTTTTAAAATAACTTACTGATATTTTTAACTAAGAGATAAAAAATAGCTTTTTGGCTTATTTTGTGGATTTCTAGTGGATTTCTAAATCAACTCTAGCTCATACGGAAAAATAATCAGGTCCTTAGCCTTGCCTCAGTGAAGTTGTTTCAACTTTGATGATGTAAACTCTGCAGTTTCTTCCAATGCTGTGCAGAGATTGGGGCTTCCCACTATTCAAATCTGACCCTAAAAAAGACCCTGACGCCATGTGATGAAGCCAAGGAATAACTAGGATTCTGCACTGTTCTTTTTTTTTTTTTTTTTTTTTTTTGGGGGGGGGGTGGTTAAACATTCTTTGAAGTTCATCCTGCATAGCAAATGTTTTGGTATTTTTTTTAAATGGCTGTTTGCCAAATTTTTGGGTTTTTTTCATTCTGCTTTCAGAACGCATAGGCGGGTTGAGACAGGAAGCGCAGCCTGAAAGGCTCGGCCAGATCCGGAGGGATTAGTTGCAGCAAAAGGCTGCTCTGTGATCCTGAGTTACTTTCTTAGTAGTATGGCAGAAAAAGAAAACACACGCATTCTTGTATGTGTCCAGATCTTCATGCAAAGCAAATCTAGCAGACAGATGGAAAATGAAACCACCCTGATCAGGCATTTAGGAACATTCTTGTCCATATAAATGCTGATGGTGGTGTCCTTTTCTTTCGGGCTTTAAAAACCAGGTGATTTTTGTGAAACAAAGTCAAGTTTCTATTTAACCATAGTTTCCAATGACGGCACAGCAATTATGATTTGCTACTCTGGCTTTTGGAAATGCTTTATGCTTTAAGGGGATATTAATACTTTTTGCTTAAGGTAGAAGTTCAAAGGTAAGTTTTCACATTATTGAAGATGTGTTGAAAATGGATAGAACATATTTCTCCTTTTTTTCTTTTTTTTTTTCTTTTGCTTTATTTTCCTTGGTGGCCAGTGAAAGAAATTCGTTGAAAGTGAAAAGACCTTAAACTTTTGTGCCTAGCTACTTAAGTGAAAAAAGGAAGTCCTGACCCTTTCTTTACATTAACACCCAGTGTTTTTAGTGTTTTGTACCTCCTTGAAATGAATGTAGAGAAGTCCTTGGAGTTACCTTTAGATAATTTTCTATATGCACTAAAAAATTAAAAAGATTCTAGGTTTATGTTCCTGCATGCAAATATTTCCTACCCAATTTATCTAAAATTTTAATAAAAATAGCAAAGAAAGACAAAAACTTTTAGAATGCTGCTTTAGATGGCCAACAAAACACCTTTAAACAGAAATAAGGAGAAAACTTTGGTTATTTTAGGGGGTGGGGAGCGCTACTGCTGTGCTGCTGTTGTTTTTTCCATTACTAAAAAATAGAGCAGAATTTGTTACATTCTTTCAGTGTGAGATGTGGCTTCTTTGTACTCTGCAAGTTGTGGAGGTATGAAGTGAACATCCAGAGAGGTTTCACAATTAGCACTGATTGTAAAAACTTTATTTCCTGCATCAAGCTGCTCAAATGTCATTCCTAGTAAAACCTGTAAAAACAAGACGTGATTTGAAATCACCAGCTCATGTAGAATATTAGCTAACTGGCTTTTTTGCTGGAGTTCTTTAACTGCCTTCAGTAGAGGCAAGTTATTTTATTTCTTTTGTTTTCACAGTCCAAATAAGACATCTGCTATGTAAATACTTGTATATAAATACCATATATTTGTCTCAAATAATGATCTCGTATTCAGAGGTCTAATGTGAAGGCCAGCAGACTGAGCTGGCACAGAGGATCGGGGAAGATAATTTGCGATACACTGGAGGAATGTCGAAACCCTCTTTCCCCTCCTTCTCCGCAAAAGGCAAGTGGTGGTTTGGTTTGGTTCGGTTTGTTTTGCTGGGTTTTTTTTCCGCTTTTGTAGTTCTGCAAACAAAAGGAACAGCAGAGGTCGCCCCTGCATGGCGTAACTCGCGGGGCTGGAGGAGCGGGGCGGCAGCGCTGGCAGAGGGTGCCGCGCCTTTGCCGCCCCGGCCGGAGCCTCCCGCCAGGCGCCGGGCGGTGCTGCTGCGCCGGGCACCCGCCAGCATCACCGCGGCTCGGGGCTCTTGTGGATCGCTAGGCCATTTTTTTAATTAGCCTTCGAAATAGATTTGGAATGGGCTGCCCAGGGAAATGGTGGAGTCACCGTCCCTGGTGATGTTTAAGGGAAGACTGGATGTGGCCCTTGGTGCCATGGTCTGGTTGACAAGGTGGTGTTTAGTCATAGGTTGGACTCGACAGTCTCAGAGCTCTTTTCCAGCCTGATTGATTCTATGATTCTGTGATTTGAATGTGTTGTATACTATGTAAACATTTATCACGGACACAGAATATACATTTTTATATGTAATGTGCTAAGACAATATTACCCTATGTACATCAATACATAGAATCCTGTCTTTTAGATATCTGTCTTCTGTCAGCATCATTTGCAGAGTTATTGAATATCTTCTGCCAGTGTTATGTTGCACTGTATGCTCACCTTTGGATGCACTGGTTGCTTCACCTTTGGATGATTTTTGTAAGCATCTGATTGAACATGACAGACAGTGCTAGTGCAAACCTGAGAGGCAGATCTGCCATGAAAATGTCCCAGAGTGTCAGTCTTTAAAGATGTGTTGTAACAGCCTTAATTTTTTTAATCCTAGTTCATAAAGCTAGAGAGAGTCTATGATACGCCTAAGTTGTAGCTGGTCAGTTATTTGTTGACAAAGCTTTTCTGTTGCGGAATGACTCATCAGTCTGTATACTCATCTGAATGTATTTATTTTGAGATGGCTCATAATAGATGTTCTGTATAGAGACCTCAAAACAGCAAGTTTCTTAGAGAGGGTTCCATATGTTTATAACAGAAACAGAATCCAAATGTGCCAGCAAATAACACTGGACTATTTGGTCTTTACCTTTTGCCCTCCTAAAATTTTCGAAAGGACTTGGCTTAATCTTGCTGTAGGGGAAATTGTTAAAGTATGAAAAATTTTCTAAGATGGGAAAACTACTGCTTCTCCCATGAATATGTAATGATAATGAAGGATCATATGCAACCAGCCACCATTATTGCCTCTCTTTTAATCAGAGTGAAAAAGGTGGGGGTCTCAAAGGCCATGAAAGAGTTAGGATCCAGGGTGTGATGACATTCTTACACTCGTACCTGCATTTAGTACCTGTTTGGACAAAAACATAAGAGAATTTTTTTGTGTGTGCAGGTGAGCTTGTCACTTATGCAAAGGACTATGCTTTTGCAGATCAACCTCCAGGCTGTACCCTGCAGGCAGGTGCATTCCTCCACCAAGCTCCACAAGTCTTACTACATCTTTCCATTTAACAATTTTCATTGCTGTGTGAGCACGGGATTTGCCAGATCAGAGGTTACTAGCACACTGCCTTTACTGCTATTTCACTGTGGCCCGAGTGAGCTAGTCTTGAAATCTGTCTTTTATTTCTGCTTTGTGTTATTGTTGGTGGGAGATTTATTTCTATCCTGTTCCTGCTGTCATTATTTTATATAGGCTCTTGTTAGTCTTTTGTGTTTTTCACTTTCAGCCTCAGGTAAGTTTAAGTCCTGTGACTCTAAATCCTCCTTGCTTCAAATGTAAGCGTGTTCACCTCTACGTCTGTCCTAAAACTGTAATTACATCAGACAAATTGTGCAATAATGTAACTGGCATCAGTTGGAGACAGATCTGTTCAACGTCCTTATTTTTCTTTTAACTTTACTGGCTTAATTTGGTGCTGTTTTAATCCCTTCTACATCTTTCCCCTCTGATGGATTTAGATGTAGAAATTTATTGTAGGAGTCCAAAATTGTCTGCTCATCTATACTTTTCCATCAGTCATTTGTCTGGTTTTGCTTAGAAATTTGCCTGACTGTTGATTGATTTAAGGCATCTCATTTCATTAATCTTTGTATGTCATAATTAGTACTTTTTATTGAGTAATACAAATTATCTAAGGAATGCTGATTCCCAAATTGAGCCCATGGTCCGTTCTTGAGTCTCATTTAATGCAAGGACCTGTTTCTTTAGCAGGTCTGTGAATTAAACCTGTTGGAACTTGTTGCTGTGCTGTATCAGCACCCAGCCAGTCAAAGCAGCATCACTCTCAACTCTACTGAGTAATGAAGCAGTCAGTCTTTGTCTATCCCCACACCACACAGTCACGTGTCCTATAGAGAGCTAAAGAAATAGGTTTCTGTATTTTGTATGATAGTATCTGGTCCAATTCTAGCTCAGCCCTCAGATGTGCTACAGCCATGCTACATGAACCTGATGTACCATGCTTTTCTCCTTCATTGAAAGCGTCATCAGCTGGGAGCAAACCCGCACAAAGATCTTGTGTTGGTTTTGCACATTTGTAAGATGATAGGAATTTGTGCACGTGCTTAGCTTTTGGGATATGAGTAGTTCTACCGAAGCCAGTGGGAACTCTTCATGTGTTTGACTTTAAACAAGTTTGAAAGATCGGATCCCTGGGGGCCAATTCGGTTCCTGATGAACAAGCAGGAACAAAATACAGCCTTCATGTCAGAGCTGCAGGACTAGTTAAATGCATATTGTTTTCACTAAAGTTGGTAGGCTTTATAGCTTAGAGTGATTTTTTTAAAAGTCCCTTTTATGCAGACCAGATGTATGAGTAGGCTTAAATATTAAGTTAATTTACACAGCAATTGCAGAATTATTGGTGGAAACATTAAATAGAGTTACAAGTCCTGAAACTTCTCAGCTATCTGATTTAATTTCTGAAGCTTTGTCAGTCAACTCTCTTTTGCCTTTGGAAGCACTGAAGAGACAAAAAAAAAAAGGGCTGTGAATTAATATAATGCATTTTCATATCTCATAAGAGAGATGTTAACCAAATTGGTTTCGAGGTATGTATTTCCTTACCATTAATTCCTTTTTGTTTGGTAAATTTCTAATATGCTTTAGATGTATGCACTTTGTAGTGCTGAATGCTCTTTATTTCCCGATGTCATTTTTTTTTGTAATAGCCGCTTCACTTTCTGTGTGAATGTGGTAGCTGTCAGTAATTCATTCATTCTATGAACTTTCTGGTAAAATGCTTCTGGTTTATCACAAAATGTGTATATGAAGATCTGCAAATAGATGCATCTGTTCAAAAGAACCTGAATGGACATTGTAGTGAGGTAGGGGTCATCTCTTCTCCCAAGTAAAAAGCAGCTGGACATGAGGAAATGGCCTCAAGTTGTGCCATTAGTTGTGGACATTTAGATTGGATAGTAGCAAAAATTTCTTCACAGAAAAGGTTGTCAAGCATTGGAGCAGGCTGCCCAGGGAAGTGGTGGCATGGCCATCCCTAAAAATATTCAAAAGACATGTAGATGTGGTGCTTGGAAACATGGCTTAGTGGGGGACCTGGCAGTTCTGGGTTAACTATTGAACTTGATGATCTTAGAGGTCTTTTCCAACCTTAATGATCTATGATTCTATGAAAAGGTTATTTATAAAACTTCTCTATTTCAACAACAGTGGCATAGCTTTTCTTAAGGCACAGCCTCCAAAATAGAAATTACGCAAATTTGCACTGGAAGTATATGAACTTGATATGTCATCGTAATGAGTGAGATTTTTTCCTTTTTAGATTTCCTAAAAATTCAAAGTGCACATAAGCCATAGTGTTTTGGTGCTAACATTCCTTTGCTATTTGAATGACAGCTTGGTGCAGCTCAATGCACAATGTACCACGTAACATCTCCAGTGTTAAAATTAACATTTTTCTAATGACCTGCCGTACAGAGAATGCATTTATGATGACTTGATAAATATACCTCATCATGTTATGTAACCTTCATTTCCGTAACTGTAAGCTTTACAATTTGCACATCAGTCTCATCTGAACAACTGTATAAAATGCCAGTGTCCTAGCTCAAGGGTAATGTGGAAATGAGTTGTTTCAGCTACTGACCTGTTGGGTGTATGTGTCTCATTTCATGTCTTGCCTTGCTAGCTTTGTATTAATATGTCTATAAATTATTTATAATGTAAATGTATTCATATTTATCCCTTGAGGATAACAAAACAATTACTTTTATCGATATTTCTGACATACGTGCACTGGGAATGTGAAAAGTTCTGTTTCATGCTGCAACATTGGAAGTTTTTTCAAACATTGTAGCCAGCAAAAATGTGACTTGATGTGTTTTCCTCTATGAAGAATGAATATGTGGAGATCCATGTTTCTCTCAAAGTGTATTCCACAGCCAAAATAACAAGTTCATAAGTAAACCGGAATTTTATTTTTCTAACTGTTCGTCTTAAGGGTTCAGTCACTTTTCTGTCCTGCTATACCACTAATAACAATGATTCACAAAGGCAAACTGTCTTTGCTTGAATCCATGCAAACTTGAATTTATTTTGCATCCACTCTGTAAGAGTCTATTTCTCTGCCACAGTGGATGACAGATGGGATAAAACATATTAGAAATAAAGGCACGATTGGCTCAATACCCACCAGCTCAATAGTTTTCAGGAAATATTAAGTGATACATCAGAAGAACTCCTGGAGCAAGAGTTCTGATCATAGTGTGACACAAGAAGTCCATACAGGGTTGTTCTAACTCATATTTACTCATCTTTTCTCCATCTCTGTTCTAGTTCCAGAAACACAGAATTGCAACCAACCGAAGCCTATTTTGTTGTGCGCAGTTTTGGTCACGACAATATAAGAAAGATATTAAACTATTAGAGAGCATCCAAAGGAGGGCAGTGAGGGTGGTGAAGGGCCCTGAGGGGAAGCCGTATGAGGAGCGGCTGAGGTCGCTTGATCTGTTCAGCCTGGAGGAGACTGAGGGGAGACCTCGTTGAAGTCTACCACCTCCCTCATTAGGGGAAGAGGAGGGGCAGGCACTGATCTCTTCTCTGTGGTGACCAGTGACAGGACTCGAGGCAATGGCCTGTAGCTGTGACAGGGAGGTTTAGGCTGGATATCAGGAAAAGGTTCTTCACCCAGAGGGTGATCAGGCACTGCAACAGGCTCCCCAGGGCAGTGACAGCACCAAGGCTGAGAGACTTCAAGAAGCATTTGGACGATGCTCTCAGGCACATGGTGTGACTCTTGCGGTGTCCTGTGCAGGGCCAGGAGTGGGACTCAATGATCCTTGTAGGTCCCTTACAGCTCAGCATATTCTGTGATTCTGTACTGAACACACCCTTGGAAGGCAAGGCAAAATGTAGCCGCATGAGCTGGTTTCATGGGATTTAAAACCAGCACAATTCTGAAAAGATGTTTTTGTTCTAGTTGAGTGTATAAAAATACTTCGGTACTCCCAAATAAAAGTTCCAGAGTGCTGCTATTTGGTTTGGGTATATGTCATACGCTGTACTACCTTTTCCCACAAACAAAAATCCCATTTAGATTTTTTTCCAGTAGTTTAGCTTTACTATGGAAAACATTCCATTTAATAAAAATACTCATTATCATTTATTGAGCTGACTGAGATAAAGTTTTATCAAGCTAAAGTACCCCTAAAAAAATAAGAAATAGTACTTAATCATTTAAGCTGAAGCCTTTGCATTACTACTCTCGTGACTAAAAGTGCAATGTGATGTATTGAGTGAAAGTTTGCATTTCTACATCTTATCTGCTACATCAGGAAACATAATCTGAATCTTAGGTGTAAAAATATGAAGCTTCAGAAAAACAAAAAAAAACTCCACAAAACGCTGGGGGGGGTGTTACATGTCTATCTTGCATTGTAGCTATTTCTATTTGTTTGAGTTTTTCACTAGAAGAAAATGCTATTCATATACAGTTTGTAACCACGGTAAAATACATACCTCTGTTTGCAAGTGCTTATATTTTTCCTCCTGGATCTAAGAACTGATGAGAACTTTTCTCAGGCTTTCTTGGCAAATGGTTGCTTGGGCACCAGTGTCAAGGGATAGATTGACAGCCAGAGAGCTGAGGCCAGTAAGCTGTGAAATTCTCAGAGCCCCTCTGTTTCACTTTGATTGCAAAACATCTGTCCTCATGCCTGCTGCAGTGCAATCAGTGTACATGTTGTTTCTCAGTATTTCTTGTACAAACATAAACTACTTAGTTCATCCAAAGATGCTTTGTAGAGTCATGTAAACCTCACTATTCTGTATCTAGACACGGGACAAAATTCCTGGTTTATTCCAACTCTTTCAACTTATTTCAACTCTTATTCTACCTCATTTGCCATTTGACTCATTGTCATTTTCTAGAACAAGGTCAGCTAGGTGACTTTGCAAGTTGCTATAAATTGCTTAGATTCTAATATTATTTTTATTCCTTTGCATAATCTCTTGAATATTAGTGGGAAAAAACTGAAAACACCAGGTTGTAAATCTCATTTTTGCCTTTCTTTCTTACCAGATATTCTAATGGAAGCCACATTTCTTCAGATACTAGTATTAAACTGGGATGTACTAAAAACCAAATAGATAATATTTTCTCTTTTTGAATTTCACTATTGTTCTAGCTTATTCACTATTTGTCTCTATATTTTTATTCCATTTTTCCCTTTTCCTCTCTGAATCACAGATGGTCTACCATCAACAGTAATGCTTCTGTAAATCACTGCAGCTCAGCAGATCTGTTCCTGGCACAGGTGTGTCAAAGCATTCTTCCTAATACGCTGAATTTTAGTTTAATTCCATCATCACATATTTCCAAATGATTTACTGTCTGGGTTGAATGTACATGAAGTTTAATTGTGTAGAGCCTGATTAGCAAGAGATGTTAGCAAATGTTATACTGATCTACAAGAGGGGCTGGAAGGACAGTCCGGGAAACTACAGGTCTGTCAGTTTGACCTCGGTTTTGGGGAAGGAAAGGTCACCTTGAGTGCCATCATATGGCACGCGCAGGACCACCAGGGGATCAGGCCCAGGCAGCATGGGTTCATGAAAGGTCCTTCTTGACCAACCTGATCTGCTTCTGTGGCAAGGTGTTAGTTGGTGGATGAGGGAAAGGCTGTGGATGTGTCCACCTAGACTGTAGTAAAGCCTTTGACAGCTTCCCACAGCATTTTCCTGAAGAAACTGGCAGCTCGTGGCTTGCATGCCTGCACTGTTCACTGGGTAAAAAACTGGCTGGATGGGCAGGCCCAGAGAGTGTTGAATGGAGTTACATCCAGCTGGTGGCCAGTCACTAGTGGAGTTCCCCAGGGCTTGGTGTGGGGGCCAGTGGTGTTTAATATCTTTATCGATCCTCTGGATGACGGGACCAAGTGCACCCTTACTGGGGTCACGGATAGCACTAAGTTGTTGGGAGCGTTGATCTGCTGGAGTGTGGGAAGGGTGAGCAGAGGGATCTGGACAGGCTGGATCCATGGACCATGGCCAGTTGTAGGAGGTTCAACAAGGCGAGGTACCTTAGGTTTGCTTAGGTGCTTTTGGACTGCTGGCTGCTGTGGTAGTACTCAGTAACAGCTCAGTCCTCCCACATGGGCCCGCTTTTTGGACAGAGTAGCAAGGTGTCTGTCAGTCAGAATCTACAATGCTTTGCCTTTCTGCAAAGGTATGCTTTACAAATGAAATATCCCTCTCTGAGATGAGCTTATTCTGTTTTAGGAATGTACTACTCCTTTGAGGGTGGGTTTGTTCCCATTAAAATTTGATTATGGCCCTAATCCCTCACTGTCAGATGACATGCTCTCACTCAAATCCTTTAAGGTTTTATTTTACAAACTACATCTGCAGACTTGCAGTTGTCCTCTTTTACAAAAGTAAAAATATGAGTTCAGAGAAAAGGAAAGTGTCCTTTTTTTTGTCTTTCTAAGAAGCGATTAAAAAGTCTACAACAGAAAGTGAACTTCATCCAATAGAGTGAAGTGCCTACCTTGCTTTGGGCTTCACATCAGTACTGCTAATGACAGCAAACTGATTGATTTTTCCAAGCATGCACACTTGGAAAAATGAAATGTGTCTCATTTTGGTTTAATCCACTAGAAAAGTCAGTCATGCAAGAACAATTTCTGTCCAGATCAGTAGACAGAACAGAACTGTGGACAAGCTTTTTTAATTCTTTAATTAATTTTTTCTTATTTAAATCATTATATTTAATGGAATTACCACCTCATTTGTATTCCCAGAAAGAGTGATGTTTGTTGCTGCCCTCAACCTCTGTGAAGAAAAATAATCCTGTTTTAAATCAAACACTTGTTTATATGATCTAATAGAAAACACCAGGCTCTATATCAAATTCAAATGGAAAACAGATGTATTAAATTGACAGTAAGAATAAATTTGTCACAACTATAAATGCTTATTGAGATATATGTTTATATACATCTGTGTGTGTACATATATAATTCTCTCTTTTTTGAAGCTTGGTGGAGAGGACAGGAAAAGAACATTCTTTTAGAGAACATCACCAAAGGGATGCAGTGTAATTGCTTCAGATTTAAAATGATCTGTTAAGAGAGTATGGAAACAGAAACTAGGCACATATGGAGTTTAAATTTAAGAGTTTGAAGATTTAATTTCAGGGTTGGAGAGTTTTAATTTTTTTAAGTAGTCCAAAATATGTATTGCAAAATTTTTCAAACTACAAAGAATGCGGTAAAGCCAAAGTGCTTGGGGAAAAATATTGCATTGAAATGATACAAGTCATTCCATTTTGGGAAAGAAGCACCTCTACAAGGCTTCACAGCTAGCTGTCAGCTAGCCATTTTTTATTTTAGATGATGACCCAAAACTTGCAGTTGGTGTACTTGTAAGTCTTCATTTCCACAGCCACTTTTCCTTCATGAACACACTTCTATAAACAGGTCTCAAGTGCTTTACACACATTTAAATGTAACTGTCGAATTAATCCAGTCCTGAAGCACAGGTACGTCCTTTCATGTCCTGTGTTAAGTTCCAGCTCAGTCTTCGAGTATCAGCAGGTTTCTTTTCACTGTAAGCTACCTGTGCAATGAAATTTGATCACCTTTAGAAAAGCTGGGCCATGCTATACCTTTCTTCCACTCCTCCAAAAATTTAGATAGCTTCTCTTTGATTTACCGTGCCTAGAATTTTCTCTGTTCCCTTCAGAGCACGTCTGACATTATTCAGCAGGTTGACTGAATGTTTTAAAACCTGTTTTGTCCAACATGGTATACAACTCAGGTGACAGAGGATGTGTGAATGGTGCCTCTAATGTCTGGGCCCTCACAACACAGGGCAGTAGGAACCCTGGCACCAGGTGAAGCTTCCTGATGTGGGACTTTTCACTAGGGGAGCAACCCAGCAGCATCTGAGCCTTAGAGGTGTTTCTGCAGCCATCTTTACTCAGCCATGCGTCCAGCTAGTTCTGCTGCAGTGCCAATAAAGACTCAGCTATTGATTTTCACCCACTGCCACCCATAGGGATTTATAGAGCAACATCTCTTGGTCATGGGCGGTTATCTGCTATATTTATCATCAAAACTGCATTTCCCTGATGCTGATTTGCATCATCTAGTCTTTTCCTGGGTCATTGTGAGCTACAGGCTCTTGTGTTAAGAAACCAAGAATTATGTTATAAATTTCATGTTCTTTTTAACGTTTAAAATTTTGGGAAGCAGGGGATCATCCACAGTGTAAGTGAGCATTGATGTAAGTATCAGTAGTGATTTGCAAAATGCATATTGGACAATATGGTTCACTCTAAGATTATTGATGATATAGCTGGATGATGTTAATACTTTAGTGGTACATGAAGAGAGATTGTGTAGTGGCAGTTACGTAATTGGTTCTAAAATCCCTGAATTTCCATCTTTTTAGGGGATAGTTACCTATTTAGAAATGCATCTGCATTCATGCTTATCATGGGTCCATGCACACTGGAATACTCAAGAAGAGTTAGAGAAATTTTAGAATACTGTCTTCTTAACTACATATGGAGCACTTTTTTTTTTTTTCCTAGGATGGCCTAGTGAAAAAGTAGTGACACAGTCTCATGAACTGGAAAAGAACAGAGACACCCCTGCACAAACAGACCTGTCAGCAGCTTCCTGGTTCGTTCAGGGTCTTTTCCCCCTTGTTTCTTGATGGAGTTCAGCTCAGATACTAAGTGGGCGCTTTGAAGAAACCTTGAACATTCTGGTTGCATGTTCAGTGCTTACTGGTTCTGAAATCTGAATCATTAGTCGTAAATCCAAATGCTGCATACTGCTCTTGTAATGTATCTTTCATAAGGAAATGAAGGCATGTAAAGTGGTGTGCCCAAGGATGCAGACAGGGTCATGAAGGAAGTGCAGGAGACTGATTCCTGACCCCTCATGTTAAAACACAAGTAGCAGACAATGAATTACAAACACATGAGCCACTGCACAAAATCCTTTTAGATTGATATTTAAAATAATAATGCAAAAGAAAAATTCCAGACATCTTTCCTGTCTGCCGATTATATTCCCTCACTTCCTCTAAATCCTAGCACTCTCTTCTTGTTGATTTTATTTCAGTATATACTATCTATTTCTCTAACCTGATCTTCTTTCTTGGTTAGCTTTATTTCATCTCCACTAGCTTCAGCATACTACATCCTTTTACAGCTATCTCACTGCTTTCCTTCATGATCCCAGTTGTGCTGGGATGTCCATGACCCTTTGGCATATTTAAAAATTTTACATTTGAGAAATAGGTAAATAAGGAGTGGGGAGGAGGGGAGGTGAGACAATCACAGTATCAGCCTGTCAGAGCTCAAGAAGCGTTTGGACAGTGCTCTTAGGCACGTGGTGTGATTCTAGGGTTTGTTCTGTGTTGGGCCAGGAACTGAACTTTGATGATCCTTGTAGGTCCCTTCCAACTCAGGATATTCTATTATTCTAATAGTGGGAACTTGAATATCTTATAACAATTCTTGTTATATAACATTATAAACCAGCTAATAGATTATTTTCACCTTGGACTTTGTTTCCCTGCCTCCTTGATCTACACCATTCTGCTATCTTCAGTTGAGATTAGCCCTCTATATTTGTTCCAGGTTTAGGGTCCTAGTGCATTTAATAGTAATTAAGAAATTATGTTAGTCACTCATAGCTAATGCTAATTAAGCATAGTAATGATGACATGACTACATGCAGATGGATCAGGAACACAGAGTTTGTGAACTTCTCTTGGTTTTTAGCCTGGCTCTTATCCACAGTTGGAAGCAGGCAGAAGAAGACACTCTCAACACAAATCCAGATGTGCACAAACAGAACATCCGTTTCAAGTATGCATAACATGCATGCCCTTATTTAAGGGCAGTTGACCACTCAAGGTGTCTGTGTATGACTTATGTTTTATTAGTTCTCCTTCTATAGATTTTGCAGACAGCAAGCCTCTTCAAAAAAGAGTTTTCATATAGAGGGGAAAGCATCCCCAGAAAACAAAATACATGGAGAAATTTGTGCAAGTGAGGGAGGTCTTTCCATAGCTGAACCAGTAAAAGCCAGCATGACTTAGAGTTGGAGCTTCTTTTCAAGAGGAGTGTCTCACATGCTGTGTCAGTCCTAGTCTGTGTTGAACTTGAGCCCAAAGACATCTTTTGAAAAATGTCATGGAATAAAAGGGAAATCTGTCTGTCAGAAGTTCAACCTTATTATCTCTATAGACAAAGTTATTACTTAAAAGCAGTAGCATTAAACAAACCAGGTGGAAGTTGATAACCAAGATCAATAATAATTTTCTGAAGTTATATATCTGGAAACCATTGATCCCATTACACTATTGTTGCACAAATCACTGAATGATTTTTATTAATGGCATCAGCTTGTGTAAAGTTCAGCTGGCTTGTTCATGTTCTACTCCTACACTGTCATAAAGCCACTGCCCTTGCCCTCATATCAACAATTCTGTTATCAGAGCATACCTTTCTCTTAACAGTGCCAGTTGCACTATTTGCTGTAGTTGTTATTTTAATTTTTATTACTCCTTTATCTGCTACACTGGAAAACAGAGGCATATTGCTACTCAGGAGGAGCTTCTGTATGAGTCACGTTGATACAATGGTGCACACATAAGAGGTGTAGAGGAGTTGATTGTTATCCTCCTTGGCTATGCCGTAATATTAAAACAAAACAAAAAAACTACCCATCAAATAAGTAAGTCTAGCTTTGAAAAGTTGCTAAAGCATTTATTTATAATATTTAGTTATAATGTGTGGTGTTTAAATTTCCAGAAAACCATAAATGTTCCCAATATGTTCAGAATTTTTTTCCGCTGATAACATGTTATAGAGAAACTTTCAAAGTAATCTCTCTGGAAAGTAAACAGGTATTGCTAATTATTGGGCCAGTTCATTAAGTTGATGATATATGGATACAGAAGTTTGAAATATAGAAGGATATTACAGCTTAATTTCTGTTTGCACCATTAAATTCAAAACACAGGAAAACTCTGTGTGAAAGAAAATAAAGACGGCAATTGTAAATCACTATGTGTATTGAATTTGTAGCTATGTAGTTGTATTTTAGCTATTGTCTGTATCTCTTAGGTATATTTTATATTTAGTTTTCAACAAGGTGAAAATTATAGAATTCATTTGCTTAAACTGAGGTTTGTACTTAATAATTTTGAGTTGTGTCTACACCATTTTCTTCATCAGTATTCAGTAAAATATAGTATTCATACAATTAGTATGCTGCAGAGTACAAGAGAATGTCTGTCTCTTAAAGATCAGAGGTGATTCATGTTCTGCTTCTCAAAGTTGAACGAGAGACAAAGATTAATCCTAGTGTTTCCATTGTTAAACCTTGCTTTTCAGATTATGCTACTTTAGCAATAGAGTACTCAGCACTGTGTATTTCATATCCAAAAATTGCATTAACTCATGTTTTAGCAGATAAACAGGAGTTTAAAATAAAATCCTCTAGGATCTTTTGTTGTTTTGAAATCTGAAGGGCTCAGTAATCCTTTAAACCTGTAAATACTAACAAGGAGACCATTGTCACTAAATCACATTCATCTTTGTGGAAACAGCATGCTGAAGAGTTCCTCATGGATAAGAAATGCTGTTTAGTGAACCAGCCTTACTTCTGCTGTAGCTGCAATGCCCCAGCACTCCGATCAGTCATCAGTGTAGCTAGTATCTTGAAAATTAATAAATGTTCATGAAACAGTGAGTTGAATGCTTCCAAGCTCCTTGCTCAAATAGTTTTTCTTTTTCATTTCTGTAGACTGTTGCTTTGTTTAACATTTAAGGTTATGTTAGGTCAATTCTTAATACAATTGCGTATTTGGCAAGAGTAGATGAGGATTAATTAGTAATGTTTGCAGAAGACTTTGGAAGTATGAAGTGCTATAGGGACATAAATGAATGTCTTCTTTTCTCTGGTCTACGAATAGGTGGTGCTTGCAGAGTACTATTCTCATGCTTGGAAAGTATTAGCTTTTCATGCACATTACCGTAAGTAAATTCTGAGTTTTAAAGTTAAGCATTTATGCTTTTAATCAGTGATTCATAACTCTTCTGAGGCTATTTTTAAGCGGCCTCCAAAAATATTCAGATAAGTAGTTGGTTTACAGCAAGCGACACGTGAAATTCATAAAAGGGCTCGAACAGCCAGTGGAAATATGGTAAGGAGTCCTGAAATAAAGATCTGTGAATCCACTGGATATATTTATAACAGGGAGTTTGGCATTTGTCAGAGGACATGCAGGTCTTCAGAAGTATCAGATTATTTATGAAGCAGATATTATGCAATTTATGAGTTTTCTCACACTGACTTGCAAATGTTGCATCTTCCCTGAAGAGGAGGCTTCCCGCTGTTCCTTCCTCCATATGAGGCTTGTTGTGGGCTATAACCAGCTGAGGTGCTGGTGAGGTAGGGGTAGGTGTCAGAATTGGTATCCAAGGGAGCTACAGAAAAGTCTTCAAAGCATCATCTCTAGTACTTTAAGTGAACTAGACTTGCACTGCTGTTTCAAGGTGAAAGGTCATTGTGCCCAGCTCTCTCTCGGAAATGTTTCAACTCCCACACTTTTACCTTTTCCCAAATTTAGAATATACTTTGATATTTTCAGTGGTACTTCTCTGTAGAAGATAATAAGTTTTCACATCTGAACATACCTAAAAAAAGCAAACGATGGATTGCACAGTGGACATTTTCCCATCTTCCTTTCACGCTAACTTCAATAATTCTGGCTGGTAATCCTTGGAGATGAGATATGAGACTTCAATTGATGACAGCAACAGACAAAAATTTAGAGGCAGAGCAATTCCTTCAAACAGATGTTTCACAGAGCAGCTGATAACACTTCAACTTTCAAGTGACACCTCTTCTTAAAATCTCCTTAATTACAAGAAAAAAGGACACGATGTCATACAGTGTCAGGTGCGAAGTAAAATTTGATTCATCTTTAGTATTCGATTATTTATCATTTACAGCCTGGGTTTAAACAAATAGTATTTTTTCCAACCCCTCTGTTTTGACAAAAGGTGTGGATGTCTCATATGTCTTCTCTGTTTCCATTTACTAACCCAACCATTTTCTTGCAATTTTGGATTTTCCTTCCTAACATCTTTTGACATCTTACTATTTTCTGCTTTCTTTAGAAGTATGTATACCCTCTTTTTGGTCTAGGGCACCATTGAAATTTGCAGCTCAGGTTACATTATGATTAAGTCTTTTTATTATTTTTAAGATTTTTTTTTCAAAAAACGCAAAACAATTGTAGGGCGAGAGAAGTGTAGGGCGCTGATATTTCACAGTTTAAAAAAAAAGTGTAAAAAGCTAAAGTGGAAAAGAAAAACTTTAAACCACTTATGGATTTCTCAGAACATGGATTTCTCTGATCCTACCTATGTATCCAATATTTTGTTGCTGTATGCAACAAATATCCTATTAGTGGTAAAAGAGCTAATTCGATGTTTCTTTCCCTTTCTCATTTCATTCTAAAGAAATCTGCAGTAATTTCTTGTACTTTTTTGTACTCTGTTGCATTGTTCATTTCTCCTCACCTAAAATACAAACTCTTTTCTACTCAGAAGTTGTTTTTTTTTCTCTGAGCTCATTGATGGAAATATTGGTGACTGTGAGGACCACGGATGAATGTTCAACGGGGTGAATCTGTTTTCATAAGCATTAAAAAATTAAAGCTTCGTCTGTAGGGGCAGTGGCTCAAAAGATCCCCTGTTCCTGTTAAACTGAAAAACATTCACTACTTAATAACATTGCATTAATCTAGAAAAGGCTAGCAGTACGTGGCTAGCCTTGATTCTCTGTTGTACTACGTAATTGCCCCTCCTGTCTCTGAGAAACTGCAAGTGGAGTGTCTTCCATCTGTATACAACATCTTATTTAAAATAAAACAGAATACCTAGCCATAATGTAAATTCTCTTTTTTCAAAATCTTACCTCCATAGTTGTACTAAAAGTTCCACACAACTCTCCCTGATATTTTTTTGTTTTACCTGGAGTTTCATATATAGAAGCTTGACCTAGATTTGACAGATGTGTGTTCTACTCTTAAAAATTTTTGACAGAGGTTTCTACAAATATTGCTGAGTTATGGAAAGTTGTAAAAATTATTGAATTAACGTATTTTTAAGATTTTTCTCTTTTTTAGATCCCTTTGAGATTGAATCCATGCTGCTCTAGAATGGGAGATTGAATAATGAAGTTGATGTCAAGCAGGAGCATTAGTCCTGCTCAACAATGACTTATCCTGGGGATGTAGGGAGGAGGGAGCAACAAAACCAAAGTAGGAGTACTCCCAGTTCTTTACTTAGCTTTCTCATTTTTGTAAACCCAGTGTCATTCTCTGTTAAGGGCTCAGACACCAATACAGTTATTACCATAAAGCTTATCCCACTTCAGTCCTTCCTGTAGTTTATCGGCTTTTCTGTCCCAAAGTTTTAGATTATTTTACTTTTCTAGGTCAACTGTTTTCTGAATTCGGTCTTCCCTGTGTACCAGTGCCTTTTTGTGATTCCTGTCTTTAACACCAGAGCTGTTTGCTTATCTCTGCCTGTACTTAATGCTAAACTTGTAGTTTTGTTGCCTTTAAATCCTATGCTGCAATATTTTTGTGCAGAACTGATGTAAAGGTGATAAGCTTTTCCAAGCCCATTTGGAGGGCTTTCTCAGGTTTTCACTGTCACTTTGGTAAAGGAAACACCTAGCAAAGCAATCTGATTTTCACAATCCTACCACTTGTGTAGACTCTTTCCTATAACCATATTGTAGTCAGTTTATTTCTGCTTTTGTGGGTGTAACCTTGCACAAGTATTTGTTACCATGTAAAACAAACCTTTGTTCAGCTATACAGTGGCATTTTTAAGAGATGGTTGTTGATTAGAAAAAGACTTTTTTTCCTAATCTCTGGTTCTTTTCTGACAGTTAGGAGGATCAGTGTTTAGATTACTTACAGAGAGGGGACAATTTCTGCAATGACTGGAAAATGTCAAGGGGTCATCTGAGAGTGCCCTCACTGTTTGAGCCCAGCAGGAATGTGTTGAGTGGTTTTTGTTGGCTTTTGGTTTAGTTCTTTAAAACTTCTCTTTCATCAAGCTCATCACAACCTGTGAAAAATTAAGGTGTTGCAGAATGGTTAAAAATGGCTATGAACCTTAATACTAAAATGTTTATGAAGCTTAGTACTGGACAAACTGGGAGCTACTACACTTGAGTCTTAAACTGAAATACCCCCAAGGCCAGTAGGAAGCTTTTCCGAGTTGCAGTTACCTTTCCATTCTGATTTTGTATCTGATACAGCTGGCCCTACTGATCAACTGCCTTGGTCACTGAAGCGGCAATCAGCGTTTGAGTGAAGAGACATTGAGTTAAGGAGGCTGAGGCTGTTTTTTCAGTGGTATTACCTAAAAGTTCTTCCCCTCCCCGCCCCCATTCCAACTGCTTATTCTTCAGTGAGGGAATGGCACCACGGCAGTATTACACTTCATCCCTAGCCTGACTGGTGTGGCAAAAGAGTGAAAATGTAAGGTTCATAACAAAGGCTGAAGTTTTTTCTTTCCAAAGCAAGGAGAAAACAGAGGAAGGAAAGCTGTGAACTTGACTGATGCTTTTGCTGCCTACATACTTTCAAAACTGGGAGAGCCAGTGTTTTCTGCGTAGTTCCAGATCCCGGAAGCAGACAAGCATCTTTTGAGTCTTGTTCAATAACATGAAGTCTGTCAGCTGCAAATGCAGAACTGGCATCTTGTGCCCAGCCTTCTGTGTGTGCCCAGAAAGTTTCAGGAACCCCCAGTGTAGAAAGAGGTGGTGATTAAAACTGAAAGCCTGAATGAAAGAATGCTGCTGCATGCTGCTTCCTCTTCGTAAAAGCCTTTGACTATGTACGCATGCACATGCAGGGCTTGAATTGCCATAGAGACTGTAAAGCTAGTAGTGAAGACCACAGATATCCAAGTTGTAGAAATTGGTGTAACTCCACTGATATTTTTATTCTAATATTTATCTCAATAGAGATAATTTCATACTACGTGGGAATTTGATCACCAATCACTGTTACAGAGTCCTGACAGGGTCACTTCCATATTTTTAAGATGTGTAATAGATTATCTGTACAATATGCCTTGTTTACAGAGTATGAAAAGGGAATAAGTCTATTCTAGCTTACACTTTGCACTGTCCTGATGAAATTTGGGGGAATACAGGTCATGTACAAAAATGCCATCCATAGGAAATCCTATTTTTCTCTCATTTTGGTTTTACTTTTTCTCCCCAACCAACATCAATTTGTCTAAATGAAAGGCTATGCAGGAGATTCCAGGAAGCAATTTGCATGGCCCTGTTGGAATTCATGGTCAAAACTACTAGCTATTAATAATGTGACTTGTATCTCAGTGGGATGTCCTAGGAAGTAGATTAGCATTGCTCTAGACATCATCAGGGATAAAAAACAGGAAATTCACTCTAGAAGAGAGTGCCAGTAGCTTAGTATAAACTCACATAAAGAGCTTCAGGCAAGACTTGCTCTTAATAAATACACCAGTATTGAATCTGAGGGACTCTAAGTTCAGTTTGCAAGATTGCCAGCACATGTTGAAGTTCTTCCCAGGGCCTGGCACTGCTGTAACCTCTCCAAAGCAACAAAACAGTAGTGGGCTGGAGAAAAACTTTAAATCTGGATTTAATTTCTGGCAAATGAAACTAGTATGTCTTTTTGAAAGTTTTTTCCTCTTATACCAAAGGACAAAGAAGTAAAAGCCTAATTGTTTCTCTATTAGTCTGGAGATTATTTTGTTTAGAATAAGGAAATGTGCTGTCCTTTATTTAAGGAGCTTCTTCAAAAGAAGAGAAAAATTGTCCAAGGGACCTCATGCTTTGAAAAAGCACACATTTTGGACTGTCAAAAAACCCCATACTTCCACATTGCTATGGCCGATTTCGATTCAAGTGCGCAAAGGAAACATTCCCAAATGAGTAATTTCATTGTCCTGTCCTGTTGTCTGCCTGCTTATCCAGTGCATGCATTACTGTAGCTTCTAGACTATAATTTCAAATTGCATTTTTCATAGGGAAAGCATAATTCATGCTCTATTCCGTATGGATTTTTGATATCAGTGTAATACTTGTGGGTGGTAAAGCTGCAGGTGAATTACACAAGGCATGTGAAAGCCAGTAAAACCATTGCTTTAAATCACAACACTACGTATTTTGTATATTCAGCATAGGGAAACTATATTAAGAATGACTTTTGAAAAGTAAAATATTTGTGACTATTTCACATATCTTTCCATCTTCAGTAAGATATCCTAGCTGCTCTGGCTCCAGCAAGACAGAAAATTCCCACTTTGAAGTCCTCAGTCTGGAGACACTGAAGAGTTAATTGCAAGTGCTCTGTGGTTAGGAAGCTTCTCACATTCCCAAAATTTGGTAGCATTTAGGTGTGTATAAATGGAAGCAATTCTTGTAGGGCAATAATGAATTTTGCTCCACATTGAATTGCATAAAGGTTGCTTTAAATTTGATGAAAGGCATTTTAAGTAATCTCTGATCTCTTTGCTGATCATCCCCAGCCCTACCTGTCAGTGTGGAATGGCAAGCTGTCCCCTTGACAGAAATCCTATGAAAGGACATCTGTGCTGTGTGACAATGTCATATGGAAGGATTACTGGTTTAATAGAGTTGAGTTTTGTTCTTGCTCAAACAGATGCATCTGTCAGTCAGGCTGAAAAAAAAGGAACCATGTTTTACGGCAATAATTTTCACTTTGAAATTTCCATGCAAATACACTAATAAGAGGAACAAAAATTTATAAACAATTTCTGCCAAAAATATGGTTCATGTAGCTGTTGAAAAACAAACAGCAATAACTGCACTTGGAGTATCACATGCATCATATTAACCAAGTATGACAAGGAAACATTAGCACAACAGATATATTCTAGGCTGTATCTTGGACAGCTTCTAAGCACAGCTTGAAAAACTGTGTTTAAAAGATCACTTTCCAATATGGCATCTCCCCATTTTTTTCCAAGCTATTTTTCCCTCCTTTACTTTTCTACTTCCCTTTCCTGATTTCCAAACCAATCATCTCTTTGAATCCTTCTTCTTTTATATATATATATATGTGTGTGTGTACATATTTGTGTGTATGCACAATTTTTTTTAATGAACTGAAGAGAAAAAAAAGTACTTTTACCACTAAGGAATTGTGTGATTTCTGATTTTTTTTGTCTATACTAAATATTTCGTTTCAATAGTTACAGTATCACATGTCCACAGGGGAGGATATGATGACTGTCTCATGCATATGAAGACCTTGTGTGTGGTAAAAGGCTGGTTTGTAGCCAGGTCTTTTGCTCAACTGAACTTAATATCAAGACCATAATATCAAGGAGCTGGATCCTTAGAAACATTCATATAAACACAGTGATAGTGGAAAACAGATGCCTCAGCATCTACTGCAGCTGAGAATGTTCTCCCTTTTTTTGCGGATGGATGAAAAAGAAAGTTTCCATGGTTTTAAGATAGGTATTTTTTTGGTGAAGTATATCAAAGTTTACCTCCAATAATCTGTAGCTGTTATTTATATCTGCCAAGGAGAGCTATAAATTCAGCCTTGACATGGTTTCAATAGTGTGAACCTCCAGATCTGCTCTAATCCCAAGATTAGATACTGAAGTGCTGCTTCAATTGTGCAGTATTATCACGTACTATCACTTGGCCCTGTTTCAAACTGTAGTTTTATTGACAATACTTTCAAAGCTGTTGCTAAGTTGTGAGCACTCTGCTTTATCTAATGCTGCTTTTACAGCTCCAACTAGGTATACTTTCTTGCAGGAAGCAGTATGCTGATAATAATCACCAGACAAAACGATGATCTGTATTTAACCTTTTTTATACACGAGACTCTGTTCTATTCACAGAGCTTATTGCATCCTTAACAATTTAGACTGATTTTTCCTTATGCCCTCTTGTTACTGTCACTTCTAACTGGCCAGTTCTTCAAAGCAATCCTAAAAAGCTCTGTATTTATATCATAGAAATGATCAGTCTAAATTTAACTCATGTTGTTGGGTGGCTGTTCTTCCTTTCCCAAATGCCATGACTCATTACTACCTTCAGTCATAGGACTTTTCCACAAAGTGTTGTTAAATGGGTCTGTTTTAATTCCTAGGAGTTGTGTAAGGATTATATGCAAAATACAGATGAATAAAATAGCAGATGCATCCATTAAGCAAGGCAGATCAGAGAGCAAACTCACATTATATGTGCCTCCTGTGAAGGGGACACGTTAATAATTCCTGCGCCATCTCTAGAACAGAAAACTGCAATTGGTTGAATCCAATTGCAGTTTGGATGCAAATGGACTAAGATGGATTTTGAGAACCTGCCTGGAAGAGACACTGTAAGAAAGCAACTGCCCATCCTAATGTCCAGTGTGAATGGCTGCCAAAACAGCTGCTGACAAAGCTGTGTTTATTTTGGGAAGGTCTGTTCGCTGTTGTGCTGCCAATGTGCTGAATAGGTTGCAGGGAAAAGCAGTGCTGCTCGGTGTGGGGGATATGACACAGATGATCACTTCAAAAGAGAAGTGTGGCCGCAGAACTGCTCCTTTGAAGCCTTGGTGGCAGCTCCATTTCTTTCTCTGTCACACACCTACATGATTAACCTGGAGGAGGTCAGCAGTCACCTCCGCTGCTGCTCACTCGCCTCCTTTTTTCCTTTCTTCTGTATCTGGTCTATAAGACTTCAGGGTAGGGACCACTGCCCGTCTTAAAGTAGAGACTATAATACAATTGGATCTGTGTTTTACACACCTTCTGTGAATTAACAGCATGAAAATAGAGTTGAATACTGGGAAATCTTGAACCATCACTGCTGTTCTTATAACTCATCAGTAGGATGGAATACGGCCCTTAGACTTCATTCAGATGCTGAAGTCTGCACAGATGTATGCTTTGAGAACAACAACAGAAGATTTTAACTGAAATGAAGAGTACTGATGCTGCATTTTCCTCTGTCAAATGTAGAAAAGTAAATACTGATTCAGAAAAATGACATTTACACCTGAACTTCTCCCATGTTTTTAAAGGCCAGATGTCTAAAACCATACAATGTTCACTAGCACTGTTATGCCTCTGTTCCACTCAGGGTCAATTTGCATAATGTGATGTTCTTTTATTACAAGCTTAAGCTACATGTAAATGCTTAGGAACTCAACTTTTAAAATAATTATGTTTTCACTCTAGGTTACCACTCATTGACATACATGGTATTGTTTTATGAGACTTTAAGAAAGTAGTTTTTATCCTTAAACATAATAACTGGAAGTATTTCTTTTTAATAATAGTTTAAACCTGCAGCAGCAACCGAGAAGTCTGCTGTGTTCCTAAATTTATCCTCTGTACTCTCCCACTTGTTGAGAACATTGTCAATAGGAATAACCCCTTATGATGCACACCGGATTGGTTAGCACACTCAAGACAAAACCAGTTTCATTTACCTGATTCCTCTTTTCTTGTGAATAATTGAATTTATCATGTGTCTTAGTGAATCTTTCTGTATCCTTGAGTTTGCACTCCTACTGCTATGCTACTGCACCATGGAAACAATTTAGTGCACTATCCTGTAAAAGCTTTTCAGAGAAATTGATTCTGTTCAAAGAGTCTATTCTATATTTTGCATAAAGTTTCTTTAAAACAAAGTAACGCAAAAGGAGTATGTGAAATTACATCACTTTTCAGTGAACAATATTCCTTTGCCTTATCAGTTTATATAGTATAAATCCTGTGGACACTTGTTTATACATTTACACCCAAATAAATGTAGAAAAGTCTAACATAACTTAGAGTCTTGAGCAGCCTGTTTTTACACATATCAAAGCACTCTTTTATGGGAAACATGGATGATAGCCAATAGCACAGCTTTCCTTCACTTCATCTCACGGTTAGGGCATACAGTTATATTGCCTTACACCCATATTGGGATAAAAATGTTTTGTATGAAGAATGAGGATTTCCCTCTGAACACAAAGCCTGCATTTTGTGAGGAGTAGAGGTGCCTTTCAGATCTGAGAGTTAGCCATCTATGAGGTATATATTGAGATTCATATATATATATATCTATCTTTGTTTTCAAGTAAGCTTATGCATGTGTTTTTTCTTTATGCATATGTTTAATTATACCCTTCAAATAGATAGTTTTGTTCCTTACTTACATTGCAATGTGCTTTTACCAGGCTTTCTGTGGGCTGTTCAAGATTGCCAGCTATGATATTCATCTGGTTTCAAGTTGATCCAGTTTACAGGTTTGAATTTACAGGACTTGACTGTCTAAGGATGCTATACCATGTGAAACAAGTCATTGGATTTTGTTAGTTGTTGGAAGGATAACAGAAGATAACTGCATGACTGATACCAGTGGTGCAGGCACCTCAGGTTCAAAAATTTCTGCAGAACACTGGCTGGCAGACAAAAAATACTCCTGGCAACCCAGACCATCTGATAGAGGTAGAAGTGCAGCCTAATATCATTCCATTGTGGACTTCGAGATTGAAAGGCAGTGTTTGATGAGAAAGGGTTTTGTCTGTATTCTGCAGAATGCTTCTGCTGTAATTTGATTTGGGGCTGAAAAGGCTGCAAACAAAAAGAGTATTTTCACAGGTAGAGCAGATGAGCTGTGCATAACCTTAATGGCCTATATGATCATAATGACAGCTATAGATGGCTGCAGTTACCTCAGAAAAGTTTTAACTCTATCTCTGCTTTCCTGTAGTATGACAAGCATCTACAGACTAGATCTGTTGCGATTCCATTAAGTTATACCGTGAAGATGCAGTGGTACTATGGGCTTACTGTAAAATTATTTTGGAGTAAGTGGGACTAAAACATGTGTCTAAACCTAACCTTCTTTTTTTCCTGATTTGCTCTGTTATAATTATTGGGTTTTATGGGGTTTTGTTGCTGCTGCAAGAACTTGCAGTGCAGTGTCTGTTCGAATGTGTCAGTTTAAGCTGCAGTAGGTGTAAAAGTGTCGTGGAGGGAGCACAACAGCTGGAGAACTCATGAGAAATCTTCTCAAATACTCAAGTCTATTAAGAGTGTGAAAAGGTAACAAAGGAAAATAATAAAGCTGAAGAGTCTTACAGAAAAACTACTGTTACTACATCAAATTAAAAAATAGGAGTTTCCATCAGTTTTCCAAGTGGAAAACAGGAGCACGGGCCTCTGTACTGGCATGATGAAAAGGACTGTCAAGGAGAAGCTTTTTGCTACAGAGGAAGAGGGCAGGAATGAAGTCAGACTTGCAATAGCATGTTTTCCTGAGAGACTTGGGGAAGTGGCCTGAAGTGGGGATTATGAGCCAAAGCTGAGAGAGAGATAAGGAAAGGATAAAAGAGTATGTGTGTGCGCGTGTGTGTGTCTGTGTGTGCGTGTGCATGCAGCACAGAGGATTGGAAAGAGAACTGAGCACTAACTTCCTGCTCACAGTCCTTGGCTGGAGCTTACAAGCAGGTACAAAGAAGCCTCATTCTGAGAAAACCCGGTACAGAGGTGCTAGCAGAGTAAAACGATGTAAAACTGCTATGTCTAAAGGGAACAAGCAATTGCTGAAGTAAATCTCTTTATCAGTTAGAGTCACTAAAAAATAAGAGGTTTTATAGCTGGATGTAGTGCAAAGGACTTAATGTAGGGCTCATATGACTGAATTTCACAAAGTAACATGGATATTAAAAGCACTGTCTGTAACAAGGGCTCATTAAAGAAAGGCCTTTGGCTTAAAAAGCATATTTTGTGAAGAGATGCTGGAAATTTCTAGTTACATCCTGAAACAATAGAAATAACAGCAACATGAGGTTCTGAGAAAGGAAGTAATGAGCTTCACCATAATTCCACTGAAGCTCTAACAAGCATGTGAGCATTGCAGGCTATGCGGCCAACCTTTGTAGGATTGTTCTTACTTAGAGGAGTAGATCTGCAAGCTTGCTTCCAGCCAGATCAGTGTATCCCAAAAGAACACAACACGGTAAAACACAATAGCCCTAGAAGAATGGATCTGCATGGTTGGAAAAGCAATATTAGCTCAACCAGTCATTAGATATATCATATGGCTAAGAATAGCTCCATCATCATCATTCTGTCAGCATGTGAAGGAATAGGATTTCACAAGGTCACACAAGAGCTTCAGTCAGAAAAAAATAAAAGCAGCTTAAACAAGAAACACCAATGCAAGAATCTTCTGGAGCACTTAGCAAGATTTCTACTTTCAGGGGAAAATTTTCTTTTTATTTCATTGTTATACTCCATCATGAATACAATATACGGTTAGCAATTATTGTGAGCCTCTGCTGTAAGCAGGAAGGATGTTTTGTTGACTTTTTAAAGACAGCATCAGATGACACCCTTGTAGCATATAACTGCTCTGTGGGCCACCCCCCCTTCTGCTGGGCCTCTTTATGACCTCTTTTCAAGGACACGCCCTGACACAGTGCAGATGCATCATTTTCATTTGCTAGTATTGCACATCCACTTCCTGCACATGCAAATGCCTGTGTATGACGAAGGCACAGGAATCCTGGATTCCATGCGTACAGTCAAATCAATTTGGGAAGGGACTGAGCATTTCTTGTACGCCAATTTTAGATTGAATACCAACATTAAATTTTGTGTGAAACTGAAACAAGAAATGGCTGATATGAAGTTACAGTGGTTTTTAATTCTTGCTCATGTCACCAGGTTGGAGCATCTTTTGCCAAATCCCTCAATAGCCACATTCCTCCTACTGCTTGCCCTTTCTCATTAACAAAGATATTGAAGAGAAAAGAGATCAGAGCTGATTTGCTCTAGCTTATGTCTTCTCTCCATTGAAAGGGAGCTTTCTAAGTTACCTTCTTCTTTTACTTATTCCTGCCCCTGAGCAGCCTGGGAACTTAAAATGACATTCATCAATTCCCTCCATTTAAAAAGTATTATGAAACTCTGCTTGAGAGGAAAAGGTGGTTTGTTTGGTTTGGTTTGGGAGGTTTTTTGTTACTCTGAATTTCTCCTATCAGTAAAAGCAGTAAACTAAAACATTCACCACTGAATGTGGTGAAGTAGAATGTAGTTTAGAGTATTCTGTAGCTGTTTAGGTGTTGGCTACCTACAGTTCCTCTAAAAATATGATTAACCTATGAGCTTCATGCTACAGTTATAGCTTTGGAATCCAACTATGTCTTTTAATGGCATTTTTTCCTCAGAGATATAATTGTGTAATGGTACCTCTTCTGTTTTACTTTTTAAAGTCTCGGTCAGGCTACATGGCTTTTTAAGCTTTGGTCTATAATTTCAGTTCAGTATAATTTGAGAAAATACAAATTGATTTAGAGACTCCAATATCCATCTGTATATTTTTAAGTGTTTACTAGCTGAAGTCTGAGTGCTGTAACACAATAAGTAACCTACTTACCCTTTAACTTTATTGCTTCAAAAATGGATAGTGCTCCAGTTTGTGGGATGTTGCATAACACAAAACTCCCATGTATGATTTATAACATTGACATCACAGTCTGGTTAATGTCAGTCCTGGACTGCTGCTTTATATCAGCGAGCTATCAAGCTTATTCCTTATCAATAAATAAGAAATGCCAAATAGTTTCATTTAGCTTTTTTGAAAAATGTTGTACTGTTTTTTATTTTGAACTATAGGTATTAATATGATTATCTATTATATTAGTCAGGAAATGAAGAAAAACAAAGGAAGTGACTCCATTTTCATAGTGTTTATTCTCATTGGCAATACCTCTTTTGCCTTTCTGCCTCCTCATACCTTCATTTGAGGCTGAATTCATTCCACACAGATGTGAGGACTCATTGATGGTGGCTTGTATTTTTCCAGTTCGTGAAGTTTTCCTGTGTCCATCTGACCTTCTGCACAAGTTAATGCAGTTATTGAAGCCTTGCAGAGTCAGGGTTTTGGGTGAAAGATGGTCCATTTTCCTCCCATCTTAGAAAGCTCTTCCTGCAGCCAACTTAGCACCTGCAAACATGCCCTAGGTCCTTTGGAAGCAAGCAGGGGAAAGACTTCCTTGTGGCCAGATGCTGGGTTAGCACATCATCAATTCAGCTTCAATTCGTGACAAACAGAGGTGCAAGATGAGCTGTGCTTGAAGGAGCCCCTCTTAGCCCAGCCATGGCAGTGACTGTGGGGTGGCATCCTGACATCTGGTATCTGCCCATGTGCTTGCAGGCACTTACTGATGTTATGCGTGTTCCTGCTCCGATGTCAGCAGGGCTCTTCTCATAAAACAGTTTCATGGATGGGGTCTTTGCTTCTCTCTTATCTGTCTGTGTGTTTGTCTAAAGCTTTGCTGGTACTGGAGAGAAGAAGTCACTTTAGAGATGAAGGAAAGATTCTTGTACAAATTAAAAAATGGATTTGGGCCTCTTAAAGTTCTCATAAGGCTTATTTTTATATAAAATAAATTACACTTATTTAGTTAAATTATGCTGGAACTTTTCACCATTGGCCAAATAGTTAATAATAATGTCCTCATTTTTAATTACTTTAGTTTACTGCAAGAATGTTAAAGCAATGGCATGGTATTCATGGTGTCATTTCAATTACTGTTTTAATTTGGGCTAAGATCCTTACATTGGGCCATGGTCAAAGTCCTCTTCTAAATCCGGTTAAATCTTGAACCTCATTCTGTCTTTTTTTTTCCATGAAGTTCTCTGACATAGCTTCTCTCTGATACTTCTTTCTGAGAAAATTCTCAGTTTTTCAAACAAAATTTGCTGGTCCAACAAAGATTATCCAGTTTTCAAAGATGAGGACATTAAATGTGTTATTGTAAGTGGGAGCTCTTGGTAGAGCTTTGCAGAACAAGAGTTATCCCCAAACCCTCACACCATCCAGTGAATCTTTTCCTTGAATTCATGCCACCTAGTTTGTAACTGCAGCTTTTTTTTTGAAATTCAGTGTGAAATTACACGGTGAAAAGTAATAGTTTCCATCAGTCTTTTGGGTTCAATGAGGTAATATGAAACACAGGACTTGAAAGACTGGCTTTAGTCACGTAATGTAGACAACTGAATGCATGCAAATTTCCATCCATTTGAACTGTATTGTAAGGTCACTTTTTGTGGTTATATTGTCTCATAGTATCTTTTTATTTGCATAATGTTTGACCTTCTAAATGTGAGAACATGAGAACCTTAGTTACCAGGGCTTTCTAGTGAACTTCTGTGGTTCAAATGTGATTTTTGTTCAGCACCAGAACACAGTTCAAAATTTCATGACAAGAGAAGGGAGATCCATAGAACTCAAAATGCTGAGAGGATGGGAAAGAAAAGAAGTGGGGGAAAAAAAAAGAAGACGACTTGATTTGGGGGAGGTAGGCCCTGAGCCATCTGTCCTGAGTGAGCCTACTTTGGGCTGGGGGATTAGAGTACAGACCTCCAGATTTGCTTTTCAGCCTCAGATACTCTGTGATTTGCTGTCCAGTTCTGCCCAATGTGAAGGCATGGTGTCAAAACCTGCTAAGTGTTTCCATTGTGCTTTGTTTTCCATCGGTGTTTCCATCAGTGAATCAGTCACTGACAAACTATCTCTCAAGCAGAATTAACCCAACAGTTTGGATGAGGGTATAGGAATGATTCCTAGAGGCCTATATATTGTTTCTGCTGTTATTGTTCTGCTGCATTAGTTAACTGTACTGCATTATGCCCTGCTACCTTCTGATTATGCATGTTCCTTCAGATTAATGATTAGAGAGCTTTCTGGATACTGTAAAGAATCAGTAGTCATGTGCTTTCAAATAGGTAAGATGGTCCTTGAGCAAAGGACAGAATGAATCTGCCCTGTTATTCGCTGGTATTCCCTGTTTATTATTTGACTGACTTCAGTGTGAGAGGTTTTTATAACGTAATGGACTAGATCACTAATTAGATTATAATATAAAAGACTAGATCATGAGACTACATTATGCATCTGGAGATATTTATGGTAGACCACAGATCTATTAATGTGAACTCAGATACTTGCAGAAGCCTCTGCAGAACAGCAGTTATGTCAAATTTTCTTCCCGGATTGGAGTATTGTAATTTATTCAGCTAATAAAAAGCATGGATATTGTGTGAATAAAACATGTAAAACTAATGGGCTTGATGCTTTTAGGTTAGTACAGAAAAACAGGAATTAAAATAGAAAATCTCTCCTATGTCTTCTTGCATGGTACTACAGTTTCTCCACGCATAGGGATGTCACGACATGGTTAGGTAAGCTGTGAATGTATGAAGTATCAGCTGTGGTATGTTAGCTTCCTCACATGGGCACATAATAATGAAATTAGTTCCAGGTCAGAGGGATTATCCCACTTTCAAAACAGAGTAAAAAGTGCTGCAGAGAGCTGCCTGCACAGGAAATGTGTATGTATTGCTGACAACATGGGAAAGTCACACTGAATTCCTGCAGAATGAGTTCCTCGTGGAAACAAAGGCTTAGAGAATAGGCTCTTTGCAGCAAAAAAACTATTTTCTCCTGTTAATTAGAGGGAGCATCTAGCAAAGATTTGCATGCCATTGACTGCTTACTTTTTTCCTTTTTCCTCTTCCTAAGGTATGCTTCTACGATTTTTGTCGTGTATATACAACTATTGTATTTCACATACGTGTCAGTAGTAAAATAATTTCATTCAGAAGCCTTTCACAGTGCAAGATTACTGGAGTTGGCTGTGAGATTAGAGCATTACCTACAAATGTGTGCTTTACTGTCACTGGTAATAATATGCAAGCATGGCTTAAAACTGAAAGCAAATATTCAGAAATTATCCAGTAGATACAGACTAAAGCTAGTTACTCAAGTTGATCTTCATTTATTTGTATGAAAAAGATTTCTTAGAGCAAAAAAGAGAAATATATGTGTGTGTAGCTAAATACATATTTAAAACATATATATTTAAATTTTGTGTATCTATATATGGCATTCTTATATATGAAAGCCATGTATCTAGATAACAATATATGTATCACTCAAATACAAGAAAGGTCAAAACAAATGTAAATATAAATCTGAACTGCTTGTCCACCCTTTAGTATGAGAGATTAGTGCAAAATCAGTGTTAAAACCTATCTAAATTTCATACTGGCTTTGTAAGGATGTCTGTGACCAGGAGATGATGCCAAGCAGTGTAGGATCAGACTCCTGGTAGGATTTCATTTGACTGGTTTTTAGTCTTTTCATGATACTCCTTGTCATTACTGTTGTCATTCACAGTTTCCACGTTCAAAGCACAGGTCATTTAGACTGGTTGTGTCTTGTCGCCTAAAAGCCATATTCTAATAATAAACCTCCATCCCATAGCAGTCTCTTTCTCTGATGAGATTGAAATACTCGTTTACGGATTTCACCAAACCTGTTTGATTCATGGGGGGCTGTGACCTGGCAGTGAAATGTTTGACAAAGGACATAATTCATTCAAGAGCCCATGTAGCTTTTATTTAGAAATGCTTGGTTTTGAAAGGAATTAAAAGGAGCAACCTTCCTAAATCATTTTTAAAGTACCCCATGATGCACTGCTTTTTTAACATACAGAAAAATCTTGATTTTTTGTTTATATGCTAACTTCATTAGTTTGTCCAGAAAAAAGTCAGGCTGCTTTTCTAAATTTGTTATATCAGCTACCTCCAACACAAATGGAATTCACTAATTTTTTTCAGCCCAAACTGAAATTTGATAATTTTCTTGTATTCTTTATTGACTGGATTTTTTTTTAATAGTGTATTCCTATTTAAATAATAAATTCTAAGTATGATACAGTTTGCTGGCACAAATACACTAAAGCTATTGGCAGAACTTGTTTCTGTGAGGTAGTTCACATGACACCAGCAATTTGCCTTATCTGGATGCTTTGTGAAGCTAGCCAGACTCTCAGAGCAAAATCAGCAAAAATGAGAAATCTACACAAAGATACTGTTACCACTCCCATATCTGGCATTTGAATAGATATGTAAATTGTGAATTGTAAAAAAAACTACACACAGAAATAAATTCATTCACGTAAAGAAATTAGTTGTAATAAACCCTTAGGAATGAGAGAGAGAAAGAGAGGTTGTGCATCACCTCATTGAAAGTAATATCGCTTATTAACTCAGATCTCAATTGCATTATAAGAAAATTTGTTGGCAGTAAGATAAAATAAATTGTCAGGTCTGAATCAGTTGATCTTTTACATTTACAGACGTTTCACAACAGACTTAACAAAGTAGTATTTCACAGCAGTTTGTTTTCAAGTATGAACAAAAGCCTGTGCAGAGGAAGGATGACCTTTTTATCTATGTAGTGAAAAAGCTCATAGATTTATTTTTAGACGTGATGCATATGGTAAAGTAGCCGAAAATTTTCCCAGGTGCCAGGTTGTGCATGGTTCTGAGGCAGAAGGAAGAATTTTGTTAAAGGAAATACTGTGGTGAACGCATGAAGCACTTTACTATAATAAAGACGAGGGGGAGGGTGAAGGGAGGAGAGAGAGAAATGTACAGCTAAATGTCTCTGTCTCCTAAACACTCACAGAAGTGCTGTTTGAAATTGAGCAGGAATGGGCAAGCCCCACATTCCTCCTGTGGTCATAGAGCTTCCCACTCTTCTAATGCACTCCAGTAGACTTGCAGAGTTCAGCTGCCACTGCAGAGCTCACATCTGGTATGGAGAGCATGCTTTAATAATCCTAGAAATAATTTAGAAATACCTACTTGTCTTGGAAGGAGTTCTCCTTTGAGACAGGAGGCCATAGTGACCTACAGTGAGGCCCTGCAGTGCTCCACGATCGATTTTCAGTGCACAAGTGCCGTGTCAGACATGTTGCAGCTACTGTGCATCCCCTGTGCACTTGTGGGGGAGTTCTGAATTCCAGTTCTTAAACCTGTAGGTTGCCAAGCAGGATTGTTCTCCAGAGTCCTGGAGGTGCTGGGTTCTGCATTTGTACAGAAAGCTGATCTGCAGTGAACCCAGTCTCCACCTACTGTGTTCAACGATTTGCGTGCCAGTGTGTTCATATGCTAATTTGGGGGTGTATCATAGAATTATAGAATGGCTTGGGTAGGAAGGGTCCTTAAAGATCAGCTGGATGCAGCATTCCAGGTGGGGTGCCATGAGAGCTGAGCAGAGGGGGAGCCCTCTCTCACGCTGCTCTGGATGCAGCCCAGGGCACAGCTGGCTTTCTGGGCCACGAGTGCACGTTGCCGGGGCATGTTGAGCTTCTTGTCAAACAACACCCTCAGGTCCTCCCCCAAGTGCAAGTATAATGTCTAATTTATGCTTGAGTATTGCAGACAATAAGATTCTTTTTGGTTTTGTAATTTCTCACTGAGGTTTCATAATTTCTCACTGAAGATCTGATTCTCCCCATGCTGAACAAAAACTTCAGCTTAGCTCAAAACTATTCTAGGAGGTTTCATTTCTAGGAGGGGTAGTAGAACCACATTCTGTCTAGGTTCCCTGGAGTTCCTCAGTCACCAGCTGAGGCCTGGACATCTCTAAACCAAAATGATACGATTATTAGTATTTTCATGTTTGTTTTTCTGGTTTATGCACTTAAGCTGAAGGTGAAATACTAAATAAAGATACTCATCCCATGCATAGCTGAGAACCAATTACTTAATTAATACATTTTTTTCTTTTTATTATTAATTCCTGCTCAAATCACAAAATATCTGATTCAAAAATAGATTCAGTTTTTTCTGGCCTAAATCTGGAGCGTTTTTGAGGTATATGTTTTGTATCAGTTTAAGCCTGCCTATGATAAAAATGCAGATTTTAGTAGGCATCTAAAGTCAATGAATAATAAAGATTTTAGCAGAAGAAAAGCATATTGTATAATCTAAAATTGCTGTCCCGTATTCTTCCACAGATCTTCCACCAGAATCAGTGGAGCTTCCTAAGTACAATTAAAGAAGAAGGAACTGGTTCTTAATTTGTAAAATCAGAAATCTTAACATATTTTGTCAGATTTAGCAAGTAGGTTAAAAAAAATTCCGGGACTGTCCTTTTCAGGTTTGATAAATAACTTCTGGCTACTGAGCCAGAGCAGTCTTTCAAAAAGCTTCTGACAGGCTTATGGTACTTATGATGAAAATAAATAAAAAAGTTTTGCAAGGCCTAAAAGGCAGGGTGGCAAGTTTTTACAGGATTAGACCTTAAATTAGAATGATTCCACATTTAAGAAAGAATACATCTGGTAGACAGAAAAAAACCCTGCATATATATTTACCGAGGAAGACATAAATGGAGCTTAAGATTATTTGTAGGCCAGTGACGGAGAGTTGGAAGTATGAAGGTTTGGCTTTTCTTTATACTTAGAATAAGACAGTTCAGAATGGGCTGCTGAATTGAGCTAATGAAAAGTATGCATTCAAACCTCCCATGTGCCAAGGGGAGGAAGGAATTTTGTTGGCTGACTTGCTGAACAACAGGGCCATAGCTGCACCTGTGGGACGCTTTCATGAGGGGTGCGAGAATGGCTGTGGCATGTACATCACAGCTCAGGACACATGGAAGCAGCATGCTGAAAGCATGGCTTGCACTTGTTCAGTGAAATTAGACCTGTCTCAAGCTGTCTGAGGGTAATTTAGGAGAAATTGTGATCCTTCAGAAACTGTGGATTTGAATTTCCACTGGAATCTTGTCTGGTAAAGATTTAAACTTGATAAGGAGCCAGAACACAGTCCTTAAACCTTCCTCTTTCTCCAAATCAGTGTGGAGACTTGGCTTTGTTACATACCAAGGTCATTTTTCTACTGCTAATGTGCAGTGATGTGAGCACTGCACAGTCAGGTCATTGCCCACTGGATGGCCTTTGTGCAGTGGAATTTTCCTCCAAAATGGTTTTACAGAAAAACAGATGATGCCTCTCTAGAAGCTCATTCTGTGTGACTCTTTCTATTATTGTCACCTGTAGCTTGGTATTTGTAGTTGTAACTGGCCTGGAGAGGACTGCTGGAGAAAGGGTCAGACTGATAGTTAGCGTTACTCATAGGTAATTATATTGTTACATGTGCTTACAGTTCTTGCCTTTCCAGATATTAAAAAACAAACAAAAAAAAACCCCCTAAAATGTCTTAGTCTCCTCCAAATTAAATTGAATAAAAGGCTAATTTCACTAAGTTGTATAAAAAGAGGAAAATAGATGGGGTTTTGTATACTTTCTGTCAGTCAGTACTGGTTGAGAAATTATTCCCCTATTCGTCTCAGCTTTTTCTTTATCTATCACCTTTAAATCAATGACCTATACCTACAGAAATCACTTGTATCCTCTAGCAGATAACAAGACGGTTTCTTTATTGTGTTGCATCAAATCGCAATTATTTAAATTCTTACAGTGAGTCTCTCATGTCTATGTATAACTTCATTAAAAATTTGTTACCAGAAAAAAACCAAATATTCGCAAGAAATGTGTTTGCAATAGATAACTTCTGTTGAACTCTATCACTTATTGTAGTTCAAAACTGTGTAAAAAAATCATAATTTATGGCTGTCTGTGATGTAAATCAGAACAGAAAGCTTTATTATTCAGCCATTCAGCATTAAAAGTTATTACACTTCTTGTATTTTTCATGCTGAAACATTACAAGGCTCTCTCCATTAATTGTGGCAAACAGTGCTTGACTTCAGTTGCTTGGGGAGAATGGTACCACCTGAAATTCAATATGATAAATTAGTCTCATCTTAAGGACTCTGTTTAATGATCCATGTATTTAGAGATGCAATATGCAATTTCAGGAGGAAATTCTTAGATTTCTTAGGGTTTTTTTCTAAAAGAGAAAAATTCTAGAAATAAAGACTAAATTGATCTCAGATGATGAGAACTCAAGTCCATGAGTAAACATCATACATACACATGTTTTTTTGTAACTTGCATGCTACTACAGGATACAGAACCATTTAATGTCAGTTTGGGGAGAAAGACTATTTTAATAAAAAGACTGCTTTATGTGTTAGATTGACAGATCCGAAATTCTTCTGTTTGTATTCTGAATTATTAATGTGAGTATATAGAAACTAATCTCACATCCTTGCTCATGTAGAAGAGGTCTCTGTGTTATGCTGCTGTGTTTAAATGACTTCTTGTTAACAAAGCGTTATTTTGATTACCTATTCTGTTAGATGATTTTGTCCCTTATTTTTCTGTGCTTCAGTGCTTTCTGTGCTGCTATTTTGTAGCTTTCAGTTATCCTTTCAGGACAACTGCCTTTGCAGCTACCATTCTGCAGTTACAAAATCCATCATAAAAGCTAACGTGCATTTAAAATATAAACATACAGTGCTGATGAAAGGACTGTGAAACAGATAAACAGAGGCAGATGGCGCAGATTTAATTAATAAAAAATACAAACAGGAAAATAAATCTGCTGCATTGATTTAATGCCTAATTTAATTAAGAAAAGAAAAATCTTGGAGTTTCGTTATTGCCAGGAAATTATATACTATGTTGTTTCTGTTTGGGGGGAAATGTTTTGTATAAACTTTATATCATTTTATTTTTGAAGAACCTGAAGTACTCTGACTGAATTCCAAGAAATTTTGCCCACTGCAAGGGACAAAATTCAAGAAAAAGCAAGGAATGAGGCTCAGGTCACTAGATTAGATGTACAGAGCTGGAGTTTGAGCTCTCGAGTACCAGGTTAATGCCTTAGCTGTCATGCTGACTCTTTAACTAGTGGCTCTTGTGCTCAGTTTGACCAGAAGTTTAGCATCATACTAAGGAATCCTCCCAATGAAAATGTTTTTTGAAGTTAGTGGATAAACATATGGAGGACAGGGTTGTTTATTAGCTGTATTCACAAATTACTAGAACTGGTTAAAAGATGTTAAAAACTAAAAAATTGGAAAGGTGTTAAGCAAAAAAAAAGTATGTAGTTCTTGACTCCTTGCTTGAGATTTTGTTATTTATTGCTGCTTGCTTTTTGCAAATAAAAATTTGAGGACTGGATATGCATAAAGCAATGATATGGCATCAGCAATGATATAGCTGGTGCAAGTTCAAAATTATTTAACCCATATGGGATAGTTCGATTTTGAAATTTAGTCAATTCTCTAAGCTGATCAATAAAATACTATTCTAAGTGATATATTCTGTGGAGATAGTGTATTGTTGGTTCTATTACAATGTTGGAGTTTATCTCGTGAGATTTTTCTCCATGGCTCATAAGTGCACAGTGTCGTAAGAGACCAATATTGGAACTGAGTCAATTTTTGTTTCATGCAGGACTTCACTGACCACAAAACAAAAATAAGAGAGAGAACGTTTTGGGATCACACAGGAGATGAGTCTGTGGAATGAAAACCACAATAAATTAAGGTTGCATTTGTTGGGAAGTTCTGAACTATTCATTTGGGGAAAGATTAGTAAGGAGATAAGTGTGTGACTGTGCTTGTGGTTTCAGAACTATATAATTGTTTCGGGTTCTTTAGCTTTCTAAAAAAGAGCTTGACACTGACAGCCCCAAAAAGAAGAAAACAAAGAGAAATAGTTCTCTTATTGTTGAATCAAAGAAATTTTACTGCTTTTTCCTCAATAAATGAAAAAATTCTTTTAAGTCAAGCTAAAATTAATTTCCTTTTTATTGCCTCTTTTAGTCAGAGTAGAAAAAAAATCAGCTGTTGTTAGACTCTCTTCAGTGTGTCACACAGGCCATTGGAGACTGGTAGGAAAGACATCAGCTCACATGCAGCTTTGCTATACTAAAATCTGCTAAAACAGCCCCCCTGCTCACTCTCGAGGGCCTGAGAGTGACATGGGGACATCAGCCCTGTCTGACCCAGGTCGCAGGCAAGCTCCACTTGCAGGATGCCCTGCAGACAGTGTGGGGTCATGGGGCTGGAGGGATGAAGGTGTGGAGGGGTGACGTCTCCAGCCTCTAGTCATCCAGCTGCTCATGGTTTTTCAAGCACTGGTTATGTTGATTGAGAGCAGTCCCAGGGTGACAGCATCATTCTTATCAATCTGCTTTCTGCTTCCATTTGCCACACAGAAAGGGCTGGAGCTGCTTTCCTTGAGTTGCTGATGTCTCGTCACCACCATCAGTCTGTCTTCCTGGCTGAGTGAGGGCAGATTCCTGGCTCTGGGAGCATTTTTAGGAGGGCATGTGTTCCCTGCTACTTCCTCTTTCAACTACATATCCTCTGTTTGTCTCTCTGTGTGTATGTGTAAGAAGAGGGTGAGATCTTCTCCTTGGCTTATGTTTAGGTACTCTGTGATTTGACGGGTAAATTATTCTGTAAAATCACTATTAAAAAGTTCAATAATCCTCTCACAACTTTATTTAAATAATTTTATTACTATCAGAATACCATTCTGGTCCAATCTATAGCCGTCAGGAAACTAAATCTTTTTTTTCTAACAGCTACTATGAATTAGTGTTGTAGAATAGGCCAAGTAACTCAAAATACTTCAAGTATTATAGAAAGTGCTTTCCACTAGTAATGTTCCATATGGGTTGTCTGTTGCTTTTATATTCCTTTCCAATGTTTTATACATTGTCTGTTACTCATTCAGTATAAAAAGAAAAACAAATATAAAAATTCTCTTTTCATCTGCCACATTTAAAACTATATTTGAAGAAAACCTCCCTTGTGGTCTTCTACTGGTTTATATTGGAATCATAGTCCTTTAGTATAGGTACTGATTATTATCAAGTTACGGAACAAAATTTGAGGTAGAAGAATAATTTGGTTTTTCTGTTGAGCTGAAAGAAGTGGCATTAATATCTTTCCACCAGGATTTGTTCTTGTTTACTGAAGAAAAATAAATTTCAGAAATGTAACTAAAAATCTAAATTATAATGACTTAAAGGGAACTAAAAGAGATGCTAAAATAACTCTGAAAATATTTTATTCTGATATTTTCTATTTCTTCTTACTGCATTTTAATGAAAGAGTACTTTATCATTTGTCGTATAGGAGATGAGGAATGCAGTATGGTCATTTGTGCAGATATTTACAGGACAATATACATATGGGAGTGAACCTTACTTGGCACCTTCTACATAAGCTAATGTTCATTTAGCAATCTTCATAGTATAAACTGCTCACAAGAAGACTGTCACATTCCTCATCTACAGCATTCTTAAAAATTTGTCTTGCTGTCAGACTGTTTTAGGTTTTTAATAGGTGTAAAAAATCTTACAGACTTGTAAATCTCCTAAAACATTCACATGAATAATGCAGAAGTTAAAATTCACATGGGTGAGAAGTTTCACAGATAAGAGACCATCTACTAAAAAAGCATGTGGTTGCCCTGTGAGTGCAATTGGAGTTGTAAACATTATCTGGTAAAAGTGAGGTTTCCTGGGGCTGCAGTAAGTAAAGCCTGTTACATCTTCTGGTATTAATCATAATAAGTGTTTTATCTTTGGCTGTCATGTTTAGTTTCTGCATGCAATTTACCTCTCAGGCAAGCTGTTCACGGTATCGGCCAAGCTTATCTCTGAACTTATGGTCTTCAAGTACCTAAATGTATTTCCACCGGAGTTCCCACAGTTAATGTGACAAAAGCCAACATAAGTGCTATTTTAAAACCACACTGCATCCCTCTACAGAAAAATAGTGTTGCTTGTATTCTGATCACTCCTATCAAATAAAGCTTAACTGCCTTTACTAGACCTACACTCTACTGCAATTTTATTATGACCTATTTTCAGATTGACTTTCTATACACACATATTTTATCTTGACTCCAATGTCCTTCACACATGTTATCTCCTATCCTCCAAAGTGCCTTTACTGCCACAGGACTTCCACATACAAAGCATGTTATTATCTGTCTGTCTCCAGAGGTATGTTTAGCAGGATGCAAAAGCATGAAGGAAACACATGATCCTTGTCCCAAAAAGCCTACAAAAAACCAAAACAATCAGATTGCTTCAGGAGATCCAGCACTAGATCTCTGAGAAGAAGGAAGATGAAGAAAATGCCTTGAACCGTTTTGTGAGTAGCTCTATTTGCCTGATGATTCCAAAATGATACAGAGAAAATGGTCAAAGATTAGACAGCTCTTAATATTCTACTCTGCATGACCCTATCTCACTGCAATACTCCCATGATCTGCTAATAATCCTTTATAATTAAGCTTCCAGCCTAATATTAAAATGTAATCCACATGAACACTAGTCAGAGCATACAGCAAGAAGTGAAGTAGTTGCCACTTTGAGTTATGCATGGCAGGCACTGTGCAGTTTTAATTTAAAAGCTTTAAAACATTTGGCCCTTGATGTAAAGACAAATTAAGTTTCACTTCTGATATACACAAATACAGTACAACACATCTAGTTCAGACCTGCTGCAGTGACACTTTGCCTGCCCAATGCTTGCCAAAAGAATATGGAAACATTGCTTCTGTGAAAATGGAGACTGTGCTTGAGAGCTACCTTGACATTTACACAGAGCATGAATGCCAAACAGATTTTGTAGCAGCCCATAACATAAATATCCCAGCTTCATAGTTGGTAAAATTTGAATTTGGCCCTCTGGATTGGGTTTTATATACAGCTGATAGGAGTGTGTCGTAGTAATCACCACCGTTTTCTCTTTGCACTGTAAGTGTGAGAACTCAGGTGAAGTTAGTGTTACAACAAATGTAACGAGATGCAACAATTTACTCTATTCCATTTCCTCTTGTTGTGGCAGATTCTATGGTTTCTTATACCCTTAAAACATTTTGTAATTAGTTTTCACTGGTGTGACTGGGATATTTAGCACATTAACTTTACTCCTCTTTTTCGCTTACACCCTTACATCAGAAATCTCTCCAGAAAAATATTTGTATTCTGAACAATTTACTTTTTGCTCTGAAAAAGACAAAAGGAAAAAAAAAACACAAAAACCAAAAACCCAGTCCAACATACTTGACTAATGTAAGAGAAACAACTTTTTCAGAATATTTGCATGTGTCACTGCCTTTAGTCTGAAAGATTTTTAAGCTATTACCATGAGACTGGAGAACACAAAGTGGAAACTCACCTGCAGCATTAAGCACCCAGAAGAGTTCAAGGAAAAGTGCAGTGGCAATATTAGTTCATACTAATTTTTTTATTGGCTTTTTCAAATAGAAAAGGACAGTTGTAGCTTTTGTGAGTTAAGCTGTTGTAAGCCTATTTTGAACCATGGAACACACAGTTTTTCCATCTGAATAATACAGGAAAAGGCTGTAGCTGAAAATGTTGATAGCATTTCTCATTTCTTTCATGAAGCTTTGCTGATGAGCTATGAATGTTTTCCACTGATTGCATATGGTGGAATTCTAAACATCTAATTAGTGTCCAGAGAGCTGACTAAGAATTGCAAGTGATATTAATATCTAATATCTATTGCTTTAATTAGCCAAATCCGTAGGTCAACAGTAACACCAATTTTCCAGTCCTGGAATACTTCATTACAGAATTTGACACTCCTGTTTCTACAGCTGCCAGGCAGCCTCCATGAATGGCCAGGGCAAACTGAGGCAAGAGTGTGAAGGGCATGAGAATGAATATTGCTTTGAGCAGAAAGATGGGTTGCCAAACATTGTCTACGTGTCATTGTAGAGTGGAATTGCTTTCCAATTTTGGAAGGAACAAGTTGTGACAAGAGAAGCTCTGTGTCATCAATGGTGAGATTGCCAGAAAGGGTGGAAAGGACATTTCAGAATAGAAAGGCACAACAGAGACCACTTGCAGCAGCTATTGAGGCCAGTTTTAGTGCTTTAAAGTCACTGTTACCTTTCTCATAATCCAGTTTCCTTTGGCTTCCAGGAATAATGGTATTCATTACTGTCTTTTAGCACTCTCTTTTTTCTTTTATTTTATGTAAGGTTTATTAATTTCTTCACAAGATGAAAACCAAAAGAGCCCATGGAAGGAGAGAGCAAGTAGACAGAAGAAAGACCAGCTTACTTCCTTAGGCATATTACCGTCTTGACTGTTATATTAAGATTTACTTTTGTTTCCTGCTTCTTCCTTTGTTTTAAAATCTAGATGAAACTGTAGGAAATAGAAGGAAACAAAGCCGAACCCATATTTTCAGGAAGGGGCTTGAACTAAGCATAGGAAGCAGCCTAGCCGTGATTTTTCAGTGCACTGCATAATAGCACGGTAAATAGACTGTTAGTCCTTTGTGGGTAGAAATACACTAAAGTTTTTCTTTGTTTTAACTATTTGCTATATTTGCAAAGCAATACAATTAAATATATGTAGTATATTTCAATACCAGGTGTCATGGTTGAACCCCAACCAGAAACTAAGCCCCACAGGGCCACTCGCTCACTCCCCCTCTTCTCCCTCCACCGCACAGGGAGGAGAACTGGAAAAATAGGAAAAACTCATGGGTTGAGATACGAAGAGTTTAATCATTGGAAAAAAATACAATATTATAACAATAATTCTGACGAAAAAGAGGTGTGGGGGGAAGCCCAAGAAACACAAGTGATGCTCAATACAGTTGCTCACCACCCACTGACCAACGCCCAGCCTATCCCTGAAGCAGCGACTGACGCCTCTGGGCCAACATCCCTCCGGTTCATAGACTAAGCGTGATGTTCTATGGTGTGGAATATCCCTTTGGTCAGTTCAGGTCAGCTGTCCTGGCCATTCTCCCTCCCAGGTTTTTGTGCACCCTCTCACTGGCAGGGTATGGGAAACTAAAAAGTCCTTGACTTAGAGTAAGCAATACTGAGCAACAACTAAAATATCAGTGTGTTATCAACATTATTCTCACACCCTAACCCAGTGCTGCCACCAGCTCCTAGGAATAAAATTAACTCTATTCCAGGAAAAAACAGGACACCAGGAAAGTATTTGTTTTTGGTTTCTAAGTAATTAGAATTAAGCAACTTGAAAAATGTGGAGAGTCGTATTTCCAAGAACAGGTATAGATCTACGATATAATTTCAAAGTAGCACAGAAGAACAAACAAAAAAAAGGTGTTGGGAATACATAAAATATAAACTAATTTAAATAATAATAATAACCCTTATTTGCTTATTAATGCCATCTTTGTGGTTCTTATGAAGTATCGCTTGATGAGATGCTTTCACTGCAGTCATTGAAAACTTAATCAAAGTTTAAAGACCATGGCTAGTATATGTGTTGGAGGAGTTAATAAAGTATTAGCATTTCCTTAAATTGTAAGTAACCTCTGACTAGGATGCTAACTTGCTCTGAATATATTATTTATGTAAATCATATTAACAGAAAGAGTTGGATTAGTAACTAGATTAGAGAAGAAAACAACAAATTCTTGATGCAGTAAATTTATTTACCTGCCATTAAGCCTGATCTTAAAACATGTGTGATTATACCGTGTAGCACAGTCAAAAAAAAGAAGGTAGCAATCAAAAGTTTGTAGTGGAGAAGGCAAGAGGCCTTGGGGTAAGTAACAGTGAGGTCAGCTCTTGGTGGTCTTGAAGATGATTTGGTTTTGGAGCAGTTTCCCACATTTTTGTACTCATGTATTGGATTACACTGCAGTGTACCAGAGGTAGCAGGCTCTGATGATTCTCAAACCCTATGCCGGCATGAAGTAATAAAAGAAAAGGGAACAAGGAAAGTGTTTCTGTGTCTTCCCCACAGTAACTAGTCAATCTACCTTGTCATAGTAACTGAGAAACCTATAACTATTCCTACAGTATCTCTGATGAGACAGACATGAAAGCCTTGGGAGTTTGTTAGAATAAGGACTGGATGATTAGTATAGAGAGACCTAAATATCAGACTTAATTCAGACAAGCCAAAACGACTGCTATTATGGCCCTCAGTTCTAGAGTGGTTCCTAGTTACAGGCCATGATTGTCCTGGCTTTGTATCTAGCTTAGGCTGACAGAGCTGCCAGGGAGAAAAAATGGTTAAAAAGTCTACATTTTTGTTACGAGAGCTGGAGAAGGAAGTGTTTCAGCTAACCCATGAAAACTATTGCTCCTTTTATTACCCTAGCAGATAGTAAGAGACGGGAAAGGAGGAGAGCTAGACAAAGCAGGAGTGCTTCAGAGCCTGTGTGAAGATGGGTGCAGGCAGACCCTGTCTCTTGGGCTTCAAGCCGGTCGTGAGGGCTCCGTGCAGAGGCACAAGGGCTGCGTTAATGCGGGCCAGTGCCTCCGCTGGGCACAGCGTTGTTGTGATGTGACCATGCAATATCCAAACCAGCTCAGTGCAGTGATCGTCCAGCAGGACTCAACATCTCTGCTGGAGCACTACCACATGGGGAGCTTTTGGGAGGTGCTTTTCCTCTTGTGCGACTGCCTCAGTTTATTTTGAGAGGCTGCACCATGGGCATTATTGGCTGGTGTAGATGTTCTACTCCACATAAAGAGGGTGCAGGGACATGAGGCAGCTGAATTACAACTGTGTGCATTCTGTGATGGCACTGACAGTAGAAATATTCCAGGCTTTAGATTAAACTTTACAAGTCAGTTGTGTTAATTTTCCTTTTTATTGAAACTATGACTTTTCTGCCATACAGATTCTCCACACACAAAAATGCTTAATGCAAATCATTGTTTTCTTCCTCTTGCTAAAACATCAGAAATTTCAGGAAAAAAAGACATGCCTGAGCACTGGTTCATACTGGGGTGAAGAGCTCAAGTTACTGGGACTAGAGTGTGGCTAAGCAGGAGATGAGGAACGACAAAAAGATTGTAGGGGATCAGATCATTATGAGCTGCCTCCAAGGTAAAAAGCTTGAACTGAAAAGTGCTAATGTTATGCTTGATTCTGCAAGCTTAACTTCCTTTTCTTATCAGTTTACTTGCTGATGTATACACATTTATATGTAGAGTCCTACCTGATTCATCTGACAAGTACACTTAAATCTGAATTTCAGTCTGACTCTGCACTCGATAAAATATATTAAAAGTATACTGGGGACTATATCTGAATATACACTGAGGACTGAATTTTTTGTAGGTTTTTTTAAGTATTCTAAAGTGTTGCTTAGTTCACAGTTTCTGAATACCTATACTGAGATTTGGTGCAGAATTTCTGTTTTGATTTTCACACTAAAAGACACATTCTGTCTGCTTTCTACAGATTTTGTTTCCAACTCCTTGTAGAGCTCTCCTTCCAGTCTATCTTTGGGGAAACCACTCTAAGATGGGGGTGTTGTTTATTTTTAAGCTTTTGAAACTTACCTTTGGCTCAGTACTTGAACCAGTGAAAATTAAATCAGCAGAAGGTCTTCCTCTTACTTCTGTAGATTTCAGACCAGGCTCTAAGTGCTATTTTAGTCCTATAAAGTTTGTGGCCTTTTCCCCTTCAGATGTCTTGACGAAAATGAAAATCCAAATAACAATGAAATTACTTTTAGTACTTCTCCTCTCCGTGTCTTACTCCCCCTTTTGCCCAATATCAAAAGGTTAATGAACCAAGTCCACACTGTTTAGATTTTGTACCAAGTACAAAGAAATATGTTGTGTATAGCTGATAAGTGGCATGATCAATAATAGGGAAACATTTTCCAGCTGGTGTTATATAAGGAAAAATTATCAACAAAGAACCTGGCATTGTCAACGTTGGTTTGTAAGATATTGATAAGTTACAGATTAGTCACTGCGTTTTAAACAGTTGTAATGTTGACCACTGAACCGTGTATATTTGGACCATCAAACACACTAAAACTCCATTTCTGAGTGCAATGGCAGACCTTTAAGTTGTGCCTAATGAACATCTCCATAGCATAAACTTAGTAGCTTTCTAACAGACCTATTTCAAACATTGCTTGCTATTATGAACCTAATCCAAAACAGTAAGTACAAAAGCAAAGAGATGTTTTAGCTTAAAAGCAGGCATTTTCTAGGTGGCTGAGGCATGGTTCTTTTTAAACACATTTGCTTAGTGTCTCTGAAGACTGAATGCTATTTAGCAATCATGAATAAAATTCTTGAATGGCAGCTCTGTAAGTCTTGTGGCACTGTATTTTGACTAACAAACTATCTGACTGCTGTTTTCTAAAAATTCTGATGCTGGGGGCATTTAACAGAGCCTAAGAACATTTGCAAAATGTCAGTTAATTAAAATTATTTTTAGGAGGAAACAATATCTTGCAGGAGATCCTATGGATGTAGCACTGAAATTTGTTATGGAACTGTGTTGAATTTATTTTGCATCAGTATTTTACTTGTCATTCATGTAGACAAAATAGTAAGCACATACACACTCTGCTATATATTGATAAATTGCCCAGAAGGATTCATGTCTTCTAGACAATGAGCAAAATCTTGGTCCTAGAAAAGTTAATGTGAGTTTCATTATGTATTTTCAGAGTCAGGGTTTTATCAAAGCAAAAACAAAAAGGATTTTTGTATCTAGGCTGGTTTTCCAAAATCCATTCACAATTTCACTTTTATAAATTTATTTTGACTAGTAACAAATAAATTATATGTGAAAATGCTTTTATAGGGAAGAAAATTAAAAGTTCTGATTTTGAGAAAAATTATCTGACAGAGGGGTAAGACATAGGTTTTAAACTACTACCTTCTCCCTAACAAAAGTTGTCAACTCCCCAAAGACAAACTGCTGCCTGAGACCTTAATGAACTTTTCTGTCAGCAAAATAACTGTTGTTTTGAGAAGAGCTGGGAGCGGAAAAGCATAGATAATGAAAAACAATTTGCTTTAGTTATTTTTTCAGAACAATTTATTTTAGAAGTAACTAACTTTTTTGCCAAATATTTGTTTCTGTGTTGCTTAGATATGGGCTTGTGGGGATCTAAAAATTGTAATGAGGACAAATTTAAAAGCTTATTAAGAATTAACTCTTCTGTAGATAAAAAGTAGGAAAAGCGTTAGAATGAGTAACACATCTAGAAAGAGTGGGATTTTAAAACTATCTCTGCATTTAAAAGCAGCAAGAGTATTTTAAACATCTCTGGAATCTGTAGCATTTATAAGATCTATTTATTAGCTGCCACAAAAACACTTCTAAGAATGAATAAAACCATTTAAACATTTTCCAGGACTCCTGAGACCGAGATGTGTGCTTTGCATGTATATGTAAAGCATAAATGTGAATGTGTGTAAGTGCGTAGGAGGGAAGAACAATTTTCCCTTCTTCCTCTCAAGAGAATGCCTGAAATTTAATTGAGGTAAAATAAATGTTCTTATCAGAAGGCACAATGGACCTTCCCAGTTGTTTGTGGCAGAGTTCAGGAGCCCTCCCCATGGCTTACTCTACCTTCCCCCACTTCAGATATTAACCTGGACATCATGCCTTCCAAACATTAAATGAGCTGTGCGATGTTTTATTACATTTCTCATGTGGCTGAGCTTAGTGTGGCTTTTAAGTGTTCCTCGGTATGCCGTGCTTACGCAAGTTATTTTCTGCTGTGGATTGTTGATGCTGCAGCAGCAGATAGAGTGATGTGCCTTGAATTCCAATGAGGAGAAGGCGCTGGTTTATTTGGGTTTTTTGAGTACAGAGTGAGTATCTTGAAAAGATTTGTAACTTGGATTTTTCTCTATTTCAGGCTTAAAGCATTAGAAATTATTTTTTTTAAGTGCTGCTGGGAAATAATTCTATGTCTTTAGAAAGTAAAGTAATTTCAAATGTCATTATTTGTAAAGTATGCTATTTATGAAAATCTCTTTTAGCTAGTCACTCATATTACATTCAGTGTCGATCTTCACAAAGTAAAGCTAGTTTTTATGAAGCTGATATTTATGAAAGGGGACAAAAGCAATGGGTATAAAGTTTACCATCATGAAGTTGAATTGTTACTAAATTAGACTTGCTTTCATTGCACTAAATTATTTCTGATCTTGTTCTGACAATTAAGTAAAATTTATAAGCAATGAGGTGGGCAATTGAAGTGATGTGTATATTTTCTCAAACTCCTTTAGGGATTAAAACCTTTCAGTGTGTTCTATCCATCTGCTTATTTAGTGCTTGCATTATTGGAAGCAATCCTTTCCTCTTCCAGCAGTGATGCTTAGATCCCTAGTTCTTAAGGGTTGTGTATGAAACAGATTTTAAGGGATCCAGCCCTGATTAGAACAGTTAGCCTGTTAACGTCCTATGTATTTACAGTGGATTATTTGAAGGGAAGCAGGGGTTAAGTCAGCAGGTCTCTCGGCTTCCCCAGGGGTTAACCTGGCAGCCTGTTTGGCACACACAGGAGGGCTGACAGGTAGCAGGATTTGTCTAAGCAGTGTGCATGAGAGCCAACAAGGAAAACTGAATGCTCTGGATTAGTTTTGGATTATGTTGTCAGAGTGAAGCCTGACGGACAAACTGCAGAGGAATAAAATGCAATCTGTTTGGGGAAAGAGACAGCGTGCATAGCTTTCATTTTTCAAGAAATGACAAGAAAAATCATTAATAATTTGTAAATCCACGTCCATTAACTTTTCTCTTTGTTATCCCAAGACAGTCTTTTTAACATGATTTTGCCACTGTTCTATATCTGTTCTTTCTTGTGACAGATGGCACAATAAATGTAAAATTGCAATAGTATAGTACAAACCAAAGACAAAATTATCTAGAAATCATAGCACTTGGAATTGCTTAATGTTGAATATTGGTGGTGGGGAGAGGTCATGTTTTTTCTGTCTTTTTGTGCTGAAGGATAAATTTGAATATAATTTACATATTTTTCCTATGCTTTGGTTTCCTTACTGTGATCATAATTTACTTCAAAATATTTGAAGCAGCATTCCATTTTTATCCCCATTAAAACAATTGGATTGCCAATATTCCTAACACAGTAGATTCACTGTTTTCCTTCATCTGGTTATTCCATTCTTTTGTTGCTCAAGTACTTTAAGTACCTAATATCTTAGAAGAGAGGAAAAACAGGTTAAAAACAAACCAAACAACAAAGCCCTACTTTTTTTTTTCTACTAGGTAGAATTCCATCATTTTTCATTAAAGTAGTGTTTGTCCTTGCAAATGTCACTTAGCTTGTTAAAAATTACTCTTTGGCAATAAAATAATTCTTGTCAATGAACTCCAGTCAGATTTGATTTTCAGAAGGTTACTTGAAGGGGGGATGGGTGTGGGGTCTTCAGTGATTCCACTTTTATAATAAAAAAAAGAAGACTCCAAATGAAAGCTAACAAATAAGCACTTAAGGACCAAATAGAGTCAGGGAAAGACTGTAAAAACTATTGCAGACTTAGTCTTTGTTAGTCAAGTTTGCAGATTTGTTCTGGTTTTCTGCACAGTGTCTTTAGTTTTATTAAAATGCCAAAAGCCTTTTATGTTATCCTTAATACAAGAAAAAGTGTTATGTTATCCTTATACAAGTTCATCAGTTACAACTGTTTGGATTATGCTCTTGCTGTGGTGTTACCAGAGTAAAACAATTTCATAAATGTGTTAATACTAGACTAGTAACAGTACAGCAAAATACTTTTTATTCATATGTTTTTTTTTTTCTACTGATGGATTATCCAAATGTAGTATTGATTCATTTGGTTTAGGAAGAATGGTCTGTGAATTTACCTTGGTCTATTTATATCTACATGCAGATTTTGTGGCTATTCAGTATATCAAATTTGAAGTCAGGTTCATTTTCAATGAGCATATGAAATGTACATTAAGGTTCTGTCTCCTAATTAGTGATATAAGAAAGATTTTGATGCTAACATATCCAGATCCATTATATTTCCCTAAAATGTGTTCTATATATATGAAAGTAGTCTTATTAGCTGTTTCATTTACTCAATTCTTGAAAAAGAGGTAGAAAAAATGTATGAGGAACTGTTGTAGCTGACTTTTACTTATCACTGTAGAATTTGCTTTTTGTTATTAACTCAGCTGTGGCTAAAAGTAATGTATTTTCCCTTGCTGCAATGAGGTCATCTGCATAAATGACATCACAGCATCTCTATTAAATTATAAAGTGCAACTTTCATAGGAAGTTGTTCTGATTAAAATTGAATACAATTGTTGTTTTGTGCAATTTAAATTATAATTTCCAGTTGGCTGGTAGCGGCCTTGTTTAATAAGAGCAAAATATAGGAATATTTTTGGGTTCATAATAAACCCTTTGTAGAAAATTTCTCAGCTGAAGGAATAGAAAAGAAGGAACTTCTGTCCATTGGCTCCCGTGGTGCAGTCTTATCCCCTCAGCTTAAAATAGCTCAGTGGATGACGTAACACAATATATCACTGTTTTAACATTAGATGTTACATAAGTGTGTGTGTGCGTATGTGCATCAGCCTATCCATAAAATAATCTCAGGCTATTTATCTTCTGTATAATGCTTTCCAAGTATTTGTTGGCTAGCTGGGAGTCTGAGTAAGCAAGTGGTAAAAATACCTCCTGTAGAATAAAATGTTTATGCAAACTCATCCTGAGTCCCTCCACCTCCTATATGCTGTTGGCTGACTCTCTAGGTCTTTAGAACTGCTTCCTTAATAGGGAACAACAGCACAGAGTAGAATTCAGGATGGATTAATTTGGGCCATATTGCATGTCAAATTTCAAGCCATTAAATATTCTTTTAACATTGAGCATGCGCTTCATTGCTTGTCTGGCTCAGCGTGGCTGGATTTGGTCCTGGAAGCACTGTTGTTGCTGCATTTTATTCTGAATGGCTAAAAGAGTTGTAGAATGCATATAATCTCTCTGGGCTTCTCTTTGCCCTGGAAAATAGTATTTTATAGAAGTTTTAGAGATTGAAAAATATGCTTTGGTATTTTTTTTCTGGATAAGAGCTAAATTATTTAATTTTACGTAATTGTCAGTGCTTTTAACTAATCAAACTTTTCAAAAGTAGTCATATTGTATTTCTATCTCTAAACTTTTAATCCAGATGAAAGTTTTAGTGGCATTATAAACATTTATTCTAGTTATGGCTGTTCATCAAGAAGGAGTCTACAAATGCTTATTAACTATTTTGAAATGACCAAATGTCAGGATTGGGATGGCAGTGTAGTTTTGTTTGTTTTACCTTAAAGATAAAAGTGTCTGGGAGAGAGTGCTAGAGCGGCAAAGAATGTATTTAAAAGGAAAAAAAAAAAAGTTGTAAATGGTTTGCTTTTCAACCAGTTGTCCACAACGACGCACTTGAATTTTTTGCCTCCTTTTCCACCAAGATAAGTACTGCAAGTTCAAATTTTTCAATAATGCATATTGTCAACTTTGTTTATATACAGAAGAGCTAAGATAATTCACTTGTTTATTATTCTGTTTCTGTGGACACTCACAATATCCATATTCACATTCTGAAGTCTTCGAACTAGTGAATCTGCCTGTGACATTTGTCATGCTGCATGTTTCAAAAATAGCTTACAGAACATCTCCATAATCTGTAGTTTTTAAGAGGTTATTTCATTTACTGCTGAAGTAGAGTGAAAACTCATCAAATGTGCACATTAATTGGGACTTAAGATCAAAGAAAACTGCAGAAATATATAAGGGTATATGCAGTATAACTTCTGGAAGAATTTCATTATCAGCTGCTCACAGTTATGTAAAGCAACATCTAACGGTGAATGAAAGTCAAGACTTCAGTAGCAGTTTACTGAGAAAAGACATCATTTCCACTAGCACAGCATTTTGCAGTATATTTTAAATTAATCAGTAAAGAATACTACCTAAGTGATGGCCAGCAGGAGCTGCATGTTGCTACAGTTTGTCCTTCCTGAATACAGGGTATTCCAGGTTTGCATAAAACTTCTCAGAACTGATGGGAATCACATTAGATTTTGCTAAGGCTGCAAATCATCATTCCATGGGAATGCAAACAAGAGAAATACTGTTAATTCTGTTACTCAGCTCTTAAGCCTGTCCACTTTGGTCCAAATTGTCTGACCAAACTTGGATTAGTCTTTTCTTCCTTTGTCATGAATTTATGGGAAGTGACAGAGTACAATAAAAAACTTCAGAATGCTCCTCTTTGTGACATTAGTAATAGCAGCTTTAGGAAATCTTTAATATCCTGTTTCCTTTTCATACAGGAAAAGTTAGACAATAACACATAGAAATAACTGAAATAATAAATTATCAAGAAGCGTACAGTTTTAATGGAAATAAATCCATGAAACTATTGCATATATCTTCCTGTTCTAGAAATAAAAGTCTGCATGACTTTTTTTTTAGGTGTACGCAAAAAACCCCCCTACCAAGGTACTGAAAAATGGGACCTCAATATTGTTAGCTCTGCTTTAACAAGTAGTGATGCAAGGACTAAGCAAAACACCTGTTTTCCTTTCACTGATTAGTTGTATATCGCATTTTAGGCCGCAGTGTTCATCCTTGATTTTGTGAGGTTTAAATTCATTGTTGTTTCCAAACGTCTCCTCAAAAGAAAGACATCTCCCAGCACTCAGTTCACATTGTCTGTAACTCAGTTCCCTGCTGACTATCGGGATGTCCCTTCAGGCAATTCTTAGGCATAAGAACTGCAGCTATAGTCCTATTCTGCTGTGGTGCAGGTTGCACGAAAAGGCTCTTTTTATCTCTACTTGCATATCATAAATAGGGTGATTGGATATTCTGGTTTGCCTAGCAATGCAGGCCGTGTGCTGGTATTTCAAGGACTGCTCTCTGGATGCAATTTTTGTCTGGGTTATTATTATTAGAGATGTTGACTTTTACCAGCTAGTTGCACTTGCAGTACTGCAGCAAGAGCTGATGCATTCCCAGGGCTTGGTAAGGAGAGGAGCCTACTTGAGCAGACAAGAGCTGTGCACTCACACACGAGGGAGTGCAGTGCCCCTTCTTGTGCTCTCCCTGTTAAGTTCCATGGCCTACTGAGAGATGAGTTTTCAGCATGTAACGCCACAGTCATGTGCTCCATTTCTTATAAGTTTATTTTTATCTGACTTCCCAAGCAAAAGCTGGAGTCACTCTCAACAGCCGCCTTAGAGTTGTGTAGTCTCAGAATTAGTGCTGAGAGCCGCAGACGAAATGGAAGAGTATTTTGTGTGTATTTGATGCCAGCACAGGTTCTGAGTCCTGGTTCTAGGAAGAAACACAACCCTAAGGATGATGCAAGCTGAAAAGAGCTCATCTTTGAGACTCCAGTGCTTTCCAAGCTGGTAAGTGAGAGACAGCGCAGTTCTATCTATGAAAAGAGCAGATACGAAATTGTAGAGACAAAAATAGCATGAGCTAAAAGAATGACTTATTACAGAAGTGAGAGAGTTCTTGTCTCTCTCTTTCCTCTCTCTCCTTTCACTGTATTCTTTGAAAAGAAAAAAGGGATCACCAAAACACTTTTTACAAGGTCACAGTTTTTTCCTGACTCAGCTGAGAAAAAAACTCTTTAGAATACAGTCTTGAAATATCATGTTGAAACATGTTACAGGAAAGAGCTCTCCATTGTTCACACACAAATTGATGCTGCAAGGCTCCTCTGGGCTACAACCGGAAGTTCTTTTCTCGTTTTGAATTTTCCTTTGAATTTTAAGTGTTAAATCTCACATATTTCCCAAACGTTTTCATCTTTATTATCTTCTTCCTGATACTGAACTCCTAACGTGCTTTCTTCTAATCTTCCAATTTCTGCATCTAAACATAAACGCACAGTATATACTTAGTTTATAGAAGTTTCCAAGTTGTGAGAAGTTTCCACAGATGATGCATCTCTACTTCCTCCCTTAGTCTTGTGATATTTCCCGGTATATGCAGGCCTGTAAGATATCGAGAGAGAGTTCAGTGTTTCAGTATTAGCTTTTTTATACATATAGCAGTCTTGCTACATTTACAGGTCATCCAAACTCTACTTAAGCAGTGACATCCAATGTACAGGTTTGAGACAGCTTGCAGGGTTAATTCTGTCATTACTGTGTTGACATGAGGCATGTTACAGCTTTCAGCTGAAAATGTTACTTGTAATCTTTTAATCCCAAATTAGGTCAACATTTTATCAAGTTAATCTAACATGAAGATTAATTAGGCTAGTTAACACACGCACAGAGGTTATTTGTTTTGAGTCTACATTTAATCAAGGAGTTAGTCCTTAATACAACAGACAGCCTCTCCCCTGCCCCCTAACCCGAGCTACAGCTCATTCCATCATTTTGATATCATGCACCGTTTAGGCCATAAAATTAGGAAAAGGAAAAATTGGATTTCTTATTCAGTCCACCTACAATCTCTTTTAGTATGAGAGAGATGGATTTTCAAACACTGTATAGCTTTGCAAAGCTGAATCCATCATGGATTTTTTTTTCTCCCCAGGAAAAAATGCCATTAATATTACAATGCTCTGAAATTTGTTTTTACATAACTCCGGAGCATTCTGAGATAATTCTTCATCTAAGAATTATCAGCATTTGGAATACAGAAGATGCATGATGTTTTCTAAGGCAAGATTGATGCTACCATTAAATCATTAAGGCTACAAAATGCAGAATGGTGGAAAAAATAAAGTTAAGATAAATGTGCCAGGCAAAATGGAAATTTTATCAAGAGAGTTTCTTGGGTCTGCAATGGAGTTTCTCTCAAAATCAGACTGTCTCAACAGCTAAAAACTATGTCTGCTAGAGCACTCACCTGAGACATAAGAACCCTGGTTTGGAGTACAGCTATTGTTTTGCTGTTTTGCAGAAGATTTTTGACTTAGCCTCTGAGTCTCAGGTAAATTTCAGTAAAGAGCAGACAACTAAAAACTACAAGGAAAAGGAACTTTGTCTACTTTGTAGAGTATTTACCTTTCTGAAAATTGTTTCCCAGCACCTTTTGGTTTTGTGGGTACATCTCTACAGTTAAGAAAAACTGTCCTTGACAGTAGTAAAAGAAACTAGAATTTTCCCTAGGGCAGGATGTCTTTTAATAATAAATTTTATTTCTACTAGGACTCTTGAAATTACCTGCTGCATTCATGCAGTCTTTTATTTTTGTTACCCAAAAAACTTGTTGCCCTTGTGGTCTTTTAAAAAGTAAGAACAATGGCATAAGCAGAATGGAATAAAGAACTTGGCTGCTTTCTTTCTTTAGCATTTTCACGCTATATCCCTTCTAATATCCCTTATTACATCCTTTGTAACTTTATCTTTTAGTAGAGTTACTCTCAAATTAAATATCGAAAAGGAGGAAAGAGAAGGCAGTTTGTATAGAGGGAGGTGGCATAAATCTGCTAACAGGGGTCATTAGACAGGACAAATGCCTTTCTCCCCTGAGTTTCCTAGATAAGGAGAACCTATCTAGTAGTTAAAAATTCCAAGAGTCATTCTGGATAGCATTACCGACCCCCCTGGGTGTTGCTGCAGAGTTCATGCCCTGTTTCATCAAATACTCAGTGACATTCACCAGGGGCCATGCTAATTATAGGGATTTAGCAGACAATGTCTAAGAACATTTCATCACAAAATATCATGTCTTTGTCTACAAGTATTGGTTTGCTGATGTGCTAAGTTAGCAAAAAACTGGAGGTAAAATGATTCTGCAGTTTGTTAGTGCATCGTTATAGCAACATTAATCAACATATTGAAATGTTAAGGTACAATCTCCCCCGCGTTTAGTGCCAGCAGTACCGTGCTGTTTTGCAATTATGTGGAGGAGAAAGGATCAAGGTAGCTTAAAAATTCGTGGATTATACATTAGTTCAATGTCTTCTAACCCAATTGTTTTAATGAGCTACATGGTTGATTCACTATAAAACATTTGTCTTTTACTTATGCCAGACCACTTCGGTAGTCTCTCGACTGAAATCAGGTGGGAGGGGAGAGTGTAAAATAAGGGATGCAAATCAAACTTCCATTTTGCTTCACTGCAAGTTGAGTTGCTGTTTGATCCTCAGAGAGAAAAGCTCGTGATTACTGAGTGAAGTCCCTTTTTCGGGGCTAAGTGCAGAAACAGACATAAACAAAGGCACAAGTCAGCTTTACCTGAGTGCAAGGCATAGGCTTTCCTTGTGCAACGCATGGGGGCAGGGTGTCTCAGCTGTAAAATAACCAGCTTCTGAACAGTGAGTAGCCTACTCTACTCACCTCAAAAGGCTGTGAAGAAAAAAACATTTTATAACCCTCCAGGCAGAGAGGTGCTTAGTCCCAGAGGTCACATTGCCACTGTCACTGAAAGCCTCTCTGGGGTGTAGGTACATGACTCACTTGCAAAATGTTGTCAGTGTTAGTGTGGTGTCTTCAGTGTTTGGGTTGCACTCTGAAAACTTGAGTTCTGACTTTGGCTCAGTCATTGAAGCACAGTCCATACCCATATTTTAACTCTGTTTTTGAAAGGGAATAATGCCAGCAGAAAATATGCATTGCCCCATTCACAATGGCTTATGGCATGATGCTTTCTGTACTGTCCAGGTAGCTGATGGACAGGAGGGTCACACCAGTACCACTCTGATTCTAAGAATACCCCAAGTGGAGTGTCCTGTACCAAATGTGTATCGCAAATTTATTTCTCCATCAGATTCGTAAGGGGATTTATAGAAGTGAGTTTATTAACATAATTCAAAGGATTGTACGGATCGTACTTAACCTAATTTTCTTTTTCCTGCATATCGTATAGCTTGTAAATACTGCACTTAGTTTCTATATTGTGGAATAACTTGAAATTAGCAGTCAATATCTCTCTCTCTGACACACATTTCTATTTATACATTAAATTACATTAAAACTTATTCATCAATTTACAGAAGTTATTATTGCTTTATTAAGCATTTATGTATGGAGGTGACAACTGCCAAACAGGATGGACTCGGTTGCAGAGGCACAGTACAGTACAGACATTATAAAATGACCGTTCCTGCTTGTTAATGGGAGCAGTCACAAGTAATTACTTGGTTAATAAAAATTTTGGAGTGGACTTCAGTGGACTTTAAGAGGACATAAAATTAGCTTCTATGAAAACATAAGGATATTCAGGACTCCCGGGAATTAACTCAACTACTTAAGCACCTTGGGAGAATAACTTCAGGCTGGCAAAAATCCATCAGATATGTTAATGATGATGGAAATACTAGTGAGATAAATAGGCACAAATGATGAAGCAGAAGAATTTGAATTGACAAATAGCTAATAAGACAGCCACCAAAACCTGGTTCACAGCATAGAAATCACCTATCACTGAATTTCAGAAATGTTTGACTTTGCTAGTAGATATGTCTTGATCATCAGGAGGATATTGCTGTTTGCTCCTACTCTCCCCATCCCCCTTCTCTTTCTTCACCTTTATTTTTCCTGTTAACATCTTTTCTAAAATGAGGTTCATCTCTTTTGCCTATTTATTCTTTTCTAAGAGTGGTTTGTAAGAAGAGGTATTTATCTCATGCTCTCTGTTGTAGCACTTGTTTGCAGAGCTGCAAGGGCACAGGCAACACTGATCTCCAAGATATGACTCTGCACTGGGGTGCACAAAGTGTTTCAAGCCATTGTGACACTTCCTATATCTTCATTGCAGCTTCCCTAAAGGGTTTTAGTGAGAACAATCTTTATATCCTCTTGTTCTCCAAAGCAAAGAACCTGGAGTTCTTACATGCTAAGATGTATAAGTGGTAGAGGATTTGGCAGTGGACGGGAAGGAGAGCTTCTGGAGCCAGCTCTCACCCTTCTGCATTCACAGAGGATATAACCCAAAACCAGCTTTTATTTACTTAGTCTATTTTATGGTGCCTGACACATGCAAGTTTGACTTACGTAACCATATAATTTTTGTAAGTATCTTCTACATTTTTATCCTTTTGATTAGATGGTTGGAAATAGGAGATATTTAGTTCCATGACAACTGAACTCCCTGCTGTATTTATTTCTCCAGCTTCCTTTTCAAAAAATCTCTTGCAGTATCGTATTACTGCAATTTCTTTTCTTTTTAACTGTGGGGGAAAGGCAGAACACTTCTAGCCAGCTCACTGAAAGCTGTCAAATAAATGCATTGGCAGACATGTCCATGTTTAATGGCTCCATGAAGTGTTACTGATAATTCTAATCATGTAAGTTTCTGCAGATACACTCAAACACAGACTGTGCAAGGTCAGATCACATAATCACACCAGTTTTCAGTTTCCAAAGTTGTTTGTAGTTTGAGTTTTGGTTGGGTTTTTGTTTCCTTTTTTTTTTTTTTAATTAAAAAAACTTGCTAATGAGTGTATTTGGAGATGTAAGAGCTTATTACAGGTTAATGTGATTTTTAGTTTTTTAATGCAAAAGACCATGCAGTGAAAATGCTGAGAGTCCGTGGGGTGTGGAAGTGATTTCTAAATTATGGTACTGAGAAGTTACTGCTTTAGTTAATAAATCAGAGAGTGGTTTGAAGACGTACAGATTTATATTATTTGTATTTCCTCCTAAAATATTTCAGTATTGTTGTCTAGAGAGAGCAGAGACTTTGATCAGTTTGTAAGTCATTATTTTCCTCTGGTGAGAAATGAACATGGTATATAAAGTTTTCTTCCTGGAGATGGTCCTAAGGAGAACACCCATCTTGTGGTTATGAGAGTCCTGGGGAGGCTGCATCAGTTATACTCTAATACAAATAGCCTGGCACACAGAACCCTGTGTAAAGGGAATGTATACAGTTTTATGAATGGGATTTTTCTAAAACCTTCTGAAGTTAAAAGGAGTGCAAAACACGTATTTAAAAAAACAAGGAGAGGAAAAATTATAAAAAGAAAAAAAAAAAGGGAATAATTTCCAAAGCCTTTTTCCTGTGGGTATTTGTAAAGGATAGAACCATTTCAAATGCTCACTCACCTATAGGATGTAGATTTCTTTTTTCCAAACTAACTTATTGCTTCAGTATACGTGTGCTTAATGGGCTTCTGTGACATGGAAGTGCTACAGGGACTCATTGTCTTCATCTCTTCCTGCTGTCCTTTAAGTCAATATTAGTTTATAGAGAAGTGCCACAGTGCAATTAATTTGTCCTTCAAAGAATTCAGATTAATAAATCAGTCTCCTTCTCCCTCTCCTCCTCTCTTTTTCTGCACGCTTCATGGTGAAGTAAACATTTGCGACAGCCAAAACTCAAAAGGCTGAAAGATCTAATTCGGAAAGGGCTCCCCAAACAGGATGCTTATCTTAAACATACAAATTTATCCAAACCTTTGCAAGTTTACCTTTTTCCATGTGCCATTATTTTCTTTCCACCTCATTCAGACTATGCTCCTTATCCTCATACTTTTTTTTTTTTAAATAGTTCTTTTTGTTTATTATGGATGAAATAATTGTTTTCAAAACTACTCTAGTCTTCATTGTACTGTGCAAAATGCAAACAATTTCTGGATTCATTAAATCTCAGATAAATACTTCCCTGCCTCTCTGTAACTTCCAGTAGTCCTCTTTAACTCTCTGTTTTGCTGAAATGTTTCCCCACATATCAGAGAGGCTAACAATCTCCTCTGCACAGGCTACTGTCTTCAGATCTTGTTAGTTCTTGGGAACCCCAGGGAGACACCAAGTGTCAGGTTGTGAATGAAGTAGGCTACCAGAGAAGGCGACAGGTCGGAGACGTGCACCTCATTCGTCACATTGCACTTTAAGATCAGGGCATATATCGGGTCAGGTAACTCACTAGGTCAGGTTGGGGCCCTATGGATTCTCTTGAGGTTTACAAGGTAGAAAGGAGAAGAATGGAATGGAAGTATTGAACAAAAAGAAAAAGCTGGGGGAAAAAGAACAGATGCATCTCAAAGGACAGAGGCAAAAGATCTGAAAACAGGAAGAAACCAAGTTTATCAGAACTTTTTCAGAAATCCATGACTCTTTCACTGATCTCTACCTTCATCTGTAAGCCCTTATTTTTCAGACTCCCTCTGCTCTTTCCTATGACTCCAGAGAAACTTGCATCCTCTTTTAAATCTGATTCTCATTCTGCAATGTGAGAAGCTAACAGTAGAAAGAAGGTGTTGCTGCCACTTCTTCTCTCCTACTTTATTTAGAAATGGTTTTCTTCATACCTTTTGTTCTTTCTGTCTCTTCCACCAGGAGTACAAACAGAATTTTCTTCAGACACTAGCAAATAAGACATAAGGAACATATTACTGTGTTAAATTTCTAAGTTTCAGGATTCCCAGGTTTGCTTTGCTTTGATTTGGGGGGGGAGGGAGGGTGTTGTTTTGAGGACTAGATTACCAGCATTTCTGAAGGCAAAGATGGAATTTATTCCAGTTTGAATCCACTTCTTGGGCTGTTACTGTGGAATAAGTAGTAAGTGATAATAGCAGCAAGTCTTACAAATGCTCTGCAGTTGGTGCTGCATCCTGATGAAATATACCTGGTGAAACACCCCACTCCACCAAACGAATTTTTGACATGTGTGATTTATTACCAGACTGGAATGATTTTCAGCCTTTCATATAGACTCACAGAATATTCTGGATTGGAAGGCACCCACAAGGATCATCGAGTCCAACTCCAAAGTGAATGCCCTGTAAGGGGTTCAAACCCACAACCATGGTGTTATTAGTGCCATGCTCTAACCAACCAAGCTCATCTCAGGTGTTTCTATCTGTACTGGAAGGAGAATAAAACATGTCTCTAAACGAACTATTGCATGCTCATTACAGCAGTGTCTTGACGATAGAGAGTCAGACCTCTTTAGGAAGAGAGAAAACCAAGTTCAAGTTACCACATCCTAAATGTCTTACTAAAAGCTCTAGAGAAAACCCAGAAGCACAAAAATTCTGCTATGTAAGTACAAATAGAACTCATTCTCTTGGAAGGAAACAGTTACTACATGATCAGACCTGCAACTTTTGGAAGTGTTTGATTTTTGTAGAGATTTTGCACCCAAAATGGAAGGATTATATTTCAGTGACTGCTTACAAAACAAAGGATGTGAACAATCCATAAGCCCCAAACCATGTTAATCAGTTTCCTGTATCAGTTTCCTGTACTCAGGAAACTTAAACTTAGGTCTTCAAAGAGTTCTTGGAGATTTCAACTCCAAGGAGTGGTGTTCAAGCACAATAGCACCCTATTCACTGCCTGAAGAAAACAACATTCATTATTCACAGGATCACAGAATCCCTTTTCTTGGAAAAAATCTAGACCAACTATTAACACAGTAATATAATCTCTATAAAATCCAACTGTTAACACAGCACTGCCAAGCCCACCACTAAACCGTGACCCCAAGTGCCACATCTACATGCCTTTAAATACCTCCAGGGTTGATGACTATGACTCCCCTGGGCAGCCTGTTCCAGCGCTTAACACTTCCGGTGAAGAAATAATTCCTGATATGAAATTCATTCATCCTGAACTCGGAGATTATATCCTTGAACACAGGCCTCTCTGAAAGTGCTGTGCTTTTGTAGCCTTGTGCTTTTCTTGATATAACAGAAATGGGGAAATTACTAAGAAAATGGAGAACGTTATAAATCTAGAGGTTAACATGAGTACTCACACTCTTCGCAGAATCACAGAATGGGTCAGGTTGGAAGGGACCACAGTGGGTCATCTAGTCCAACCTCCCTACTCAAGCAAGGTTATCCTAGCACAAATGGCACATGATTGTGTCCAGGTTTTTTTGCTAAAAGCAAAAAATACGTAACATGGAAAATGTAAAAGGGAAAAAATGTAAGAAGGTTCTCTTTCCAATAGCTCTGCAAAAACGTAATCATTAAAAAGAAAACATTATATATTTACTAACAATTTTTTCTCTTATAAGTGCAAAACCAGTTAATGGCCCAAGCCTAGTTTTGTCAAAAGTGCCAAAGTCCTAATTTTTTCTATAATCTTTGCTCAAAGTGAATAGAAAAAGTCAGGACATAGAACTTCATAAAACAACATCCATATCCTTTTACATATGTGTAAGCCCTTAAAACAAAAATGCAATCCTAGTTATCAGACTATTTCCTACAGGTATTAACATTCATATATATCAAGTGAGTAAAGCATATATAAATCATGAGGGAACATCTCAGTCCCACCGTCATGCTTTAATCCAGGTCTTAAGCTTCTGAGGGAAGAGAAATATTCTCTCAAAGGTTATTTCCATATCTGTCAGTCTCCTACATAGACGACATTACAGGTGGTAAAATACGCTCTTCTGAGCAGGCAAAATAAAGGGGGGTCCTGTTAGAAAGTTAGCTGGTAAAGCTGAAAAAATTACTTGACATTTGCTGCAGAACAAACTTGTGTGCAAACGTTGTTAAGCAAAATATAAATTCTCTGCAACTTCACACACTCATTTTATGGTAACTTGTTTATTAATCCGTAATGTGAAATACCAGTTACTCAAAGAGCCAATTTTGGTCTTTTAATTATCCTTAAAAATGGAATGAGGAATCTAGAAACACTTCCCTATAGTTAGATCTATGATGGAGGCAAAAAAGGAATTGAAGTGAAAGAGAAAGGGGTGAAAATGTAGTGCAAGTTCAAAGTGAACTTGTGGCAAGCCATCAGTTGGGGATTTAGGCAAAAGAAATGTGGTAACTAAGCTTGCTGATAGGGCTGAATGAAAGCTGAATTTTCATTCATTTGATAGTATTGCTATTACGTTGTGTTTTTTTTCCTGAGGTAGGATAAAAAAGCAAAATAGCAAACATCGTTTTCACAAGACAAAGTTCAAAAAACAGTTAAAAATATTCTTGTCTTTAGTCAATCTATCATTATCATTTATCACAATAAATTATTGCAGTGTCTCCCTCTCTTTCTACGTAAAGTGTTTGTTTCATAATTGTCAAAAACATCTTGACAGAAAGTTCTACAACCAGCATTGAGAACTGAATCTCCTTCTTCTGGGATTGTCTTTCTCTTCAATATTTAAGACGTTTTAGATGGGGAATATTGATAGGAAAACTTACCGATCCCTTGTATGTAACTGTGAAAGAAAAATACACAGCTCTGGTAGTCACATCCTATTTGCTACTAATTATACCATGTAAATTAGTTTTAAAGTATAGACATCTGATCTTGAAATAGAGAATTTACTTCCCCGTTTTTAAAAGCTAGGTATCCCCCTAGTTACTACAACATTGTTTAAAAACTCAGTTAAAGGGGATTTTCTGACTGGAAGTTGTTAGCCGTATTGGTGAGACATAGTACTACAATTCCTGCAGCAAACAAGGTAATTTTTTTCCTAGCTGCATATCCCAGTCAAGTTGAGATCAAACATCCTGATTATTTTTGGCAAAAGAATCTCTGAAGCTTATTGAATTATTCTGCAATATTACTTACTGTTTGGCTTCTTGGGACTTTGCACTGTTTCTACTCAGTACTCGGCTGGAACCACTTTCCAGGAATTTCACTAGAAGACTTCGTTGCCAGTTTAATCCCTATTTTTTCCTTTTTCTTGTTTTCTTGTGATCCTATTTTCAACAATAAATTATTTGCCTTTTTTTTTTTAATTTGTGTAGCAGAGACTCTATGACCAATCAGAAGCACCACTATTGTTCTTTGTATAGGGCTCTACCTGTCTCTTAGGGGTGGATATTAATGCCATGTCTGGGAATAAATTTATGCTTAGATTTGCTGCTTTATGAATTTGGCTGTATTATACAAAAGGAGAAATTATTAGGTCCCCTTATACACAGCCTTAACTAATTCTTAATGTTTAAAGCAAATGTCTCCTTTTTTGTTTCCTTTTGCCATTCCTTTTCTTGTATTTCAAATCCACAGTATCTGTTAGATAGATTTTTATGGCAGAAGTTAATTAATTTCTCCTCTGATAATAGAAAGTAAAAACCTGAGCTTAATTCCTCGTTTGAGCTGTTTACAGTTTATTTGTCGCGCCAAACTTAAAAACTTGTATTTATAACCTGAAGGAACTGCAGATAGAATTAAGTTGGGTGAGTTATCATACCTTTTTGATAGTGGACAGTATTTGGTGAAATGGTGGGACAGACTGCTGTTTTGCAAGCTACCACATCAAAGCATAGGGGCTTTCCTCTCCACTGTTAAAAGGAACTGATGGGAATTGGAGAATGATAGACAGTATTCTTAATTCAGGCCTTTGAAAGTTGGATAGTCTCAACCTATTAATAAAAGAAGAATATTGTGACCATATGTCTCATCTGTCCAATATTTGGCTTCAAAATCATGTGATGCTACATACACACACAGGCTGCATTCATGTATCTGGGAACTGCCAGTGGTCATAAAGTAGTAACATTTTTCTTACTCTAAAATGCCACATCAGAAGAGGCTGACTGCAGCTTAACAATAACTAATTTACTTTTTTATTCTAACAAAAATTGTTGGTGATTGTGAGAGATACTCTACTTTTAGTTCTTTTTAAATGGATTTTTCTATCATCTATATTTACTTTGCTACAATGCTGATCCATAGCACTACTGAAACATGTTCAATTACAATAGTGAATAATAATTTATCATAGTCTCATTCCAAAATAAATGAATAGTCAGATAAAATCCCAAAGGTCAGGGAACAAAGTGAAACAGACCACCTGGTCCTGGGGCTGCATGGGGGGATGGTCTCTCAATTAGAGACACTTAAGGTGGGGAAAAGATGTTCCTGAATTGATCACTAGGACATCATGGTATTGTGAGGCTTATGATGTAGATACTGCTGATAGGAGATGAAAATGAGTCCTGCCAATGTGAGTTGGTGAATCTGGATAGATTTGTAAGGATACCAAAGAACCTGAATGCAATCCAAGTTTTAGATTGTTTCTGTGCAAATTTGCAGCATCTGCTAGAGTTGGTACAAATCCAAAGACTGAACTGGATCCTAGTCTGGTGCCCATTTCATGAACGAAATGAAATGGGATTGACAACAAAAATCTTACTTGGAGGGGAAAAGGATATCTTCTGCCATTAATTTGTACATGCTGTACTAAAGCTGAGCACATAAGCAGGACTGCATTCCACCTTTACAACCTCTCTTTCCTGATTCCAAAACAATGAGGAAATTCTTCCAATATCTGACATAAACTAATGCAGATTAGTTACAGTTCTACCTTTTGGTTTTGTTTCTCGCTAGGAAGGTTGTTTTGTGGACAAGCATTAGCTAAACAGGTTCCTTAAAAACACCTTTCTCTCTGGCCCTACTCTGACCTGAATTTTAGGTACAGAGCTGTCTTGCTAATGCTATGCCACTTAAGTGAGCCTTGTGCTGGGGCAAATACCTAGTATCTTTATTCTCCTTCCGAATTTATTAGAGAGTAGATAGCAAGAGAATTAGAGCCTCTGTTTTGGGAACAGAGGGCCTTTGATTTGAAAAATTTCAGAGGGAACCCGACTTAAAGTTATTCATTTCAAGAATGGTTTGCTCCTGGAAGGTGTTTGTGCTGTTCATTGACCAGAGCATGATTCAAATATCAAGTCGGTTTGTGGTTTGAAATGTTTTGCTCTCTCACAGGGCTGGAAATGCTGGGGTAGTGCTGCTAGTTATTATCTGTAATCTAAGTCAGACTTCAGTTGTGCAACTACTGACAGAGAAGTGACCTTTCCTTCCAGCCCTGTATAGCTCTACAGTTACTGCATTAACCTCGCAAAACAGAGGTGATTAGCTTGTCTGACCTTACAATCCACATGTGAAATCCTCATACAGCTGAGCTCTTTTTGACTGAATATGCAGTCTAGAAGTGTGGCAAATGGTGATGGGTGCTCCAGAGCCCATTTCACGTTCACCACATCAGTTGCGAGTTTGGCCAAGCCCCAGCCTGACCCAGCGATAGCAGCGTCTGCTGGCTCATTTCCTCCTACCAGTGACAAATTGTCTGTTCTCCTGCTGCTCTTTGCTGATCACACGTTCTTGTCTCAGCACAAATGTTACAACTGAATTGCTTGCAAGCCAGATGTGGCCTGGGCGCTACAGGCTTGCCACCCTGCTTCTATGGAAGAGAAAACAGTTGTCTGTGAGAAAAGGAAGTGCTTTTCATGGGTTGGAAAAGCAGTTTCACTTCTGCTAAGAGCGCAAATGTAAAAGTGTGTCCAAACTTTGGGGAAAATAAAACTGTCAAAATTTTCATTGAATAGAAACAAATAGTTGTATGTCAATATTGTCCCAATATTACTTGTGAAACATATTTGCATGGCATAATTTTATATAAATATGTAAAAAATAATATAGATTCATAAGACATTTTATACTTTGTAGTATGTATAGGCTATAATGAATATATCAGTTTATGAAAAATTTAAACCTTGTAGTAAAACCACATATATTTTCTGGACAAGCACTAAAGGGTTAGCTGTCCCTGTCTAGAAATTGCAATATATTCCCAGTCTATAAGTATGCACAATTTTGTTTATTTTGCACTATCTGCCACCTGTAGCCTAATGAAAAAAAAGTGGTAAATGCTTTGCCTCTGAAATTTTAACACAAATACATTCTTCTTCCAACAGGGAAGAGAAAATCTTGCACTGTATTTTTTTCCCCATCATGCACTTTCTTTTTCTTTTATTTTCCTCAACTTTCTATACTTCATCATTTTTTTTATCTTCCAATCCTCAAAGAGATTTTGTCATGTACTTAATACCAACTTGTCTGTCAGTAGCAGGTGTTGACTTCCATCAGCTTTCAGTTGCTCAAGCAAATGGATTATAATGATGTTTCACAATTTAAGAGTGGCGGGGAGGAGAATAGGCAATTCATAAGTTATATTTATATTTTTTAAAATGTTAAACATGCGCTGTACTACAGAAAATCTATCAGAGTTATAAGTGCACTGAGCTGCTAAAAATCAAGTCCATATATCCATAAAGCTCTGAGACAATATATGCCATACTGATAAGATTCTCTCTCTGGCAGACTTGTATTTGGGGACAGGGGTGTGGAGAGGGCCCTTTTCTCTTGGAGAAAATTATTTATTTTCCAAGTAATGTTGCATTTTTAGAATGACTGAGAATGGTTTTCATAAAGTTAATTTTTTTCCCAACCTTGTTTTTGGCATGTTTCTAAATTCCATTTAATAATACTAGGAATAGTACATACTGGGAAGGTCAAAGGCAAAGGGGAGCAGTGAGGCTTCACAGAGGATACTAGTAAACCATTCTAAATTGATTAGGAAGATGAAGGAGTTTAACACATTATAGATAAACTCTATAAAGAAAAATAGTAGCTATAAGAAAAGTTCAAAATGGCAACAGATATAGTCAGCAAACACAGACTGGAAGATAAGATAGTGTCTGTGATACAGTGATAATAGAATACATATTGTGTAATGCTCAGAGCTAAGTTTTATCCAGATCGTCCTTCACCTTCATATACCTGTCCAGCTTTAGAGGAGCATACTTGTAGATTGATTGATAGATATGTGCCTATGCACACACACTAAAAAGCTTTTTTTTTAATATATGTAAAATACAAGCATATCATTAATTGTATGTTGAGTTCCAAGAAGAAAAATTAATACACTCACGCACACACACAAAAAGATGCTGTTATAAATGCCATGGTGTAGTAGCCATTGTCATTACAGTTTATTCATGGAAGATACTTGCTGAAAGTTAGCTAACTCTACTCTGCAATTTGCCACGTATTCATGAACTATTGCTATATACAGTTTTACTTACATTGAGGAGTAGTACTGCCAAGGAGAAAAATGAAATAAGCTTTCTTATGTACAGGAATGAAAAAGTGGGCAAAGCCTTCTTTAATTAGTGCTTACAGCAATTTCAAAAAGGAACTCAAAACTGAAATAGATTTGATTTTATGTACATTGGATCTTAGAGTTATTAAAGTCTGTAAAACTAAAATTCAGAGGCTGAAGTTTTGAAATATAAAGAAACTGCATTTGATTTGATGTGACTTAGATGTCTAAAGCCAACTATAGCCACATCTATCGTGGGAATTGAATGTGAAATATTTTCATTACTAATCTGGTGTTGATGGAAGTCTTTTATGATTTTGGCGTCCCTACTGTCAGATTAAAAAGCATGAATACAGTAAGAAGAATAGATTTATTATTTGTTTCTATTTCCCTGTCTGTCTATAAATGTCTCTGTGCAACTATTCTGTTAATATAATGACAGTATAATTGGGTAACCAAAGATGTCTGCCTGATTTTAAAAGCTCTCTAATAATCAAGGTGAGGCCAAATTGCAAACTGTTATGCCCACAGATACTTTAAGGCAAACAAATCTTAAAGTGTAGAATGTGATATCCATATGTTGTTTTAGATTAAATAATCAGCGTTGATTGATGTCTAGTATAGACATCATTGGATCTTTGGCAGCAGGTCTTGTAAAAAGCATGAAATTTATCGGACTGAATATCCTTTCTCATCAGAACAGCAGCCAGTATTTAGGTAGGACAATGGATGTTTCATGCTGGTCATTTCTATATTTACCAGCCACCTTACCCTGTCTGCTGGTACTCCCACAATGACCATTTCCCAGAAGCAAAGTTTTTCCAGACTGTCAGGTGTTTAATCATTTAGCGTACATAAAGCAGAGGTTCTCTTTCCGGAAGTCTACGGTTATAAAGGGAAAATGTGGAAATATTCTTACTTCATAGGATATAGTGGAAGTATCTAAATGTTCTAAACAAATCTCATCTCTGCTCTACAAGCAGTGAAGAGCTACTTGACAGCATTTCATTTAACAGCCATTGCAAGATTTAGCATGTGATCATTGTGTTTTTCATGGAAACTTGGCAGAATGTGTCAAATTCCTCTCATTCTCTTACTCTCACTTCCTTTTTTCCATACTTTCGTACTGTATATGCCATATCCCATTTCAGAACAGCAGTGAGTGACTTCAGATATTTCTCAGGGATTATCACACTACATGAGCAGCTGTATAATCCAAGGCATCGAAAAATGCCCCAGAAATGCTTTGTTTGGAGTGTCTTGCAGCTAAAATGGGGCTAGAGGTACTCCATCTCGCCTCCTACCTGCTGAAACAGGCAGATATGGAAAAGAGGCAAAACAACAGATTTATTCTTGTTCGCAGTAGAAAATCAAAGCAGCACACTCTACCTCAAAAACTGAATTTGATTTATGGGGTTGTTCAGTCTCCCTGAGTTCCTGTTAACTTTGGGTAGTGGGGTGGGGGGGCAGGGAGGGGAGATTTAACTACACTTCGCAGTGTATATTCAGCTTCTTTCAGTAAGCAGCTGTCACAGATAGTTTGCTGTTTTGTTCTAAAGTGCAGCTGATTGCAAGAGAAATATGAATCTCCATTTTTACCTGCTACTGAGAAACCATGAAGGGGTCATTTAAAGACACCAATTTATGCCATTTAGGTTTGTGTCACATCCATTTATCAGAAGTCCAGTGTAGTGGAAAAACTTCCCCTCCTGAATTGTTTTCCTGAGATTTATTGAAAGAGGCCTAAAGTACCAGAATGTACTTCAGAGGTTAGTTCTATATTAGTGGCTGAGGCAGACTCCAGATGGAGATGAGATGTGGCGTTCTGCCTTGCTTTTACAGCTTTGCCTCCCAGTGTTGGTCTGAGTTAACCCCTCTACTGGTTCCCTTCCTTAAATTTGGCCTTTTCCATTATGAAGCCATGATGTGACAAAATCACGAAAAGTATGCCACTCATGGGGCACGCCCTTTTGCTGCCATGCTTATATGGATGATTTTAGTGATGCCATATACAGTGTTGCTTAATGTGCGTGTTAATTATTATCTCAACCTGTAAACACAAGATGACTAGTTCTATTGTACCCTCTGTCTGCAAAGCAGAGGGCTTGTGTAGGTGTGGAATTTGGCCCTACACCCGAATACTTTTTTTTAACGTCTAAAACTCTCAGGAAAATGTATGTGTGTTTTCTCTGTTTGTGCAACGTCCAGCACAGTGAAACTCCCTTTTCCTTGAGGCAATGTCTTGATAGAAATATTAAATAGCAATAGAAGTACAAGATTTTCAACAATTGTATGACCAGTACAAGCACTCTCTGCCTGAAAACATTCAGTCACTCATAGCTAACTGCCTTGACTTTTGAAAATATAATGGAAAAATAGCCTTGTTTTCTGGTTGCTCCATGAGCTGTTGTACTCCAGTGGCCCTTTCTCACCTTAATTTCATCCCTCTTCTAGTACAAATCAGATTTTCTTGCTCAGGCACCATCTTGCTTAAAAATTCAATTCGTACAAGAGACTTTGTATAGCTTATATCATAAAGGCCTCTCACAGACTCCACAGCTGCATACTGAAGACATAGTAAGATTGGAAAAGTAGAAAAACATTCCTGCTTGACATGGATGTGAGACTAAGAACTCATATTTTCATCCACCACCATGTTTTTATGAAGTGACAAGGTCTTTTATTATGTTTCCCTCTTCTGCATTGCAAAACTATTCAGAAATTGTCAAGACATGGACACAATATTTTCCCCTTTTTTGCCTAGGAAGAATGATCAAAGAATGCAGCAATAGCTTTTATGTTCCATAATAATGCTCTTGCTAGAATGAGTTTTAATAATTTCCATGCCTATAGAGGTCAGGTTTAAAATACCCATCAGGAAAGCAATTTCCCATCACTTTGAGTAAAAGGCAAGGCTGACTTTTTCCTCTTGTGAATGGTCATTTGCTTGTAGATGTCTCAGTGCACCCAAAAGTCTACAGTTCCTTGGTGGAACATGTAGCAGAAAAATGTGAATACAGGGAAAGGGATAAATAAAAGAAAATAAAGACCAGCACAGGAGCAAGGAGTGCTCAGACAGCTTCTCTGTTGACATTATTTAGTATCTCATGAAGGTAACTCCACTACTTCCAGATACCTGTGTTGGAAAATAGCCCATTGTCATCAGCTCTATGTAGAAAAGATCATTTATCTTTTTTAAAGCTCAATTTTTCCACACTGCTGGACTTTAGGAGACCACTATTTTGCAGGTATAAAGTATGTCAGCATAAGCTTTTCTGATCTTCTCCATCAAATCATACTCCTAGTAATTCCCTCAGGGAAATATGGACTTGAGCAGCTTGCTATGTGATCACCAGAAGGGGATGACCTAAGAATCTGTAAAATTCATTTATATTTTAATGAAAACACTGAAACTTAAAATAGTAACTCAGCTGAACGAACCGTGACTCACAGATGTTCCAATTTCCTGTTGATTTCTGTACATTTTTACTACTAGAGTAGGTGTTTCTTCTCAATTGCTTGGAGCCAGTGTGGATCTTGGGGAGTGGTTGTGTGTCAGGGAGACCCCTAGAACCACGTCAGGGCAGAGCTCAGCTTGCAAGTGACCTCCTGAATCATTTGCTTGTGTTAGACAGCAAGGAGCACATCAATCCTCCTGTTGCCCAGAAAGTCCAAGGGATTGCTGTCTCCTTGTCTTAATATTTATGGGTAAAGGAATTGGAGTTGTCTTCCCTTACGGAGAATCAACTCTCTCTTTACACATCATCTGTAAACAACAACCTTTGTATAACAATTTTGGGGATAGGGATGGCATAGTCTTTTATGGTTTTGTTGGTTCTACTGTCTGCTCTGCAAAACTATACCACAACATTCCTGGGAGCTCTTTCAGAAGCAGGTTGATCCACCTGGGCCCATACTAAAATACTGTGTGATGGAGATGAGAGGCTACTGACAAGGCCAATGCCATTCCAGAACTGTGCAGCTGCTGCTTTTGGGAATGCTGGTAAAACACCTACTGTCTTGGGAGCACATGAGCAGCCAGGCCATTGTCTTGACAGCTTTGTGTCTTAGCTCCAGGAAGAGCTGAAGTATTTCTGGCACAGGCTATTAATGGATAAAAAGTATGTGAACTTCATAGATCAGACTGCTATGTAATGTCCCAGGGCAAAGATGAGCAAGAATCACTTCAGAAGAGAGGGGGAGGGGACGGGAAACAATGAATCGAGCCAAGTGGGGTCTGTACCTATATTTTTACTGGCAGAAACACCGCTATAGTCTTTTGCAAAGCTTCAGAGTTCTCAACTTACTGTGAATAACTCTTGGATCAAGCTATCAAAATGCAGTTTTAAAAACTCAAGAGATTCAGGGTATGGAAATTATTATGGCATATACCAGACAATCCCAAGATTTGTTTTAAAACTTCAGGGTCCTATAAACAGAGTCTTCTGCCTTGTTGGTAGTTTTACTCTCTAAGTGTCCATGAAAGATATAGGACATGAATTTAGTGTTTATCTGTCTAAATTCTTATTCCACTTCTGTAATTTCAGTATCACTTGATCAATACACTTATTAGAAGCTCTTGTTTTTATGTAATCATATGTTCCATTTTTTCCACACTACATTCCCTGTGTTTGAAACCTTTTTTTAAAGGGGAAGAAGGGGGTCTGCTGAAAAGCAGTAACTTTTTTGTTTTAAATAGCAATCAAGAAGTAATTGATGTATTCATTTTTATTTTATTTTAAGTGAAAAGTAGGGAGAGGAGAAGAAGAAAACCTCTGTAGCTTTGAGGAGCATATGAAAGTGTGTTGTTAAAAGTACTTTAATAGAAATATACAGAAGAAGCCAGAAGTATTTGTTAGTGGTAAAGAAAGTATCAAATATGAGACAACCCAGCTCTGTGTTTGCAATCTGTTAAGGCCAAGGATCTTTTTTCCATATTATTCTTTAAACAAAATGAAAAAATATATGCATTTAATATATAAATTAAATATTATAAAATTAAATAGCCTGAGAGCCAAATAGCCATTTCACATATATTAATTCCCACCAGCTCCTTTTTGGCCAGTGGGAATGCAGTGGTGTGGGATCAGTTCTTGATTTGTCAAGGTCAGTCATCTAAACAGTATGTAAAAATCATACATTTGCAAGGAAAGACAATCCCTTAATTGCTAGCAGAGGCTGGTGACATCTGAAAGTGGATAGGCAAAACTGTCACAGGTCCAAGACCAGAGCCAGTTCAGAGCATCTGGTAAAGATCAGAGAGTGTTAAACTTGCATCTGCCTGTGACACAGAGCCTTGTCTGTTAACTGGAATTCTGCGTATCAAGTTGCACAAACAAATGCGGATTTTAAGATCACTTATAAGGTGGCTACTTCACAAGCTCCGTTCTCTGTCTTCAACTCTGGTGCAGTATCACACTTTCCAGAGGACAGGTGGCTATTTTATTTGAACTGTGCAAGAGCAAATATATTACTTGGAGTTTCTCCTTCATGCCTTTCTCTATATGTGTATGCATATATAATTCAGCTGCACATGAAGATCATCTGTTTTGCGTATCTGTAAATGATAAGGATAGTATTGAACAGCAATTATATATTTATTTTTAAAAAGTGCTCACTGTGTTGCAATAAATGGGAGTAATTAGAGCTCTTGGAAGAAATGGCAGGCAAAATTATGAAACAATGCAAAACACCCTTTTCAGGTTCAAAAAAAATGAATTTAGTAAAGCAAGATATGGACTGATTCTGTGGTGTAATGACTTTGAAATAGAGCTCTTTTTTATGTGTAGCAGGTCAAGAGATACACATCTTAGTAAGACAACCATTGTATACGTGAATCAGTTTGGCTAACGTTCTTCCTGTTTTCCAAATTTATGCTTATATTGGTTATTTTCTACTTAACAGAACCACACAATTTACAGACATTAAAATCTAGTACCTTGTTCAGATTTACTCACCTGCAGGTATAACATATATTCCCTTTGATACTATAGTAAACTGACGCCAAATTGGAAACTGGGCCCCAACATTGTGTACCAACATTTCCATCCAGTAACAGGTGGAAGCTGTTCAAAAATGCCACATTGCAACATTTTCCTTAGTAAGCCAGCAAGGGATAAGCAAACTGTGTGTGCAGTAATATAACCTCACTAATACATAAAGCCTTTATCAGAGTTCCTGCTGAAGGTCTTTTCTGACATGCACCAGGGTAGGGTTTCAGCAATTAAACATCTGAAGAGAGGACTCCAGATATTATGGGGGGTTGTGCACGTACAAGAGTGGCTGGCGGTGCCCTCAGAAGGGCACAGAGCCTGTGCAGCTTCTGTCCTCCCATCAACTTTTGGGGTTCCTTTTTGGTGACATAAACTTGGGAGACAAATGTGAGATAATCTAGTACTACTTGCAGCTCAGACTGATGAGATTTACCAGGCAAAGTTAAAGCCAAAACCTGTAAATAGCTGGCAGAGCGGCAAGTTAGAGAGCTTCATCTCTAAACAGATTGTATCAAACAGAAGCTATTTGTGGCCTTAATTTTTTTGAAGTTAAAAACTGATTGGAGTGGAAGTTACATTGGAGCTGCTTACTGAAAAGCCCTGTCTTTTGTTGCTTTATCAGTTTGTTCTGGGAAAACAATTGTTTAATATGTTATATGGAGATCAGCTTTGACAGTATTCTGTTAATGCGGGTCTCAGGGCAGATAGCAGCTGAGGCAAGAATGTTGCATAGGAAAAGTTACCTCATAACAGAGTCCTACATAGTAAGTAAGTTTTGTAGTTAGATTTATATGCTGAGAAATCAAGTAATCACTGATGTTTCATGCAAGTGTCTCCAAAGCTTGGATTTAACTGGATCATTTCAACTGAGGGACAAGAAACAGAAACAGCTTTCTGAAGCTGGAAAAAAACGGACAGGGTAAGAGCACAGTACAGGAAGAAATTATGTGTGATGCACATGGCATCTGATTTCAATATGATGACTTTTTCTGCCCTCTTTGAATGTGTATCTGGAGTATGCCATTTGTTTTAATGTCCACAGATTGCCTGGTTATTAAATTAAACATGACCTCTGCATTTCTATCAACCTTAGAAAGAACTGCTGCTTTTGTAACTTTATAGATGGTTTTGTCAAGTATATTTATAGCCTATTTATTCAAATAGTTCTTATTATCTTCAAAAGATGTTCCAGCAAGTCTGGCACCTTGCAGTAGCTTTGTACCTTTGCTGTAATTTAAATGAAGAGTTTGAAGACGATCGTTTCTTTTCTGCTCTCTGAGATACAATCTTTCTGTCCTTACCCCTATCTATTTCTTCCCTGGTATTCTGGCTGCCAGTTTTAGTTCCTTGGACAGCACTCTGGCCTTTGAAGTCAGAAGAAGAATGTATCTTTCCACATGATCAATAGGCATTTGGCCACCACGTCTCCACAACAGTATTTTTAAAAATAATTACAGAAGTTTCTCCTGAGAGAGAGGAAAATAATTCTTGAATGGCTAGGCATCCATCAGATGAGGCTGAGATAAGCAGATGAAATAGGGGGGCTGGATCAAACTGCTGCAGCATTAAATTTTTATGCTTTTACTTTAACATTTTTTGCTAGATGAGTTAACACTTGGCCCATTTGTACTGTATATTTAGGCTTGGGGTTTTTTTATTGTAACATATTCTTCCTTTTCTCAGTTGCTAATAAAAAGTAGTGAAATGCCAGCATCTCCCCTTACACTGCAGCCTTTTAAGATGTATATTCAAGTGGAGACTGGCACGCATAATTTAAGCAGACACATCTTGTCCAGGGAAGTGCTACGGCTCTGACAGCCAAGGATCCACAGGCTCAGCTTGCCAGTCTAGGTCAAACACTAATAGTCAGGAAGTTTTAGGGGACTAAGAGAGAAATACAAACTGGGGGAAGGAGGGGAGGCAGCATGAGAAAAATGAAGATGGGGCTTATTTAAAGAAAAAAAATTATCTAGATTGTGTGAGATTCAGAGTACAGACAGGGCTGGCAGTGAAAGCCTGACTGATGGACAAGTTAGAAAAAATGGGCACATTGTTGAAATGACTGCACACTGTAATAGGTGGTAAATAGGGAATGAGTTCTATATGTCTACGGAAAAATTACCACAACTGATAGCACACTTTTCCTACTGTGAGTACATGTAGTGATGCACTAAAGAAGCAGTTTAATTATGACTGCAGTGTATCTTTTTAGAGAGGACTACAGATGGACAAATTTACTAGAGAGATGTATAGGGCAGCTGGGACTTGCTTGAAAGGCAACAAGAATGTATGTTGCATACACCTATAAATTACATGTACTTTTATTTTTATTAAAAGCATTTAGTTGAAAGAAATGCACTAATCATAGATTAGATTTTTCCCATTTTATGTAATTTTCATTTATTTCATTTAATGGAGGCTGGATATGTCACATCTTCATACTCTTACAGATAAAAAATTAACGGTTTTCAGTATAACTGTTTTGCAAAAATAAGGTATCTAGTAATTAATTACTATAAGGACGAATAAGACTACAGTAAGGACTGTGAAAATATATAGCTGTTTGTAATAAGGAGCAAGCACCAGGAATATGTGGGATAGTGGAGTACAGGGAGAAGAAATATGGCAGTCAGTGGAATGGAATATTTCTAGTTGGAACGGACCTACAAGTCCAACTGCCTTGCCACCTGAGGGCTGACTGTTAGGCTCATTGTCCAGATTTCTTTTAAACACTGACAGGCTTGGGGCTTTGACCACCTCTCTAGGAAACGTCTTTCACTGTTTGACCAATTTCTCAGCAAAGAAATGGTTCCTAAAGTCCAGCCTAAACCTCCTCTGATGCTGCTTTGAGCCATTCCCATGTGTCCTGTCACTGGATCCCAGGAAGAAGAGTTCAGCAATTTCCTGTCCACTCTGCCTCCTCAGGAAGCTGCAGAGAGCAATGAGGTCATACCTCAGCCTATTTTTCTCCAAACTGGACAACCCAAAATCCTTAGTTGCCCCTCCACAGGACATGTCTTCTAGCCCTTTCTCCAGCTTTGTTCCTCTCCTCTGGATATATTCAAGTACCTTAACATCCTTCTTGAACTGTGGGGCCCAGGCTGATTATGCAGTGATTATTGTACCCTGACAATGTAGATTGTGTCTCTTTACTGAATCTCCTCGCCTACTTCAGTTATCAATGTAAAAAGTTATGAATATTCACAAAAAAAAAAACCAACCAAACCCAAAACAAACAAAAAACAAACAAACAAAACAAAAACTGAAAAAACCAAACACAAAACAGTGAAAAGTGTGAAAATTGAACCAAAACTTATGGCTAAGAGTTTCTGATTCCCAGCACTATTTTTCTTCAGCCCTTATTGTTACTACTGTATGAGACGAGTTTATCTAGAGGGAAGTCCTTAAGGCAAATGCTGCCATCTAGAGAGAAGCAGAAAGAAAGTGCACGATCTAAGTGATCCGGTTTTCGTTTACAGAGAGCCCCAGGAGAAGCTGGACACAGAATGTCCACAGAATGGACTGCAGTGACAGAGATAGGAGTCATTTGGATGTCTTTTCAACAGCTGTTGACTGAAAATATTCAGGTAATTCCGACAGACACTGAGTAAAAAAACACTGAGAAAATCCTGACAAAGGATTTTGAGTATGTATCAAAGATACTGAACAGGCATTCTTAGCCAGTTAAAATAATTTCATGCTGCACATCTTTTCTCGGTGTTTTCTCTTTTTCTATGAAAACCAGTCACTCTACACTTATTTGGATTAAAGGAAGAAATGCAAAAGAAGCTTGCATTATATGCAATTTATTGTTCATCTGCCTTTTTTTTTTTTTTTTTTTGACATCACAAAGCCTCTGTTTACTCTTCAGCTGGTTTTGAGAATTAGGATTGCAAAATTCAAATAGAGGGACAAACACAAAGAAACCACTGAAAATACCTGAAAGACAAGAAAGAAAAGTGGGGATTTACCTTGTCTCAGTATATTATGAGTGCAGCTATATAAACATCCCAGTGTGTTCAAAGACTGAGCTATACATGTTAAGCCTGAATGGCAAAAAAGAATTCTTGTAGGTGCTTTCAAAACTCTGCTAGCAATAGCGTTTCTCTGGGTATAATGAAGATGACTCATTATGAACTAGTGACTTAGAAGAGCCTGCAAATAATGCTGCACATGTTCAACCTTGTTGTGCCCATTCATTTCACTGAAATTTTTTCTACAGTTCAGCATAAGTTACTCAAAGTTCCAGTTTGAAAGATTCAAAGGAATAAAAATAAGGTACTTAATTTTTTTCTCTCAGGTATGTTTCAATGTCGGTGTGCAAAACTATGAAATGAGTGGACAAGGTCTCTGTGCAGATTATTTTCAATTTCCACTTTTCTTTAATGTGTTGTGCTGTTGATGGCTATCTGTATATTGTCTTGCTAATGATGTAGGTAAACAGCAAGTGAGAAGGAAAATAAGGCAAATTGTCTGCACCTAAACAACATTTGAAATCTGAGACTTTAGAATAGCTTGGCTGCTTTTCCCTGAGTGGTGACCTGCTAGTGGAAAAGAGCTATGGTAGAGCCCTGACTTTTTCCAGTATATGTGTATTTGCTGTAATGTGTGTTTACAGGACAGGTAGTTGGTATTTTCATCTGAAAATTGTGAAGGAGCTGGAGGCACTTTGAGGAAATACTACTAATAATACCTTTATTTTAGGTATAATTGTAACATATATAATGCTAGTAGATACTGTGCACCTTGGGATTTGCTGTGATTTCTGGAAAGACGTTTGGGTTTTGCGCAAACTAAAAATGTAGAGCTCTTCAGAGCTCTGTAATGAACTCAAACAAAATAATTTTATAAAGCAATACTGGTTTTAAATATTATTTGATAAGTGGGACATTTTCCTAGTGTTTGTAATGCATATTGGCATCAGTAATACTTTCCACCTGGAAACTTTTTCACCCTTCATATTTCATATCCAAATCCTTTTCTGTAGTACGATTGTATTGTAAATTGCTCAAGCATAACCTATACACAACACGATGGAGTCAGAGAAAGGCTACTTCTGTCCTATACCATAAAATATTCTGAAATCACAGAACAGATTCTTTTTTTTTGTCACCACACTTCTTCCTGGACTTTTGATACTGACATTTCTATCCAAAAGCCTTGACACATTAACCTTACTCTTCATTTGTTTTTTCAGTCGTGAGGTTAGCTGTGTTTTAAGCACCAGACATGGGAACTGTTGCAGCCCAAAAGCAATGATTACCAGCCATTTTTATTTTGTTGGTGAGGAGGCTGCAAGTTTGAGGCACTACAGGATGCTCAGTCTATCTCTTTAAATGCACAACAAACACAGTAAGTTTTAAAATATATTTTCTCTCTGGCTGCAACAGAGGATTAGAGAAATGAAAGATGCATTTCATAGTAATGTAAGAGCATGTTTTGGAGTGACAGTTCCATATGTTCCAACAACAACGGAGGAGGGGAGGAAATCACAGATGCCTGAAAATGGTGGGGTAGCTTGTGAGTTTCCACAAACACGTGAAAACTTTCCAAAGGCAAATTCCCGCCTTTCTTTAAAATTCCCATGAGTGTCTTCTGTTCTCTAGCATACGATAGTGCCTTTGAAAAACTTCAGCCTTCCAGAATGCCAGTGATGTAAATAGAATTCTGCATTCCTGCAGTGGAATATTTTTTGCTCTTATTTAGGTTTATTTATTTTCTTCGCCAGATCCTCTTCTTGCAGTTCTTCACTGCTGTAGGGTCACTTGCTTATTGTGACCAGAGAGCTGCATCTTAGAAAAAACAGAGAAGAACAATAGTTACAAGAGATTAGGAATGAGTTTGAAGTAAGTAAAATTTAACTGATAAATTTGGCAAGGAAAGGCAGGTTCTTCCAGGATTAGAAACCTATCTTAAGGCATGTGCTTTCTTGGTTTGGTTTGGGTTTGGGTTTTTTGGCAGTTTGGTGTTCTTTCTTTGTGGGGTTTTTTATTTTGTGTCTCTCAGTGTGTTATTACAGTGGTTAGATTTAGGTTTATTACCTCAAAATGAGAAGTACGTATGTTTTCCACTAGTAGAATTTTTATTAGAATTTTATTTTATAAATATTTTAAGTTTATATTTATTAATTTATTCAGAGAATGCTGAAACAGCAGGGAAGGAGCTGGACAGGGAATTAGATTTGGGTCTCTGAGCCAGTCCTGTTTGCATGGGTAAAATTATTCAAGGGAGGCTGCTATTGAGGATGGGCTTGAGAGACAAGAAGGAAACAGTGTCTGTTAGTCTGTGTGGGCATCTCTATTTTGCTCAAAAGTCTCTTTAGCTGAAAACTGCACAATATGTGCTACATTTTTTTTTCCAAAGCAAATACAAGGGGACGAAAGTTGCAGGGATTTTGAATGCCTAAGATTCATTCCATTACAGGATGCAAACTTGGTATCACAAGACGCCAGTGGAAAATTCCCCACTGATTTAGTAACCTGCAGCTTCATTATCCATATTTTCAAATGTATTTTAAAACAGCTTTCCAGAAAATCCAGTATCACCTGGAATACAGTTTATGTTAAAACTTGCACTGAAATGTCTTGCTTCTGACATCTCTGGATTGTTGATAGACTGGAGGTGGCACAAATCTAGACACACTAGATTCCAAACAAATTCAGGACAATATTTGATTTAATTGAAATTTTCCAAAAATTAGGAGCTTGGAATTAAATTTATAGCACATGCTAGTTTAGATAATCGTACAACGGTATAAAAATCCCCACAATTTATTTTCTGCCACACTCACTGGGCATTTCTTCAACTTTTTAAGCAACTTTTTGCTCAAAACAACTGAACATATACAGTGCAAATAAATAGATAAAGGCATGCACAAGCGCTCGTGTAAACTGGACAATGTGCAACTGCCAAATGCATCTGATGTAGATGGTGGTAACATCAGTAAGTTTTCTCTCTCTCACCTGTTCCAGAGCAGTTTGCTGTATACAGATAAGCCTTTCCCTTCTCTTCCTTTCTTTTCAGGTTAAAAGACAATACATTCAGTTCATTCCTGCAAGTGTCTGTTTAGACTTTAGTAAATGTGGTCTCCTCTTACATTAGCAGTTCTAGGTTATGGTCCTGTTGGGGTTTTATTTTCATACACTAGTATATTACAATGGTAATATTCTTCCTTTTTTTCCTGTAAATAAACCGTTTCTAGACCATGCCAGGTAAACTTGATCTGTTCATAAGTATGGAACATTTAAAAACAGATGAATGAAATCAAAAGATCCTTTTAACAGTGGTTTGTAAATGGATGTTTTACAGGAACATACTGTTAGTAGCCATTATGTGTACTACGTGCCTTTCTTTGTGTATTTATCATGAAATACCAATCCATGCAAATTCAGTGATACTGAACAGTAGTGCAGTGCTGCAAGAACAGTCGTAATCACTTTTTCATACACAATGTGACTGGACCATAATGTAGATTTGAAGTTCTAAGTGAAACTGCAGGGAGAAATGAGTTATTACAGGATCTGGAATCTGGTGACGACCGGAGATAAAGAAATTTTATTTTGGAACAAGCAGTAAAAAATCCTGACTAGCTGGGACATTGATTTTATTTTGTCTAAAAGATGGCATCCCAGGGATATAAATTCCTAGCACTGTTCCAAAGTGCTTGGTTGAATACTGACACATAGGGAAATCTTCCAACAAATCAATGCCAAGAACATCTATCTTATCAGACATAAGCATGCCTTGGTTTATAACCATTTTCTGTGACATGGTTTGGGCCCAGTTTTTCTGCTGATTTTTTTACTTTGAATATTGACCCGTTTTGTCTGTAGTAGAGTCTTGACAGAGGGGATTATAACCTACACCATTGTGTAACAGGATTATTCTACCCCGTCAGATAATGATGATCACAGAGTGACCTACCACAAAGATCGTGATAGGAGTTCTTCCCCTCCCTCTAGAAAATGTGACAAGGAATGAATTGTTGACACGTTTCAAAAGACTCAACTCTTTCTTCTGAAAAAAAAAAAAGATTGATCAGTAAAATCCAAAAGAATATTTTATTTTCTGCAAACCAATGGGTTTGTCCTGTGTGTTGAACTATGCCCCCAATCACTCCTAAACCATTGTTGTTGCCTGATTTGATTGTCCAGTGACCTATGCTTGGCTTCTGTTTGTGCTGTCTGGGCTTAATGTTTGGTTTCCATCTATCATGATACTACCTTTCTCCTGAATGATAAACTCTGCATTCAGCTAATAGAAAGAGCTATAAAAATTAACCTAGTTAACTTTTATTGGCTTGTTTTGGTCAACTACAAACAGGGTGCGACAAGACGCACCCCTGACCTGACCACCTTCATCATCAACTTGTGGCATGTGACATGCCTGCTGTGTGCCAGATAGTTATAGCTGACCTCTAAATGCTGTTTTCAAAAACCCATGCATTAGGCAGTCTTTCACTTGTAGCAAAAGTTGAATTGAAAGCGGATGAGCTTTAAATTCCATAACCTACAAAACAGACCAGGTAGTGTAGCTGTGGAGCTTGACATAACTTCCTATACGGCCTGGAAGGATACTTTTACAAACCTCAACAAAAAACCTATTTCTCTCTGGTCTTACTGTCCATTCTCATCTGGAAGACAAGCATAGCATTCACAGAGTAGGACTTGTATGACCATTCTCAGGTGTCTGCATCTAACCTGGTTGCTGCTGCCAGTCTGTGTGCTTAGAGGAAAGTGCAGTGTGGGCCACCTCAGTCTGAAACAGCCATTGAAATAGATCAGATAAATAATTGTCTGTAACTCTTTACAGAATATATAGAGAAAGGAGGTAGTCTGCTGGGACTCCCATCTCCAGTGTGGTCACCTGAAGTTCAGTGAGCTGGATCGCATTGATTAAACCTTTGTTAGGCCTGTTAACACAGCCCTCAAGGTATATGGCTGCAGTGAAAATGCTTTTAGAGTCTGCTGCATTTTTTCCCTTAATTAAGCAAAGCTGCCTCTCTTTCAGAACATACACCATCTTTTTTGTTTTATTCTTTTCCAGACATGGTCACCACATTTTTTAATACATAAATTAGCAGTGCTTTCAGGTTCCTTTAAGTTTGCAGAGCAAGACTGATATGTAAAGAACAACCTGTGTTCTGTGGATCATTCAACTACCTACGCATACCTTAACTTAATGCCTGGCCAGTAAACATAATCTCAGGGTCTGGCCTGTAATAGCCGCTCTTTCTCATGCTTTAGAATAGATTTCTTTTCAGCTTATATTTTAAATCTCGCTACAGATACTCTCTCCTGATACCTGAATTAAGGAAATAACTAGAGGCAGGGTTCCAAGTTTGCCAAAATGCAGACAAACGCCAACTCCCTTCCTACTCTCTTTTTGAGGCAAGAATCCCATCGCTGAAAAAAAAAATTATATTGCCTAAATATTGTATTTCAGGATTTAGTCCTGAATTGTTCTAATATTTACAAGTATCAATTTAGAGATGGATACAACTGGATCAAAGATTGAGAAACAAAAGCACAGGTGAAGTTTGTTGGGTAGTAGAAAATGCTAGGTGTCATTAAACATATTTCTAAAAAAGTAGCTAAAAGCAGCTAAAATGATGAATTTAAGCAATCTCTGTGTAAAACATGGTTAATGCATCAGTGCAAATAGATTCATAGCATGTACAGAGAAGAAGCTAATATGCTGGATTTAAGTGAGAGCGTTTTGCAGCTTTCAGAAATTCTAGGAGATCAATTTAAAAATTATTTCAAAGTAGATTTGAAAAATGCTGTGATTATTGTTCTCATCTAGGTAAATGGGCATTAGATAACTAACTTAGAAATTACTTTTATCAACCATAGTTTTCACAGATATTTTTCTAGTCTGTGGTGAACTGATACGTAACTCTGCAATCATACATTGTTCAGCAGACTCGTAGAGTTACCATGCTACACAACACAGGCTGTTTTAACCTGGCTCAGAAATTAAAAGTAGTCTTTTTAATTCCTCTGTTACAAAGGAAAATATATGTAATTCTTAGGAGTTTATAAAATGAAGGCTTCAATTGCAAAATGAACATGAACATGCACAAAATTAATTTGCAGATTTCCATGACTTTGCCTCAGTGTCTTGACATTAATGCGTAGAGGAACTCACTTTTCCCACTAAATAACCCTATTCTCCCATTCCCTCCTTCCCCCCCAGCACTGCCACATGTATCTGTAGTTTGATGGCATCATTCCAGAGAGCGATGAACAGGTCAGATCAGCAACCAACTTTTTATCCATTGACATACAGACTGACTGATGGAAACTTCTAACAACCTTAAGACTTTAAGCCTCAGTACAAGAGTTTACATCAGACCCTTCAGAGAAGGGGAAAGCCTTTTAATCCCAGAAACTGTTAAAACTTCCCACAAGATAAAATAAACTACCATGGTATAGTGTTTGTGTATTCTATTTATTATTTCTAAACAATTCACTATGAAAGATAATAAACTTGGATCTCTGTGTGTTTTTTTCTATTTAATCTGGCATTGGTACTTGAGTGATCTGCTTCAGATGGCAAGACCTTTATTCTCTGCCACTGACAGATTTTGTTCTGAATGCCTTCACTTGTCAGGTAGTGCTGGGAATCTTGCTCCCTCATTTCACTGCAAAAGGGAGATTTTTAAATCTTGAGTAATTCTTTGTTGCAAGTTCAAATTCCAGCTGTCACTTAATTCTAAAATAATTTCAGAGCATATTTCCTGTACTATTACCTTACTACAAATTCCAGTATGGGATTGCAAATTGCGGTGTATTCAATGACATAGTTGTACAGTATAGCCTGTGAAATCTAAGAAGCCTAAATGCAAACATACTTGGGCAGTGCCTGTTACCCATCTCTAGTAACAGATGCGAGCATTATCTTGCATTCTGATTACCAGTCAGCAGCTACAGCCACACTGCTGCCAGCCTACGCATGGTCCCTGTCTACACGGGACAGGATTTTCTTCCAGATGCAAGGAAGGTTTTCCGTACTGTTTCTATAGTGTGCAGGACTTAGATGAAAGCATACGGTTTCCTGAAAGGTACAGCCATTAACATAGCAGTGTAACTTTTGCTAAAAATGTCATCAGAAGATGATTACATACTGTTGGGGAGTTCATCAATAAATTCAAATTGTTCAGACCTTTTCAAAGCCAACAAATATGTCTGAACTACAGAACTTTTCAATTTCTTTATTAAACCTATAATTTTGTATGATTGGTCATAGCCCACATATTCAAAAATTGCAAAGCACCAAACCCTCTGCACATTATTTGCATCAGTTTGCTGTTTAATGTGTACTCATATGTCATCATTGGAAATCTAAGCAGGCATACATCATCGTTTGAAGACCAATTTAACAGAACTGTCCTACTCCTGACATCTTAATTCTCAGTCTAAAGAAATAAAAATATGCCTTAGATAAAGAATTTGCTGTCCATTTTCAAAGCTTTTTGTTTGTTCATTTTCACTCAGCCTAGGCCTCATTTACCACAGGATTTGTGCAGGATCCTTCTGGAGTGCCTCAGAGTTGTTAAGTGACAATCTAAAAGCCGATTTAGGATTAGCTAGCTTAACCAGGTGAACTGAGGGTTTCACTTTGATTGGGTAGAAAAGCCGTAGCTGTGCTTGGAAGTCCATATTGTGATACTGAAGGGCTTTATCAACATCCTGAGAGGAGTGCATTCAGAATAGGTGATGATGCGAATCTCACTAATCAGTGAAGGATTATCTGAGGCTCAGAGCTATACTGCTTCTAATTCCTTCTTCATGACGCTGTTCATGCACTGCAAAATGATCTAGTGCAACACCAGAAGTATAAATATTAGATGAGACTCTTCAGTATCTTAATTAGTGCTTTCTAAGGGAGCAGTTCTTGAATAGCCAGGAGTAATCAGATGTTTTCTAAAAAAGCCACAAAATGAGAATTGTAGCAGAAATCTATCGTGATTTCTAATGTATAGTGATTAACACTGCGTCACACACAAGATATATTACTAATTTTAAAAACGGTGTCAGCATCAACACTGATGCCAAATTATTGACAGGATTTAGTATTTCTAGTCACACCATTACTGTGTCGAAGACAGTGATTCTGCATAATTCTTTCCTCTTACTGAAATACATGAAATTCTCCCTTGACAGATTTCTCGTGTATGGTTTAAGAGTGTGCAAATACCCTGTACAATCATTTTAAATAGATTTCTTTATACCCTATACATGTTTCTTCCACAGACAAAACAAAACAGGAAAAAAAAAAAGGGGGGGGGGG